>CM067854.1:93641300-94241300 GCA_034642435.1 Megalocaria dilatata
AGTTTTTACGATTGCTACATATTGAGTCGTCTGTGCTGTGCAAGCGTGATTTGGTGCTCGCATTACAAGGTCTACGTCAACCGACTGCAGCTTATTCAGAATAAAATTCTCAAATATGTTAGTATCCAAGCCAATTTTCAGTATAGCTGGAATAGTATTAGATCGCGCTTTCTAGAATTCTTCCGAAGAAAGAAGGACTATGCCTGGTATACTTTTGTTCATACTTTATTCCAAAATAAAATTAGTGTTCAATTCTAGGAATGTTCTCCATTATTCTCGCTACAAGTGAAGATGATCACGACTGCATATCAATATCATGAACGCGAAATATTCTTCGCATCAATAATAAATATTTCTATACAAATCTCTAATAAAATTTATAAGAAGTTTCGAGTTTTCTTGTTGTGAAGGATTAATTTCAATGAATAAAAAAATCACCAAATTCTGATAAACCTTAACTTCATTAATAATTTTACGTTAAGACGGTGTCTCGGAAATTTCACCCATTTAATGATACAAAATATATCGGATGTTGTTCACTTAATATGAATCAATAAATTTCAAGACATTGAAATATCCAGATATTCCAAATAATAATTTGATCTATCTGTTACATCCTAAACTAGGATGTGTTAGTTACTTAAAAAATCTAAACACTTCACAATGAAAATACTCACCCATTGTCCTGTTAATCAAATGGAGCACTTAACGTGTTTGGACTTCAAATTCTAAGATATTTACTTGCATGAAACAAACGTATAATAATAGGAGCCAAAACAAAAATCGGGAATTACACAAGTTCATAATTTCTTTTTCAAAAACAAAATGGAATAAAATGAATTTTCCTTGAGTTATCTCAAACTCAAATTAAAAGCAATAATTTCACAAGTTTATTTCATTCATGTGATTATCTTCTATAAATTTTAATTTCTTCAATGGACTTGTACTATTATGTATAATGCAGAATATTAAGTCCGAACTTTGAGTGCTCGATTCGATCCACAGAAGTATGACTATTTTCATTGCGAAGTGTTTAGATTTTTCAAGTAAACATATTTGAATGACGAATCCCAGTTTATACGGTGGCCTTATCAAATTATATTTTGGATTATCTAGGTATTTCATTTCTAGAGAAATATTGATTCATATTAATTGCATTAAATTGAAGAAATTTCTAATATAAGACACCATAATAATGTAAACTCATTAATCAGGTAAAGGTTTATCAGAATTAGCTGATATTTAATTTAGTACTCGCATCGTTCACTAACTGAAGAAATGAGTTCAAATGTATATTTGGTTAACCTCGTCCACTTATTTTTATTTATAAAGAAGTTTTAGTTATTAATCATACCACCTATTTTAATTTTTTTTAACTTCGAATTATTATTGATTTGTAACACCTAGTATGATGGATTGCGCTCAATTGCTGTAAATAATATTTTGTGGATACTTTATTGGATACTGGTCTATTTGTATCTCAGATTTATAAAAATAAATGACTAAAGGTATCTCAGTGGAACAGTGCGCACAGATATGCGCATTGCGAGTCCGGCTGCGCATATGGGTGTATTTGTGTACATCAGGTGATGGGGTATGGCTAATGACTACAGCAGTCGATGCCATCAGGCTCGAAAAAAAAATGAATGAATAAGCTGTATCACTTAGCCAATCAATCGAGTTAAAAAATTATTCTTTCCGAATACAACAAATCTTATGCTAGATAGATATTTTTATTTCATGAACATCCCATGTGCATTAAAAATGAAACATATTTTATCAATCTTCCACAATCAGAATGCATACATAACCGCTTTCTATTGTTACAACAATGTCAAGTGTAAAAAAAATACCTTGTATGTATAAGGTATTATTTCACGTTGGAGAAAATTTGTTAATTTTAAGGATTGTGAATCAGTTCGTTTCCGATTCGAAGCTTGCAATTTTATGGATCTTATTTATTTCCAAGCATTAAAGAAATTGATTCTATAATCTCTGTGATATTTATCGATGATTTTGAATCTGATAATATTTATATCATCTGTCATTACATTTGATAGAGGTGGTATAAATTTTAGGAACATTCAAATTTTGAAGTGATCAATTGTGATCATTCAAGTACTTTTTTGAGAAAAGTTTTAAATAAATTAACATGAAATTTTACTGTAAAATGAAGATATATAATTTGAAAATAACTATGAAGAAGTATTTGCATATCACAGAATAATAGCTAGAATTAATTTTCCAGAACCTCTACAGATTTTATTCTAAATAAATCTGATGAAAAACTTAGAATTAAATTTTAAAACATGTCCTTAATACACTGTATCACTTTATAGATACATGTAAATATATATAAAATATATAATATTATATATTTATATTTCTGTTGATTCTTCATTAGTTAATTTCTACCACATATATATATATATATGTATATAATATTATATATAGATATATATATATATATAGATATATAGATTATATATAGATAGATATAGATATATATATAGATGACCAAATTATTTAGATATCACCTTATACATATATGTTTCGATTGGATGCTAAAGAATCACAAGTTCCATCACCAAAAAATGTTCAACATTATTTTCAAAAAGTTCTTAAAGAATTTGTAAAGAATGTAATAGCACATTCTCCAGAGAAATAACCTGTTGAATTCGGACCTCAAATCTCTTCAGTAAGGAGTTATGTGAATAACAAAATAATCATTTAAAAATATATGGAAACACCTTTTTTATCACTAGACATTTTTGCAATAACTAACCAATTTTGGGATAAGCATGGCAGGCTATTTATATATTGAATAGAGGGAATGTGGATATATTGTTCAAATAACTTCCGACTGATGAGAAATGGGTAAGAACTTCAGGAGCATTTTCTGGAGAATGTGCTCTATACGTTCGAAGTGTCATTTTGCCTTTTATTGCCGAAAATGATCAGTGTCCTTCAATGTTCCATTTTTAACTAAAAAATTTAAATCCATTTTTTTCTAGCAAACCCTAATAGGTGTTAATATAAGGTAATAATAATTGAAATTATTAAAGAAGTGAGAAGAAATAATGAAATGACTGGATACATTCTGCCCCATCTGAAAAGTAAAATTACTTTTCGGTAGAAACTGATATTCGAAACTATTTTTATATGAGATTATATCCGTCAGCAGATACCATCGAAATTTTAAATGGATTCATTCAGTATAGTTTGCCAGAAATGTGTAATCGAATAGTAAATATAAGCTCTAAATCAAAAAATTTCTCTTTGAACTCTTCATTCTACGTAGATATTAATTTTGATTTATCTTATCAAATTTAGAATCCTACTATCTCAAAACTAGTACTCAATTGTATAATTTTCGAGGAATGTTATTTATAACTGGAAATCACAAATTGATTGAATTTTTTCCTCTAGATTCAAACAATTACTCGGATAATTGATTCAATAATGTATGTCACAGGGAAAATTTCAATATTCGAAAATTAACAAAAGTCAAAAATTAAAACTGAGAACAATAAAATAAAGAGAGACATTGGGCACGAAAAATGAAATTTTTGCTAAAAAATAATGCAACAATAGAATGGAGACTATAAAAAATCACCCTTGATTGTTTTTAGAAACTGATGATATGATCAAAAATTTGCCCTTAAAAGTAATCTTCAAATGACTAGGCAAACAACCATACTGACGTCATGTGGGTGACACCAGCACCGAATATAAATTATGTCGCCGAAAAATGCAAATTGTGAGAATTATTGAAAATGCTGTTGTATTCTAACCTATAGGATGGTTCTGTTGAGAAACGACATCGACGAAATACGCAAAAAAGTGGCAGAACAGTTTGCGAAGCCGATATCAGACGAAGAGTTCTAAAATCGTTTAGTCATATATCTTATGAAAAGGATAACCAATGAACTCAATGAGAAAGTCAGTAAAATCGAAAGCCCCACTCCGAGAGGATATTGTGAATTCAAAGAGGGAAAACTATAATTTATACAAAAGGTGGATCGTCGGGAACAATTTTC
This sequence comes from Megalocaria dilatata, assembly GCA_034642435.1. Taxonomy (NCBI): domain Eukaryota; kingdom Metazoa; phylum Arthropoda; class Insecta; order Coleoptera; family Coccinellidae; genus Megalocaria; species Megalocaria dilatata. The sequence goes on from CM067854.1 coordinate 93,645,341, forward strand.
CCGGAATTTTCCCGAATTTCCGGCCTTGAAATTAATCGTACAAAAAAGTGTATCTACCATCTTTTATGATCGACTTCTTCAAGAATAAAATGGAGGTGAATGAAGTTACAGAAACCTGGTTGCATTCAGATTCTGATAAATCGGTGGAAAATATCAAAAATTACAATTATTTTTGCCCCAATCGAACTTACAGACGTGGTGATGGGGTACTTTTCTATCTTAGGGATAATCTCGAGGTGAGCGTGTTATCATCATCCGTTGATAATCATGTGTGGATTAAATTATCTATTCAGAATGTTGTGTTGGGTATTATCTATAGGACTCCAAATAAGAATTTGTTGATATCATGAATCATTTATACATAAATAAGTTCACAGATTTGCTCAAGATAACAAAGAAAGAGTACTACTCCAAGCAGATTAAAGAGAACAAGGATAATCCAAGAGCCCTCTGGGAGAACATCAAAGAACTGACAGGTAGTAGGCGAGCCCAAGCTGAAATACTAGAGAGCAATTACGCAAATGAAGATATAACAACCACGGATAAATTAGCTCGAATATTCAACTCGTACTTCATTAATGTCGGTAGAGAGATCGCCAGCCAGATCAATGGACCACCATTCTCTGTCATAAAAAGAAAAAGAGAGGATAAGACAATATTTTTCAGACCAACAGATGAGAAGGAAGTACTTGGCACAATAAACGGTCTTAAAAATCGTAAATGCCCTGGGGTTGATGGAATAACATCGGAACACTTGAAAACTGTTGGTGAATTTATAAAAAGGCCTCTCACCTATCTTGTAAATAGAATTTTTACAGAAGGAAAGTTTCCGGAAAATCTCAAAACAGCTCTAGTGAAACCGCTATATAAAAAGAGTGATCGGAAAGATCCTTCAAACTACAGACCGATATCATTAATAAGTACAGTCGCAAAAATTGTAGAAAAAATTATAAAGGTGAGACTGGTTGAATTTTTAGAGGGAAACAATCTACTTTCCGGAAGACAGTTTGGTTTCAGACCGAAAAGATCAACTGAAGATGCTATCGTTTGTCTAACGAATGATATTTATCGGGCACTTGATGAGGGCAAATTCACATTAGGGGTCTTTCTGGACTTAGCCAAGGCATTTGACATTGTCAATCATCAGAAATTGTTAGACGTTATGGTGGACTTTGGTATAAGAGGAATCGCAGGTGATTTGTTTCGATCATACCTTGAAAATAGAACACAATGCGTGCTGGTTAACGAAGACATCAGTGAATTACAAACAGTCTTAACCGGCGTACCTCAGGGAACGGTACTAGGGCCAGTGCTTCTTTTTATGTATATCGATGGATTGCTGTCTTTGAAGGTGGATGCCGATGTGTCATCTTTCGCGGATGATACAGTAGTTCTCTTTACCGGCTCTACTTGGGAAGAAGTTGTGAATAGGGCGGAGTACAACATGGAAAGAATAAAAGATTGGCTGGATGAGATGCACCTGATGCTCAATATGGAGAAGACGAAATGCATGGTTTTCTCTAATAAAATATCAAGCCTACCCAAAATTGACCATCTGGTACTGAGGAATAGCAATTCTGGTGATTTTATTGAATGTGTGTCATCGAAAACTTACCTTGGAGTCGAGATCGACCCTCACCTGAGATGGGACCTTCACATTGTCAAAGTGACCAAGAAACTAAGATCTTTGTTGTTTTCTTTCAAACGCCTAAAAAAGCTTATGGAAGATGGTTTTCTCAAAATTCTCTATCACGCACTTGTTGAAACACATTTACAATACGGAATATCAGGTTGGGGCGGAACGTACAAATGTCATAAAATACAACTGAAAATTATGCAAAAAACCTTCCTGAAAATTATTTATAACAAAGAACGAACTTATCCCACACAAAAACTTTTCGATGAGGTACCAATGTTCAACATGGAAAAACTTTACTATTATAGGGTTCTTTGCCTACAGTACAGAAACAGGGGAGAACTGTCGTTTATAAAACATAATCACAACACAAGGCATAGGAGAGATTGCGAGTATGTTACAGAAAGGGCAGCTAAAGCGGTGGGTCAGAGATCGTTTTATTATACAGCTCCGAGAATCTACTCTCAAGTTCCACCTAATATAAGAAATATGAACAGCTTTCATTTATATAAAAAAAAGTTGAAAATCTGGTTGAAAAATTTGCTTCTTGATGAAATTGACAGGGTGGCCGCGGTTTCTACTTGAAGACGCATTGGAGTGGTGAAGGTTGCTTGTTTTCAGCACGTGGATCTTGTTTCTTATTATCATTATTATTTTTTTTTTTTGGATCATATTGCTTTGTTTAAGTATTTGTGCAAATATATTTTTTATTGTATTAATTTAGATTGTTATAATTTAGTATAAAATTTTTCTAAATTTATTTTGAAGTAAATCACATTATTGTTGTTATTATTATTATTATATTAATTGTGAGAACTCTTTCATTTATGTAGTTTTGGGAAATAAACATTATTATTATTATATGAAGGATACTGTCCGAAATGTACCTGGTGCATGAATTTATTTCGAGGATTTCAATATCAATTTACTTGAGAAAGACTCAAAACGTGAACATCATTGGCATCATTATTTTTCATCTTTAGTATGATGCAGATGATAGAACATCCAACTCATCTCTCAGTACACTCTTTCCTTAATTAACCCTATATTCATGAATATATATAAAATATCTGATTCATGAGTTGTGGACGCTGGTATTGGTCATCATTTTTCCACTCTCATAAAATTGATTCACTCTTATGCGACACCTACAGAATTTGCCTACAGACCACTGAACAAAATTGATCCACAACTGTTCGTTCAACATTTTCGGAATCTAGATTGGCACAGACCGTTTCTCTTTCTTACTATTGATGAAAAACTGGAACATTTCAATAACTTAATTATTTCTATCTTCGAGGGTCATACATCAACTCAACACCTGCGCAAATATAAAAAAGTTACCTAATCACCTTGGATAACGGATAACATTAAACTTGTGCAGAAAATGAGAAATAAATAATTCAAGAGGTTTACAATTAAGGAGAACCCTGTTAATTTCGATTACTACAAACAATTGAGAAATCATACTACGCACGCTATAAGATCTGAAAAAAAGCTTAGTTACAAACGAAACTCGTGAAAAGAAATGACAGTTATCACGGTGTATGAATATTTTATGAAAGAAAAAATATAATCGTCCTGAAAATATGGCTGAACCAAATAAAATAATAATAAAAATAATAATAAATTTGTTAATACAATGACGCAAAGATTAAGTTTTATGAAAGTAGCATCTTGCAGGGAATGAAGAATCGTTTTGAGGTTAAGTTAGTTAGCTCTGAGGGGATGAACTAGATGATAGATAAAATATCAGATCGAATGCGATAGATTTTCATTATATGAATATATGGATGATCAGGTTTAGTCGCCCCTTCATCATTCCCTATATCACACACATTATTGATAAATGCATCCCAAGCTACTAAATCTGCATTGGCGCTCCCCCTACCAAAGGTTTTAAAGGTTATTGAGAAGATTGTGGAGGCCCAGATCAGATCTTTTTTTTTATCAAAGTAAAACATTTTACAATGAATCTGACTTCTGAAAATATCACAGTTATGAGGCAGCATTGACTAGTGTGGTTGACAATTTGTTGAAGGTGGCCACCAATAATATGGTCACTGTCTTGATAACACTAGATTTTAGCAAAGCATTTTACTCCCTTTCGCATTCGTTTATGAAGGATGTGCTCTATGTGAACTTCAGTGAAATGTAGTCCAGTCTCTTCTATCGGGGAGATTTCAACAAGTGGTGTTGTGAGAGAGCTATATGCCCTTTTTTGTGTCAAAGTACATGCTCCTTCCTGGATAGTAGTTAAGTAATAGCGGTTCTAGCTCAATTTGGTCTAAAAAGAGTTCTGTCGTATGTGGGTAATGACTAATGAGAGTTCATGACTTAATTAGTGTAATAAATAATTAATTTTCTGTCGGGTTACGTCCTTTGTTCATGAGTGTCCAGCTGCAGATAAAGATCAAGTGTTTTTTCATTATATGTAGGGAAATATCTTCCGAATTGAGATTTCTTGTCGTGACTTGTAGATTATGGATTACTCACCATTGTTTATCGAAATATTTCAGTCCAGCTGCACATAAGAATAAATGGTATCGTTAGTATGTGCACCTCTCAAATAGATAAAGGCTCGGTTTCTTTATTCAATTTGAAAAGTGTCAAGTTTATTGTTATTTACTATTCATGTTTCTTTGTGTTATGTAAGAAAGCATGATCACCTTTCGAATAAATAATGGTTCGGTTTCTTTATGTAATTTGAAAAGTGTCAAGTTTATTGTTATGTACTACCTACATTTCTTTGTGTTATGTAAGAAAGCATGTGCAACTTTCGAACAAATCCAGGTTTGGTTTCTTTATACGATTTGGGAGGTGTCAAGTTTATTGTTATTTATTACCTAAGTTTCTTTGTGTTATCTAAGAAAGCATGTGCACCTTTCGAACAAATAGAGGTTCGGTTTCTTCATCTAATTTCAAAAGTGTCAAGTTCATTGTTTTTTACTACCCCATTATCGAATAGTAAATTCGTGCGAGACAAAGGTTAGGTTTTTTTTTATCTAATGTGATAATCAAATATTTCCTGTACTGTCAAGTTTGTTGTTATTTACTACCCATTATCTGTCCAAGACGCGTCACAGGTTCATCATGGATAAGTATTGGATGGCAACGTTTCTTTGTGTTATGTAATGAAGCATGTGCACCTTTCTAACAAATAAAGGTTCAGTTTCTTTATCTAATTTGAAAAGTGTCAAGTTTATTGTTATTTACTACCCATTATCGAATAGGAAATTCATGCGAGACAAAGGTTCGGTTTTTTTTATCTAATGTGAAAATCAAATATTTCCTGTAGTGTCAATCCATTAGCTGTCCAAGACCCGTCACAAGTCCGTGATGGATACGTATTGGATGGCAACGCTTTTTTGTGTTATGTAAGAAATATCCTCTCATCCTATGTGACTTGGGTAAATATTTGTGAATGCCAAGCTGGTTCGAATAAAATTTGGCAATAGCATTCTCGTAGAGTTGGAAAATCACAAAGTATTCCTACCGAATCTATCCACGGATGTTTTAAGGAACAGCATAGTTTATCTAAACGAGGGGAACATTTTATTAAATTTACTGGATTGCAGGATATTGGGATGACACATCCAATTTCCAAGTTTGAGTTCAGCTCATAAGAAATTCAATTCTGTGCTCCTGAAATATTGTGATTGAAGATTAAGTCCGTGAAGTGATATGGAAGTGCACTTATATCTTCACATTCATTGCTGTAGCAGTAATAATTCCTTTCATTATAAAATACTGTAATGAACTGAAGAAGTCATCTATTATTTCTCAGAAATTCAAATTTGGCTTTGATCATATTCAATGTCTAAATTTTGAACTAACAATCTTTTGTTTTGGAAAAGGTAGGCAGACGGATTGTTTGAAAATGGATGCTGAGAGAAACAGTTTCATCATTGATGGGGGACAATACTGTTGTCCACTTAAATAGATCGGATGTGAAGATCCTGTTGATGGAAAGTCATGTTCAAAATGTGAATCTTTTAGGAATTGTACATGTAATTCTGAAACTTATAAATATTCGAGGCAGAATCAGAAATTTTTGTTTTTAGAATAAAATGTTAAAGCATATTGTGTTTCTTTCATTTTTCTTAATCTTGTGTATTGTACTTCATTCGTGTTGAATGGAAAGTTAATTGAAAAAAATGTGAAAAATCAAATTTTTTACATCACTTTATTCAATTTTCTACGTCTAGATTTGTCATCTAGATGTAGTTTTGAAAATCTATGTTTATTATGAAAAACTTCTCTCCATCTATTTGGTATAGATCTGTAATCATTATCACAGAACCAATGATATAATTTCTTATAATTATTTGAAATAAAAATTCTTGAATTGCCCGAATGGGCAATCAGGTTTCTCCTTTTCAAATTTCGGGGATAGATCATTCTCCAAATTGACAATTGTTGTATTAGATTTTGATATTTTCATTAAAAGCTGATATTTTTGTTGAACCTTCACATAAATAATATCAACACTATCTAATATCTTGAGCAATATATTATTGAGATCCTCATAGTCATCAAAACAGTCACTATATTTTAACCCATGTTAATATTTCTCTAAATATTTTACAGTAGTTCAATCCTTATTAGATGAAAAGTCAAATTCCATGGGTGGTTTGAAAATGAAATGATATATTTGATTACTATTACGAACTACTTTTTTATAATAAAATTACTTCTGACATTATAACTTTGCATATCAAGAACAATTCTACTCGTCATATTGATGTCAACTTTTCTACTGTTTCAATTAAAAATAAAAACTCCATAACACGATCATAAACGATTATGCAATATGTTTCAGTAGAGAAGGCAACTTTTCTTGATTCTATTATATTTCACGGTTTACATCAACAGTTGAAGATTTGAAAGATTCAATATGTCTAGAACAATCGTTAACAAATAAACTTCTGTTTTTGAAGTCTGAATATTGATTTTCAGATTATTTTAACTATTTGGAAATTCGGTGTAGTTATAATATGCTTCAACATAATCATTTTTATCGAAACTCAATCTAGAATTTTCTTGATGAATCAATTCACCATTCTATAACAAACGAACATCAGAAACATCAATATTATCAAACAACGTGGGGTCTTCAGTACTCATATTTTTCTTCTTCATCTGAAAACAGCGTATTATAAATTTAGGAAATATGAATAAAAACAATATTCTCATTTCCGCTAATATTTTATTGACACTACGATCGTTACGTCATACCATGACTTCTTCAGGTGAGTATTACAAGATACTGAGTGTACCGTGAACAAGAACTTCATTTTATAGTACATGGATATAACAAAAATAGAAGAGGGGGTGAAGAGAGTTTTACAATACTTTTGGGAAACTGAAAAATGGTTCAAAAAAGATTCAACAAAGGGGAGTTACTTAATTCAGTTTGGTCATTCAATAATATTTTTCTTTTGTGATATCTATTAATTTCTAAAGTTTCTAATAAGTTTAATCTAAAACTTTTGTTTTCTAAGTGTAAAATTTCAAAGTTACTATTAAAACTATGTCCTGTGTCTAGAAGGTGCTCTGCGTAGGTTGAATTTCTCTTTTTGTTACAATAGCATTTTTCATGTTCCCTGAGTCTCGTCTGGAACGATCTTCCTGTCTGACCAACATATACGAAATGGCAAGTACCGCAAGTTAACTTATAAACACCTGATTTCTTGTTCTTAGATGATTTATCTTTATTATTTTTTATTAATTTTTCTAGGGAGTTATTCGTTTTATAAGAAATTCTAAAATTATGATTCTTCATTAAATATCTAGCTACCTTTTCTGTTTTTGGTCCCAAGTATGTCAACGAAATGTATTTACTTTCAATTGGATCATTATTAATGGGATATACTAATTTCAAGGCCAGCTTTAATTGTATTTCTAAGAAAAGATTCTCAATAATCGGGACGTTGAAACCGTTGTTCAACGCAATCTGTTTGATGATGTTATATTCTTTGTCAAAATTCTCACGTGACATGGGTATGTTGGCTAATCTATATAACATGCTATTGTATACTGCTAATTTTTGTGAGTATGGGTGGTTTGATGTGAAGTGAATTGTGCTATCTGTATGGGTTGGTTTCCGGTATATTGAAAAAACGTGTTTATTATTAATTTTTGTGATGGTTAAGTCTAAAAAATTTATACCATCACAAAAATTAATAATAAACACGTTCAATATACCGGAAACCAACCCATACAGATAGCACAATTCACTTCACATCAAACCACCCATACTCACAAAAATTAGCAGCATACAATAGCATGTTATATAGATTAGCCAACATACCCATGTCACGTGAGAATTTTGACAAAGAATATAACATCATCAAACAGATTGCGTTGAACAACGGTTTCAACGTCCCGATTATTGAGAATCTTTTCTTAGAAATACAATTAAAGCTGGCCTTGAAATTAGTATATCCCATTAATAATGATCCAATTGAAAGTAAATACATTTAGATGACATAATTGGGGCCAAAAACAGAAAAGGTAGCTAGATATTTAATGAAGAATCATAATTTTAGAATTTCTTATAAAACGAATAACTCCCTAGAAAAATTAATAAAAAATAATAAAGATAAATCATCTAAGAACAAGAAATCAGGTGTTTATAAGTTAACTTGCGGTACTTGCCATTTCGTATATGTTGGTCAGACAGGAAGATCGTTCCAGACGAGACTCAGGGAACATGAAAAATGCTATTGTAACAAAAAGAGAAATTCAACCTACGCAGAGCACCTTCTAGACACAGGACATAGTTTTAATAGTAACTTTGAAATTTTACACTTAGAAAACAAAAGTTTTAGATTAAACTTATTAGAAACTTTAGAAATTAATAGATATCACAAAAGAAAAATATTATTGAATGACCAAACTGAATTAAGTAACTCCCCTTTGTTGAATCTTTTTTGAACCATTTTTCAGTTTCCCAAAAGTATTGTAAAACTCTCTTCACCCCCTCTTCTATTTTTGTTATATCCATGTACTACAAAATGAAGTTCTTGTTCACGGTACACTCAGTATCTTGTAATACTCACCTGAAGAAGTCATGGTATGACGTAACGATCGTAGTGTCAATAAAATATTAGCGGAAATGAGAATATTGTTTTTATTCATATTTTCAAGATGAATTTCCGTCAAGTAAAGACCGAAACAATCATAGATAAATTTAGGATAATCAATAATTGCAATCGTCTTAATATTGCATATTATCGCTAAAGAGTTCGCCGTCAGAGTCGGCTCATTTCCTGAATGGAAATAAAACTGGTCTATTGGATTTCATTGACTCGAGCAATTAAATCTTCAATACATCAATTGGATACACGTGTTTGACTTTGAATTCAATTGTGAATTGTCCTTTTGTAACATTGACTCCTTCACCAGGACCAGCAGTAATTTTCATAGCATTATTGTCATTTTGAAATCTCATCAATCCTGTGGTTTGTTTGCCACGAATTACATGGTAATCATTGAAGAATTTCAGCAGATGTTTGAGTGGTATTCTGAATATGAAATTTCCGTCATCATTTATCTTAGGTTCGTCAGGATATGACCAACCAGCTATTTCTAATTCTCTAATAGAATCCTTATTGTATCACAAATATCCTTTTATTGTACGTATCAATCCGAATCCATTTCAGTTCCATGTAATTCATAAGAAATTGTATCTAAAAGGAAGGCTCCACCATTCCTAACTACTTAAATATTACGATTGCCTCCAGTTTTTAAGAGTTTTCCTTTAATAATTAGCGCTGCAGCATGCATTAAAATGTATCAGAACAAAATGGAAAAAGGCTTTTTACTTGATAGAAGAAATATAACAAAATTTGAATATCTAAACAGATTTAATCTGTTAGTCTTCTACAATTTCAACTTCAAAAAAATTTTCATTCAAAAAACTTTTAGAATTAAATTAATGTCTACAATAAGCACCGCTTATATTTAATAGACGTATATAATCAAAACTCAATATATGATGTCAAATGGAATAAATAAACCAACAGATATAAAAAAAAGTCTTTGAAATTAATAAATAAATATTTAAAGGAGACAAAATTTTGTTTCTGGTCTTACCATTAAGAATATCAATTGTCTTTTAAAAACATGAACACAACTTCCGGACTTCTCAAAAAATTTAATTTATTTGAAATATTTAATATATTTAAATATTCAAAAAAGTTAATTCAGAAATCTCTCAAAACATGCAATATATCTTCAAAAAACAATTATAATTCTGGTAATTTCTTCGTCGGCCCTAAATAATATTCCAAATATCAAAATCAAATAACTATCACTATATCTCACCTCACACGTGTTTAACAGGTTGATTGCTTCAAACAGACTAACTTTAAATTTCAAGATGGTCTATGTTCTTAGCAGAATCACAGAAAAGTGTAGGGTGTTTTTAAGGTTATATTTAAATCATTGACATTCCAAAATGAGATTTATTGAAGCCTAAATATAATTATATATTATATATAAAATTAAAGAGAAAAAGGCTTTTTACTTGAAAGAAGAAATATAACAAAATTTGAATATCAAATCAGATTTAATCTGTTAGTCTTCTACAATTTTAATTCCAAAAAAATTTTCATTCAAAAAACTTTCAGAATTAAATTAATGTCTACAATAAGCACCGCTCATATTTAATAGACGTATATAATCAAAACTCAATATATAATATCAAATGAAATAAATAAATAAACCAAGAGATATAACAAAAATCATTGAAATTAATAAATAAATATTTAAAGGAGACAACATTTTGTTTCTGATCTTACCATTAAGAACACCAATTGCCTTTTAAAAACATGAACACAACTTGAGAATTTCTCAAAAAATTTAATTTATTTGAAATATTCAATATATTTGAATGGAATAAGTAAATAAACCAACAGATATAAAAAAGTCATTAAAATTAATAAATAAATATTTAAAGAAGACGAAATTTTGTTTCTGATCTTACCATTAAGATCACCAATTGCCTTTTTAAAACATGAACACAACTTAAGGACTTCTCAAAAAATGTAATTGATTTGAAATATTTAATATATTTAAATATTCAAATAAGTTAATTCAGAAATATCTCAAAACATGCACTATATCTTCAAAAAACAATTATAATTCTGGTAATCTCTTTGTCGGCCCTAAATAATATTCCAAATATCAAAATTGGTGTTCTTAATGCTAAGATCAGAAACAAAAAAAAATTTGTCTCCTTTAAATGATTATGTGTTTATTTTAATGACTTCTTTTATATCTGTTGGTTATTTAAACGGTGCTTATTGTAGACATTAATTCAATTCTAAAAGTTTTTTGAATGAAAATTTATTTAACTATATATTAAAATAGTAAAAGTAAACCACAGATGTGCGTGACGTCACGCAGTGCTAACTTCCAGACGCGCAGGATCCCGACGGGCGAAGCCCGTCGCCTGGATATCGTTGCGGACCGAAGGTCCGCACTTTCCTCTAGACCGGTTTACCGTTCCCGTTCCGGGATGACCCTCCGTTCCCGAGATACAGGAGGATAAAGTTCGGGAATTTTCCCGCGCACTCCAACAAGCCCCGCCCACCGTAACCTCGACCCGTTTCTGTGGTGTACGTATAGGGGCGATCCGCGAAGTCAAGTACGGAGACCGTCCGAAAGTTTCGGACCGTCGGAAAAAACGGATATATCTAGCGACGGGCGAAGCCCGTCGCGAAAATACCCATTCGGACCGAAGGTCCGATAGACCCGCTACCCGTTAAAGCCCCTATATTTCGCGGATTACTTTCCGTCGCTACGATACGAGCGGATGATAATTTCCGGACTTTTCCCGCCCTCACCAAACGGGTACCGCCTTACGCGTATGCCGCGTAGGGATGACCAAACGGGGGTGACCAAAGACGGAATTTCAACGAAAAGTAGATCCCATCTAAAATTATAGAAAATTATTAAAAAAAATTGGTTTTTTCGAGGTGGATCGATCGAAAAATATAGATCAATCGACTCTACTCGTTTGAAATTAAAATTGTAGAAGACTAACAGATTAAATCTGTTTTGATATTCAAATTTTGTTATATTTCTTCTATGAAGTAAAAAGCCTTTTTCTATTTTATTTTATATATAATATATAATTATTTTTTGGCTTTAATAAATCTCATTATGGAATGTCAATGATTTAAATATAACCTTAAAAACACCTTACACTTTTCTGTGATTTTGCTAAGAACATAGACCATCTTGAATTTTAAAGTTAGTCTGTTTAAAGCAATCATCCTGTTAAACACGTGTGAGGTGAGATATAGTGATAGTTATTTGATTTCGATATTCGGAATATTATTTAGGGCCGACGAAGAGATTACCAGAATTATAACTGTTTTTTGAAGATATAGGGCATGTTTTGAGAGATTTCTGAATTAACTCATTTGAATATCTAAATATATTAAATATTTCAAATAAATTACATTTTTTGAGAAGTCCTTAAGTTGTGTAATTATATAATGATGATTTTCTGTTATGAATCGTTTTGTATCAATTTTATATAGAGCGATTCTTTCCTATTCAATTGAATAAACACGATGATTTTCAAATATAATATTTCTTTGAATTATGATTTTAGTTTCTCCCTCAAATAAGCATTTCAAATTATCATCAAATGATATAACCTTTTCAGCAACCTCTTTCTTGATCCCCCGAACTTTTTTAACCTCAGTGTTGTCAGAACTAATTTTGAAAGAATATATTTAGGCGCGTAATCCAACAAACTCATTCATTATGATGCCTTTATTTTCATCTTTCATGTGCCCAGGAATCTTTTTGTTTACCCAGGGAAAATAATATCATCTGTATAATCTGACATATCGAAATGAGTATGATAATCAAGCTTAATAATTTCATATGGATCGTGATCTCGAATCTCATGAATTATTGAATCCACATATAACAAAAATCAGTTCATAAATTTAGTAAGACTATAATCATAATGAAAATCATATAAACAAGTTTTCGAAATATCCAGTACAGCTGCGCCAATATAAACAGGTTTATTGAAGATTCGGTTGGTTTTGTTCATTTCAATAGCTGTTAAATTTTCACGAAATATTATTACACTTTTGAAATGAGGACTAGCAGTAAGATTTTTAGCTCCATAACTTCCCTCTGTGACTTGACTATTTTGACTATCCTATCTTTGAAAATATTCTCCATTGTCTTACCAAACACCGCATTATTCATCAATTTATAAAGATTTTTTTCAAATTTGTTGTATGCTTTCATCTGTAGCTCAGTATTTAAATCGATATATGATTTCAACCAGGATGATTGATTTAATTTGAGAACTCTATAAATTTTAGGTAAAATGAGCCCATTCTTCAGAGCCTGCTTTAAATTCCTATTAACTATTATATATTTTTTCTAATCATATACCATCGTAAGTAATTTATGTAATTTGAAGCCTGAAGGAACTCGATTTTCAGGGAAAAATGTTGAATCGGAATGTAAATCATGTAGGTGCTGCGGATACTCAATATCAGTTTCCAAAAAATATCCTTGAGATGCATCATCGGCATTGAATTGATGTCAATGTTATTATCTATCTACTCAAATCCATCATATGTAAGATATTGACTCATTGCCCAACCGTAATGATTATTCACGAGTAAATAAAGAATATATGAGATTATCTATTCAGAATTTAACTCATCTAGGTACTTATTGTTTGCTTTAGCATATCTATTAGAACATTGACTTATTCCACCTCTTATATTTTGCTCAATGAATAAAATCATATTGATATCTTTTATTATTTGGAGTTTCGCGGATGTAAATTTCAGCATACAATCCCACGTATATCCGGAAGTGTATAATACCAAGCCAGATCTAGTCCGTAAGTGCTATGATAGCTTTGACGAAAGTATTTCAAACTTGTTGATCAAGTAAATATTCTTCATCAGTTATACAGGGTGTATATGAATAGCTGCGAAAGAATTCAGGGGATAATTCCTTCTCAAAAAATAGGGAGGGCCTTTTATGTAAACTTTATTTTTTGAGCCCCCCAAGCTTAGTTACAGCCCCCTAGATGGCAGCCGAAAAATAGTTTTTAAATATTTTCTTAAAAAACGAAAAACTGACAATAATTTTACCTGAATCAGAGTTATTCAAAACTAGTCAGTTTTCATAAAAAAAATGATATCCGCTAACTATATAAATTCTTGTTCGGAAATAATTTCAACCTCGAAATTTAGCATAAATTACAAGAGACCTGATTTGTTAAGAATGGATTACGCTAGCCAAAATTGATTTTTTTATTTTGAAGTGAGAATATGGACAAACGTTTCTTGCAAAAGAAGGTTTGGTGGTGGCTTTTTCTACCCCTGGCAATCATAGAGGAACACCGCCAAAAAATGTTTTGAGTACCTTCTTGCTCGTATAAAATGTCTGCTTAATTTTATTCTTGTCAGATTTTTCTTTTTAATAAAAAAATTTAAAACTGTTTTCTGGGCGCTATCTTTAGGGGACTGTAAATAAGCAAGGGGAGCTCAAAAGAATAAAGTTCATATGAAAGACCCACCATATTTTTTGACAAGGAATCCCCCCTAAATTTTTTTGCAACGATTCACATACACTTTGCATATTCATCATTCAACTTATTGTAAAATTGATTTTTTGATGGAAGTTCGGTTCCTGCTAATTTTTCAATATTATTTATATAATCATAAGGATATACACCTTTTCTTGTGAGTAGTTCATAGAGTTTTCAAGTTGAATTAGGGCACTCTGATAATACATTAACGAATAAGTCAGGTCTTAAATATGAGGCTGGCATTTCAAGACCTGAGTGCATAAATCGTATACTATCTTCTAAATTCCAGCAGTCACCTTTGTTTAGTGGCATAAAATTATTCAACCATCTTCCAGACAAATTGAAGGTTTTGGAGTACAGAAGATTCAAGAGGGAGGTTAAGGCCTTGCTGCTCGAGAAGTGCTTTTACAGCAGGGAGGAATATTTCAGTTGGGTAGCGAGTAAGCGTGCAGATGTTTACTGCTCTTTGTAACTTTACTGTATTTCATTTTATTTGGTGAATTTAATTGTGTGATTTTTTGAATTCCTAGCATTATTATTTTTTTTTTCTATTCGGGCTTTTTTATAACGTATCCTACACAAATGTACTTTGTCTTAAAGGATGAATAAAATTATTATTATTTTTATTGTTATTATCAATAAATCTGAGCTTAATTTCAGTTTTTGTGTCACTAACTGTGAAGGAAATAAACTGTTCCTTATTCAATGGAAAAACTGCTATATGATTAAATTGAGAAAAATATAATATCTTATCAAAAAATGAGAATCATAACCGTTTGAATTATGGAGTACGACCGGTATCATACATGACTTTTGATATTGTAAATTGCATTTATTGTGTGCAGGTCTTCTTATTTTTCCCGTGAAATGATCATGATCTATCACGATGTGATCTTCAACAATAAACGATTTCTCACATATGGGTGATTCCGTTCTAACTGTGATATTCAATGTCCTGTATTGTTTGTTCTCATAGGTCATTAATTATTAATCAATTTATGAAATTTTTGTGCTTATTGGAAAATTATGAACATATTTCAACATTATTTTCATATAATATAACTTGCCACTTACAGAAAACTTATAATATATCACTTGAATGTCAGTACCGTGTCATGTCCATTTCTAGAATTTATTTATAAATTGTTAGTTTTTGTGGTAATAAATGATTTATACTGATCACCTCATAAATTCTAATGTTTATGATCAAGCTGAACAAAAGTGACACATTTTTTGATTAATGTATTAAGTTAACATTGAATTCTGGTTCAATAAGTTTTGTCTTTGAATTTTAACGAATTTTTGAATTAGCAAAAACAAAGAAATCGGATAATTCAACATCAAAATTAACTAAAAATTTAAAATGCCTTGAAAAAGATGATGCTGAAGATAATTTAGAAAAAAATGAAACAATGTCATTGCGAAGAAGTTCAGGAATTAAAAAGAAACTGTGATAAAAACCAAAAATTATATACTAATTAATTTAATGATAATTAATTTATTCCTTTTTGTTAATTTATCAATTTTCTCAATTTATTCAATGTTAATTATTTTAATTTTCAGTAGATTCTATAAATTAGGTTATAGTTACTATAAATTATGAAGTTACTGTTTAAATCGTTTTAATTGTTGTTAATTGTCATTAATGTGTTAAATAATTAAAATAGTTTAAAAATGTTAAAACAGAATTTATAAATAAATTCAATCATTTTCTCAAGAAATTTCTATCGAATTTATTTTATGTCAGTACCATGGATAAATGAGTCAGTACCGTGGAACGTGAAATTTGAAATTTGTTTCTCGTTCTTGATGCTTCGAAGTTGTAGTAAAATCCTCTCAGATTTTTATTTTGACAGTAAAATAGATAAATAATATGCATATAAAAATTGAAAAAGTTTAATTCCAAAATCTTAAAATTTTTAATCAAAAAAATCTTAGTTAGAACAGAATTACCCATATATGACATAGTTCGAATGTTTCGTTATTTGTATTGTCATTTGATTTTATGGGCTGAATGTGCTTGAACCATTCAAGACAATTTTCACCGGTATAACTATTATAAAATTATTGATTTGAAGTAAAACACTTTATTTTCGCTTATATTTATTGTTCACAAGAATTGTTTCGTCAATTACATATTGACTTCATCAGGTAAGTATGGAAACTATTACTATACTAACTTGATGAAATCAATATGTAATTGACGAAGCAATTGTTGTGAACAATAAATATAAGCGGAAACAAAGTGTTTCACTTCAAATCATATACGATGAATTGCCGTCAAGTAGAGACCGAAACAATCAAGAATAAAATGATTGAGATGGGTCAGGGTTATATTTAAGGTAATAACCTACACTGATAGGTATGTGTTCCTGATATTTGAATGATTTAGAATCGGATGTTTTATGCGAATCACTATCTTTTAAAATCGATTCGAAATCTTCATAAATAATAAACGGGACTTTTTGTTTATACCTATGATTTTTGAATTCAATGTGCGATCAATGAGAAAATTTTATTGATAATGGATCATGCAGGCTGCAATATTCCTCATGCTCAATCTGTTTAGTTTTAGTGTAGAAAAAATTTCAGCATCTGTCACAAATATATTTTTTACTCTCATGTTTCGAGACATTTGAAGATACAATACGAGATGAATTTTTAATAAGAACATAATGTTGAAGAATCATGTGGAAGGTATTTATTCTGAAAGGTATTTATTCTGGACGAGAAGTAAATTGAAACGTCTACCAGATATTTTGTTGGTACTGATACGTAACATCGAAATTTGTCTTATTCATTTTTAAGCAGAAAACATTAACTGTTAAATTATTATTTTGTTCAAATTTAAAACTCGATATCTTGACACTATCGAAACATGGGTAAGAGGTTATATGGTCGCTATTTTCATTTTGTGGATTAAGTCCGGCAACGATATTCCAAGCGAAACAAGCATTATCGTTATTTTTTCTATTGATGTAAGATTTTTTCAACTTAATTTTTGCTGGTAATTCAATATATGAATTACCATTTCCCATTTCATATTTGTTAATATTTTCTTACAGTGAAATAATGGAATGTAGTTCATGACCACTATCTTCCTCAGAAAATTCTTGTAATTCATTCTGAACTTTATCTGAAACAAATTGCTTGATATCTGTACTAGCACCAACAATGAAATTTTTTGCTTTGAAATATTTGAAGGGTAGTATTACCGTTTCGCCAGATTTCTTGATGAATTGCCCGTAAAAAGTGGTATTCAATTTGATTATACACATTTTTTTGAAGATATTTTGTAACCTACTTTCAATGAAAACTTACACCGTGACTGATAGCAGCGAAGCACTATCTAACCTTGGCTGGCTTTGCAGTGTGAATACCCAATTTGTTTGGAACCAACTAACACGCCGACGCGGCTTCTTATTTCTACTCAGCCGAACACAGACCTAAGAAACAGAAAATTCCCAAGAATCGATGCTCCAATTAATCCTATTACGAGCACTGTCGATCTGGCCCATACGTCAAGACTCACTAACCTTTGTGAGGTCTTTCAATTGATCCTGGCTTCAAGCACCAACGGTCTGAGCCGTATCGTCGAGATCCACAACCCCCGGAAACATCAAGCAAATGATCCTGGTTCAGGACGAGGTCAAGTCCGGCTGAACCCTGAAGCACTTCTCGAGAAATCCTAAATCATGAGTGACTGCGGCCAGATAGATGGAATACCTTCCTAGTCCAGCATGCAGACTTTCAACCACAGCCCCCTTGAGTCCAACGCAAAATTGGGTGTCCAGGTCATATGAATACTTCCTGAGGGCCGATCCACTTTCCCGAGGTAACGCAGTATATACATAACGCACTCGGCTATTGGACAAAAAATCCAGAGATCTACTGCAATAGGGTAGAGAAACGCTGGTTTAAAGATTTTTTCAACTTAATTTTTGCTGGTAATTTAATATATGAACTACCATTTCCCATTTCATACTTGTTAATATTTACTTACAGTGAAATAATGGAATGTAGTTCATAACCACTATCTTCCTCAGAAAATTCTTGTAAAGCATTCTGAACTTTATCTGAAACAAATTGCTTGATATCTGTACTAGCACCAACAATGAAATTTTTTGCTTTGAAATATTTGAAGTGTAGTATTTCCGTTTCGCCAGATTTCTTGATGAATTGCCCGTAAAAAATGGTATTCAATTTGATTATACACATTTTTTTGAAGATATTTTGTAACCTACTTTTAATGAGAATAAAGGCACCATGAAATGGTTTATATGAATATGTTTGACATTTATTACAACCCCAGTTCTTACTCTGCCAGAAAACGTGGAATTTATTTATTCCCACTTTACTCTATCAGAACGTTTATTGGATAAATTCCCACCGTCCATAAATTGAATCATCTGTTTTTAAATAGTTTCAAGTGATTTGTATTGGTTTGAATTTGAAAATTTTCAGTATGATTCATAGATTTCTTTTGTATTTTATGAAATGAGCGAATTTGTTTATTTATGAGATCTAACCACCTCTTTCTATCATCTGTTGATTCAATTTTCTCTAAATATTTGAAAGCTCCGTGAAAAATAAACATCATATCATTCTTTACGTGGATCTCGATGGTATAGTGAGCATGGATGCGAGCTATGGTATCAGAGATTGCTGGTTTGAATCCCGCTACAAAAAAATAGTGACTAGCTGCATTACGTGAGATTTGAGGCCATAAAAGAGAATGAATCATTATTTACCTTCATGATCACTATAAGTAGAACTCGAACTGGATATTTTTGTTCGTTCCAATATCCTAAGTTTCCACTTTGAATTTTTTATGAGCTGAACTCAAACTTGGAAATTGGATGTTTCGTCCCAATATCCTGTAATACAGTAGATTTGATGAAAAGTTTCCTCTCGTTTAGATGACTCATGCTGTCCTTTAAAACATCGATGAATCGGTTGGGTAAGAACACTTTATGATTCTCCAAATCTAGGAGAATGCTATTATCGAATATTTTTTGAACAGGCTTGGCCTTCTAAAAAAGAAATTTCTACTCCAGCAGCAATTCTCGCAATTTTACCGTATATCTGTGAAGAACAAGCAGCATTTAGTGTGATGAAATCCATTATGATGTTGATGATATAATATCACAAAAAAAAAAAACTAAATGAATGATTAAATTATGTTGGTAATCATACATCCATATTATAGTAGATAATAATTTTTCACTCACCCAGTTATTAACAGCACACATAAACACACTGTAGGCAGAATATTTCGTTAAGGAAAAAATAAGGCACACCCTACAAGCTTCAAAACATATGAAAGAGTATTGATGAATCCCTGTACGAACTTCTTGTGGTCCTATATATTTTTCAGTTACCACCCTCTTAATAATTTCGGGTTATTTACCAAAGTCTCAAAGGGTGAGAAGATATTTCTCACATAACACAAAAAATGTTGCCATCCAATACATATCCACGATGGACCTGTGACGCGTCTTGAACAGATAATAGGTAGTAAATAACAATAAACTTGACACTACAGGAAATATTTGATTTTCACATCAGATGAAAAATAACCGAAACTTTGTCTCGCATAAATTTACTATTCGATAAAGGGTAGTAAATAACAATAAACACAACACTTTCCAAATTAGATAAAGAAACCGAACCTTTATTTATTCGAAAGGTGCACATGATTTCTTACATAACATAAAGAAACGTGGGTAGTAAATAACAATAAACTTGATACTTTTCAAATTGGATAAAGAAACCGAACCTTTATTTATTCGAAAGGTGCACATACTTTCTTACATAACATAAAGAAACGTGGGTAGTAAATAACAATAAACTTGACACTTTTCAAATTATATAAAGAAACCGAACCTTTATTTGTTGGAAAGGTGCACATGGTGTTGAAACAATTAATTCTTATCGGCAGCTGGATTGAAATATTTCGTTAGACAATGGTGAATAATCCATGATCGACAAGTCAAGACAAGAAATCTCCGTTCGGAAGATATTTCGCCGCATATAATGACAAAATACTTAATACTTATCTGCAGCTGGACACTTCTTAATAATGAACATCCGAAAAAAAATTTCCTGAGAACCGATCCACCCTCTTATGGTCGCCTTGTTTCCAAAAGGAGCCACTGAAGGCTAACGGTCGCCAAGAAGAGTTCAGATTTTTGCCAGAATCCACTCGAAGAAATTAACACGTCATAGTATCATAGCACAGATATTATTCTGATGTATCCGCTCTTATGGACAGAGTACCTACAATCGGGTATAACCACGACAGTTGTATGGTTGAGTGCCCACCCGGAAGTTGTGGTACATCGTAAATTCTACCGGGTTCAGTAACTGGCAAGGCTCTGGCATGGCATGAGCATAGCTCTTTCACCAGGTGACTACTCAGCAGTCTCCACAATCTACCCAAAAGCAAGTTGTGTGATAAGGATACGCCCTATCATCGCGCAAAGCTAGAACCTCCCGAAGAGTTGAACACAACCCACTTCCATTTTCAGCTTTCAGTTCGAAAACTTACACCGTGACTGGTAGCAGCGAAGCACTACCTAACCTTTGCTGGCTTTGCAGTGTGAGTACACAAGTTGTTTGGAACCAACTAGCACGCCGACGCGGCTTCTTATTTCTACTCAGCCGAACACAGACCTAAGAAACAGAACATTCCCAAGAATTGATGCTCCAATTAATCCTATTACGAGCACTGTCGATCTGGCCCGTACATCAAGACTCACTAACCTTTGTGAGGTCTTTCAATTGATCCTGGCTTCAAGCACCAACGGTCTAAGCCGTATCGTCGAGATCCACAACCCCCGGAAACATCAAGCAAATGATTCTGGTTCAGGACGAGGTCAAGTCCCGCTGAACCCTGAAGCACTTCTCGAGAAATCCTAAATCGTGAGTGACTGCGGCCAGATAGATGGAATACCTTCCTAGTCCAGCATGCAGACTTTCAACCACAGCCCCTTGAGTCCAACGCAAAATTGGGTGTCCAGGTCGTACGAATACTTCCTGAGGGCCGATCCACTTTCCCGAGGTAACGCAGTGTATACATAACGCACTCGGCCGTTGGACAAAAAATCCAGAGATCTACTGCAATAGGGTAGAGAAACGCTGGTTTAAAGGGTGTAAGCCCTGTGCTGCGACAGACACCCTTGGCACTGTGTTGGACAACGCAACTCAGCCCTCCATTTCATCTTTGCCGTGAAGCTAGGGCTCCAGTCGGATGAAGTTTCCACCACACGGATCCAGTGACACTGCGCGAAATTCTCCCCTTTAGGCATCAGGACTTAACCCTCCGTTGCATCGAAATGAAACTAGGATGTTAGTCAAGACAAGCATCCCCACCATGGTAAAGTACAGAAAAAAAAAGTGCACAACGGCACGTTTATTTCAAAATAAATAAGAAATACAGGTGTGGCGCCATATTGGGTGCCTGATTTCTGAGTTAAGTGTAGTTGCAGAACATTAATATTAAAAGTACAATATAGAAAAAAGAAAAAAAAAAGTGTAAAATGTAGACTGTGATGCTTAGCTGAGTATGGCATAGTTTATAAAGTTGTACAAAGTTAGGCAAATTAGAGGTTTGTGTGACTTCCACTTGGGAAGTGTGATTGTTCTGATTCCTGCTACTGTCTCTGATATCACTTTGCATCACTTTAACCGATACGACACTTCACTGTCGCGATTCTCGTCACAACACCTCACAAATTACACTATGGTTAAGTCCTTATGTTTGCCGCTGCCGGTTCTGTCTTGGGTAGGGTTGGGATTCGTTTTCTTGCCTTCTTGGAGGATATTGGTTCCCCCGGGATTCTCTGGAGTTATGGCCAGGTGGTTCACGAGTGAGAGGGATGGTTCCTGGTTTTTCCTTGGTTTCTGTCTCTGTGTTGGTTAACCATGCTGGCAGACAAGTAATGATTTCCTACGGGTTATGGATTGAGGACAGTGGGGTTCTGGTTACCAATTAGCACGGGCTGGGGCTGGTTAATTGTTCGAAGATGCTTCTGTTTTCCAGACGTTAAGGTACAGAGACAAATGAGGGGCGGGAAGTTTTGGTACAGTATATTAGATTTCTGGGAGTTTCTTGACACGCCTTCATCTGTCGGAGGATGAATGCGCATAGTAGGGAGTTGGCCCTGTGTGTCGCCACAAAATCGTTTTGTATATTATCGAACACATATGATACTTCTGCTGTACAAAACAATCGTAACACCAGTGAAAGACTTACTTGAGTAAGAGTTGCACAAGTTAATCTAACTGATCTAATACGAAGATGCCAATCGAAGGCAATAGTGATGATATCCACTTACATGTAAACTACCAACTATCAGACGCTATAGTAATACCTGAAAATTATTATGTTAAAATCATCTCTACAATCTTTTCTGGGAAAAAGCAGAGCGAGTAGAACTCAAAGATATGAGAGAGATGATCTGATGAAAGAATAAGTTATTTTCTCCATTGGGAAAATTTTTTCACATTATATGCGAGCCTTTACTTTCAAATAACAAATAAAGTCACGAAAAGTTGTTAATCTGGTGCAAATATGCAATTTGCAGAATAAAAAATTAGAAAAAATAACACATAATAATTTCTCATGAATAACTTATGAGCTTTTGAGTTTTTCAAATTCTCTTTCGTTTCAGTTTGTTGCAGAAACAGATGAATCAGTAACATTTGGTGAACTTTTGGACGCCTATACAAGGGTTGCTATCAATTTGAGGAAACTTAATTTAGCTAATGATGATATTATTGCCATCTGCGCTCAAAATCACAAACAGACAAGTATGCCATATATAGGCGGATTGCTCAATGGTAACATAGTGACATGTGTAGATCCACTTCTTGTTCCCAGAGAAAAATCAATGATGTTACGTAAAGTTACACCTAAAATACTGTTTGTGGATGAAGATTTTCTACAAAATATAGAGGAAACTTTGAAAATATTGCAGCTTGATATCAAAATAGTTGTCTTTGGTCAAAATGCAAATGGACATATCTCATTCGAAGAATTCTTGAGAGCAACGCAGGAGGAAATTAAAAATTTTGAACCAGTAAAGCTGAATAATAATGAGGTCACTGCCCTGATTGTGTTTTCTAGTGGAACAACTGGTCCACCTAAAGGCATATGTCTCTCGCATTTGGCAATTTTGGCATGCACTGGGTAAGTTATATGCATTGACCGTTCGTGAATATTTCTCATGATTTCCACACCAACATAAGGTCCAAATTATTGTTTGAATTAACATTATTTCTTCGAATCAAACTTTCAAAAGATAAACAATAATATATCTCCTCAAAAAAATACAATTCTAATAGATACATTCTGTCAAGAAAGTATCGGGAATTATCGATTTAAATCTGGCGGGGCAATGAGGCAGGTAAAAATTTTTTTTCCTATGTTGGTACCACTGTCCTTAACTACTATGCCAAGCTTGAGCGGGATCTGTCAACTAGTGTGTTTGCAACAGCTGATTAAGTCAGTCGATGTCATAGTGCGTGCCGATTTTTACTATGGGTGATTACGTTGAGCAAAGAATTTGTTTAAAGTTTTGTGTTGCAAATGAATTTTCGTGTGCCGATGCATTGAAAATGTTGCAAAAGGCCTTTGGTGATAATGCTCTATCGAAAACTCGTGCATATCAGTGGTACAGAGACTTCAAGGACGGTCGTGAAGTGGTCACCCATCGACGGCTTCGATCGAAGATAACGTCGATAAAATTAAGGAAAGGGTGCTGGAAAACCGTCGTACCAGCTTGAGAGATTGATATTTTGGGCATGAGAAAGGTGGCCGCACGACTCGTACCGAAAGACCTGAATTTTCTTCAAAAACGTCATCGCGAACAGGTTGCTTCAGACATGCTGGATCGCTGTAATTCCGATTCTACATTCATGGAACGCATTATAACTGGTGATGAGACCTGGGTCTACGAGTACGATATGCAAACAAGCCAGCAATCATCGGAATGGGTGGCAAAAAATGAGCCGAAACCGAAAAAACCACGCCAAAGCCGCTCGAAAATGAAGGTACTGCTCATTGTTTTCTTCGATATCCGTGGCGTGGTGCACTACGAATTCATTCCAGAGGGTCAGACGGTAAACAAGGAGTATTACCTAGGCGTTATGAAACGTTTGCGTGAGCGTATCCGTAAGAAGCGGCCAAATTTGTGGGCGAACAACTCATGGATTTTGCATGACGATAACACGCCTTCTCACCGAGCTACGATTGTGACCGACTTTCTCGCCAAAAACTCAACAAACGTGCTTCAGCAACCACCGTATTCGCCGGATTTGACTCCCTGCGACTTTTTCCTCTTCCCAAAACTAAAATTGCCCCTTCGTGGCACCCGTTTTGAGTCGATTGAAGCCATAAAACAAAATTCGGCGCGGGAGCTAAAGTCCATCCCGGAAAGCGCCTATAAAAAATGTTTCGATAATTGGAAGTGCCGTTTGCATAGATGTATTGGAGCAAATGGAGCCTATTTTGAAGGCGACCCAATAAATTTTGACGATTAAATGTAAAAATGTTGTTTTAATTGAAAATTCCCGGTACTTTCTTGACAGAGTAGTATATTATAATATTCAAGCATTCAACGATGCGAAATTACAGTTGTCGATGATTTTTCGCTCAGATTTTCGCCGTATGCATTAGAGTACAGCAAATACCAAATTCTTCTTTAGGCCACCTTATTGAATAGTACTGCAACAACAACATTAGGATAATATTGATAACCTAGCTAAATACTTTGAAGGTTTGTTGGAGAAAATCAGAAATTTATGATGATCCGAAATTTTTCGACCAATCATGATCACTCCTCTTTTCGAAAAGAATCGATTGTTCCTATTTAACGTGTGTTCTATTGCTTAGGACGTACACAAGCTATTGTGCCTTTTCATGAGTGAACAATACGAACGTTCTTCGGTTTTCGCTTGATTAGTGCTACTACTCCGTAGGACACGTCGAAATAATTGAAAAACCTATTCTGTGAGTGTTGTGGATACCTCAGGATAGCAGTCGCATAATAAGTACTAGGTGGAACGAAATAAGGGTGAATATCTTTAGGGAATCTGACTGTGAATACTTTGATTACCAATTTTCCACTATGCAATCTTGTATTTATCAAAATCAGTTTGTTCGTCATTTTCGCATGATATTGAAATATCAGCACCGGATTTCAGTTTTTGTCAAGGACTAAAGGAATCACGAAAAGTAGCAACATGACTGCCCATTCTCATCACTCGAAAGACAGTGATATGACTGCATTTGTCGACGCTGTTGAAATTTTCAAAGACTGTGCGAAAATGTCAGATGCTAATGCGCTTAAAGGACTACAGATGTTTTGAGACGGTTTCGTCGTAACAAGGTTTCGAGTTATCAAAGTAACACAAACGTGGAAAAATACTGTAGAACTCTTCAGAAGTAAATACAAAGTGCTAGTTGCTCAGAGAAGAACAAGGAAATTTTCATCTGTAAATATCACTCTGTTCTCGCTGTGTTAGCAATTGGAACTCTTACTAAAGCTACCCAAATAGAATACAGAAATAAAAAAAAAATTTCGAAAAAAAATGCCCAGGTATTAAATCTCATCTTTCATCGATCTTTTTTTTTGAAGCTCACCTTGCGGAAAAGACTTTTGTGGACTATTTCACGAATTAAGTCGGTTTCTCAAATCCCAAGACTGAAGTCATAAAATAAACACAGACCTCGATGTCCTGTTTGTAAGAACATTGTTCACACAAAAGACGAATGTCGCAAATTATCGGGCATAAAACGGAAAAATTAAGACAAATTATCCTCGGAATAGTCCCTGGCGACTATCGTTTTCGGAAATTTAGCAATAGCGTCGACTCGGCCTATTTCTTACGGTTGTTCAAGGCCATGATGATTCATCCGCTAGAACTGTTCATCGCCCATAAATGCTCCGTGTCTTCTTTAAGAGGTGAAAGTTTGAGTATATTTGAGTGATATGGTTGTTATGAGAGAATACAAGAAAGAAATTGCAACGGCAGTGAATGAAGCTCTAAACAACTGCCTGAATAATGAAGTATTCATAAAAACTATAGTCGAAAATGTGTCGAATGCGATTATAAAAACAGTAGAGACGAACTTATCGAAAATAAGAAGCGATAACAAGCATGCGGGGCGAACTT
The DNA here is from genome assembly GCA_034642435.1 of Megalocaria dilatata. Lineage (NCBI taxonomy): Eukaryota > Metazoa > Arthropoda > Insecta > Coleoptera > Coccinellidae > Megalocaria > Megalocaria dilatata. The sequence continues at coordinate 93,671,749 of CM067854.1, forward strand.
TCCGATCCGAAGTATGAATGTGCGAATAACAGAATTCAAGACTTTGAAACAACTCGATACATTAACACAAAGGGCAGCTAAAACTCGTTTAAGGTCAAATCGTTAACAATAGACTCCTTGTTTGTCTACTTAAAATTCATGATAGATTGGGCCGTTGCTTGGTAGAAATCAGTTGTAATTGTCATTATAAAATAAAACACTTGTTTACATTTTCTACTTTATTTTTGGTATTGACGTACGTTTCGTCTTTGCTAGAAAGACTTCATCAGAATACGAAGTAACAGTTGTTGTACAATGAATTTATAAGATTTTTTACAGAAGGTGTACATGTGTTTTTAATTGTTCGTCGGGTTGGTTTTCTCAAAGAATATTCCCTTCAGAATCGTGTTCACTCGATCCCTTGTAAATATTGAATAGAGGGGTGTAATAAAAATCTATTTGTTCATTTACTAGGTTATTGCTGTTTTTATGTTTATTTATTTCGTAAATTTCCCATAAGTTCAATTTTAGACCTCTATTTTCAACATGTAGAATTTCTATTTCTTTTGTGAAAGAATGGTTATTTTCAAGAAGGTGTTTAGCATAATGTGAATCTTTTTTATTTTTATCGAAACTTCTTTTATGTTCTGTTAGGCGTGTACCGAAATTTCTACCTGTTCTACCAATATAAATCTTTGGGCAATCTGGGCAAGTGAGTTTGTATACACCTGATAATTGAAGTTTATCCATACTGTTTTTATTGTTTTTGATGTATTTGCTAATAGGATTGTTTGTCTTGAAAGAGACTTTAATATTTTATTTTTTGAGTAGGTTTTTTAGTTGAATACTAATGTTGAACTTATGGGAAATTTACGAAATAAATAAACATAAAAACAGCAATAACCTAGTAAATGAACAAATAGATTTTTATTACACCCCTCTATTCAATATTTACAAGGGATCGAGTGAACACGATTCTGAAGGGAATATTCTTTGAGAAAACCAACCCGACGAACAATTAAAAACACATGTACACCTTCTGTAAAAAATCTTATAAATTCATTGTACAACAACTGTTACTTCGTATTCTGATGAAGTCTTTCTAGCAAAGACGAAACGTACGTCAATACCAAAAATAAAGTAGAAAATGTAAACAAGTGTTTTATTTTATAATGACAATTACTTAAAATTCGTTATTTTGCTGCATTTTGTTCATAGTTTAAATTTGGTCCTTAGTTCGGCAATTATACTCCATTGATTTTACATTTTTGTAGGTTTTTCAATACTTTTTTTATACATTTCTTTATACATTTTTATAAATTTCTTATACATTTTTTATATATATATTTAAAAAAAATTTTTACACATTTTTCTATACATTTTTTTTATACAGTTTTTATACATTTTCCATACATCCGTTATACATTTTTTATTTATTCAAATTGTAATCTCTGTTAATTTATTTAAATTTATTTATACATTTGTGTATTTATTCAAATTTTGGTCACTATTTATATATTAGTTCATTTTTTTTGATCTCTTTTGTATATTTTTTTTGATATTTTGTTTGTCTCCTTTGTTTTCTCCTGTTTTGTATTCTCGACAGGATGAATCGGTACATCAGAGATTTCAAGCCGGAAGAGTATCAGACTGAAGTTGTAGATGGAGAGCAGTTCAAGAATATTTTAGAATTCTCCAATAAAAAATGTTCAAAATTTTTCAGGGTACTGCACTCTAATATCAGAAGCATAGCCAAAAACTTCGATGAGTTGAGAATATTCTTGAGAAAATAATGCGTGGTTTTGACTGAAACTTTCAGGATACCCGATACTGATATATACCGAATACCTGGCTATGACTTGTTGTATAATTCAGGGGATGTAAACAGAAATGATGGTACAATTATATATGTGAGAAACTGTATTACTTTCACCTCCAACATTTTGAAGATTGGCGAAATTTCTTCAGTTGACCTCATCTTGAGACTAAATAGAGTGAGCATTGGTATTAGGGCGATTTATAGATCTCCTTCCCATTGTCCACTAAGATTTAATGAAAACCTGAACTGTTTTCTGCAAACCTATAAACGGAAGTGTACAATTGATCTATTAATAGGAGATATAAATATTGATATTCTTGAAGACAGTAATATTACTAGAGATTCATCTTGCCTGGATCACATAATGATTAAGAGCGATCTAGAAATGGATAAATTCTTCCCAGCGGTTATAGAATATCCATTAACCGATCACTATCCTGTTTTTCTGCCGACGGCCCTTCCTGAGACTGAACAAATAAAGGACAAAAGGATATATCATTTGGAAAAAATTGATTTCAATCTACTAAGGAACCAATTATGTAAAGAGCAGTGGAGCGACGTGTATAAAGCAACGAATGTAGACGATGCGATTGATTCATTCAGGGGAAGGTTGCAAAAACATGTAAAAGAGTGTACTAATATGATTAAGCTCAGAAGAAATGCAGTTAAGAGAAAATATTGGATTACAAACGGATTGGTGAAGTCGACACTGGAAAAGAATAAATTGTACAAAAGAATGAAGGGAGAACCGGATAACCCCATATTTAAAAGAGAATTCAATCAGTACAATAAAAGGTTGAAAAATTTGAAGGAAAAGGCCAAAAACGATTATTTCCGCGAAAAAATAAATAAAAATCAGAATGATTCAACTTTGCTGTGGAAAACTATGAGGGAGCTGGGACATAAAAATAAAGAGAATATCGAAGTCCAAAAAATAAAAGGTCCAGATGGCCATGAGGTTTCAGAGTCAGGCGAAATTGCGGAAGTTTTGTCAGATTACTTTTCAGGGGTGGGCGAAGGCTTGGCGAGGAAATTCAGAGGAAAGCCCATGAAGCATCGATATCATCGACTCCCCAATTCAATAGTGTTGCTTCCTACTTCTGAAACTGAACTGGGGGATATTATAAGTTCCTTGCAAAAGAACAAAGCTCCTGGAATTGACTGTTTAATATCTGAAATAGTGAAGGAAACTGCAGAATTCTTAGTCGCCCCACTCTGTTTTATTGTCAATAACAGCTTGCAGGAAGGCTAATTTCCAAAGGTGCTGAAAGAGGCGGTTATAAAACCTGTTTTTAAGTCGGGAGACAGTTTAGATCCGAGCAACTATAGGCCTATTTCATTGATGTCGGTGCTGTCGAAGATATTTGAGAAGGTCATAAAAAATAAATTAACTTCTTACCTGAATCGTTATGAAATATTGTCAGATAAACAATACGGATTCAGGGAGGGTAGATCACCGCAGGATGCTATCGCATATGTAACAGCAAAGATTTATAACGCATTAGATATCGGTGTATTCGTTGATTTGTTGAAAGCTTTCGATACGGTGAGTCATCCTGAGCTTCTGGAGTCTCTTGAAAGGATTGGTATGAGAGGAAATTGTTACAACTTGTTGAAGAGCTATCTAGACGAGAGAGTCCAGTATGTCAAAGTTGAAGAAAAGCTAAGTTCGCCGAAGCATGTACAGTATGGTGTACCACAGGGGACAATCCTGGGACCATTATTGCTCTCCATTTATATCAACGATCTCTTCAACTTACCTACAAGTGGAGACATAGTTGGCTTTGCCGATGATACTGTGGTTTTTTATGAGGATATTTCTTGGAGTGCACTGAAAAAGAAAGTGGAAAATGATTTTGGCAGGGTAATTGATTTTTTCAATGACAGAATACTCACCATGAACAGCGCCAAAACTCATTTCTTACCATTTACAAGTTATTCCAGTAATATGCCCAGGTTCAAAACACTAAATATAGTTGCCACCGATCAAACCATAGAAATAACAGCGAAGTCAGAGATAAAATACCTAGGTGTACACATTGACTGTCATCTTAATTGGAGTGTACAGGCGAAAATATTGTCTGGGAGGATCAGAAGCCTTATACCCAAGTTTAACTTATGTAGAAAAATATGCGATATCAACCAGTTGAAGGTTTTATACTTTGCATTGGTTCAGAGTCAACTGACCTACGGGATAGTTGCATGGGGTGCAGTTAGAAATAATTACCTGAAACAAATAGAAGTGTCGCAGAAGTGGATAATTAAGGTAATTTTCAACAGAGAGCTGAGATATCCCTCTGATCAGCTGTTTAGGGAGAGTGGTTTCTTTGGCGTTAGACAGTTGTACTGTCAAGCCATATTGGTCCAAAAGTTTAGGGATGGAAATACCGAGAACTTAGAACACACATACAACACAAGATATAGGCAGGGTTCAGTACACGTTCCTAAAGTCCACAAAAGTATAGGACGGAGAAACCATCGATATCTGGGTGCTAGAATCTTCAATATGTTGCCAATTGACATAAAATTAATTAGTTCATACAACATATGGAAGTCAAGAGTGAGGAAATGGATTGCTGCGCAGACTAAGGAAAGGGTTGATGGACTGGTAGAGGTGGAGAATTTGTGGAGTTGAATCGAGTAGAGGATAAAGGGTGATACGTTGCCGGCTCATGCATTTTGTTTTATTTATTTATATATTTTTTGTTTATTTGTTCTTGTTGTGTATTTACTTTGATGAATTTTTTTTAGTATTTACACGTATTTGTGTCTACATCTGCTTTTTTTTCTATATTATATGTGTGTATATATCTGTATATGTGTGTATGTATTTTTTTTGTGCATATACACTGAATTTTAAGAATAAACACTGGCCAACAGCCCCGCGCGGATTTGCTTCCTTGGGGTGGTCCATGGTTTGTTTGCTATTGTAGTAAAATATTGTAATTTGATAATTTATGGAAAATAAACTTATTATTATTATTATTATTATTATTATAGGGGTGAAAAGCGAATAAATGATTATCTATATCATAAGGTAACAATGGCAAGGAAGTTTGATCAACTGGATCAAGAATTCAGGAGGTGCAATTGTAGATTTTAAATTTTGAAGAATAATCGAACGAGCGGACGAAAGATAGCATCATATCGTTTTTAAATTCCAATATATCCATCAGTATCACTCATGAAGACTTTGAAATGTGCTACAAGAAGGGAAGGAGGTGCCAATAATTCTAGAACGATTTTTCTTAAATTGATTAATTATAACCTCAAAAAAGAAATCTATAGTAATAAAAAGCTCCTCAAGTGTACTGGCGTTGTGTGAGGGATGATCTCACCAGCCTTAGAGTGGAACTTTCGATCTATTATGTGTAAAATGTTGGTCTGAAAAATGTGTGGACTAGATAAATTGCAGGGATACATTGAAGAATCTTATGGATCTCATATGATCAATAAAAAAATAACTAAGTTATGGATTACCATTGGCTTGATAAATTTAATCAAAACTAAAGACAACTTGAAAAAAAAACTTTACATAAATACACTCAGGAACTTGAGAAGCATTATTATAAACACTACAGAAATCGTCCCAATAGTTTGATCCGAGTGACTAAAAATGGATATTGTAAAAATTAATCGATTCTAGCCAGGGGAAATCTTAAACAAATTCTGAGAATAATAAATGACATTTCCAATAAAAACTCAAATGAAAACTCTCTAGAAAACATCTCCATTGATAGCGTAACTAGTAGTGCGGTGACAAATAATAAATAAAGAGCTTATTTGTTTAATGAGTATTTTACAATGTGAGTGAAAATATGGATAAACGTATTAACAAATGTCATTTGCCGTGTGATTTCTTGGATGAATCAACCGAAGCATACAGTTTATTTTTGAAACCAGTAAATGCGAAAGAGATTACTGTGTTGATTTGAAATCTCAAAAAAATTCTCTCAACACTTGATCATTTTATTCTTCTGTCAGGGTACTTTACCATATCGGTGGAAGGACTCGAGTGTAATACCAGTTTACAAAACCGGCTGTCAAAATGAACTAACAAATTATCGACCAATTTCCGTTATCAATACTTTCGTGAAAATATTTGAACATTCTCAAAATCATGAATAGTTTCCTTTCTGGACAGACGCCATATTATAACAAATCGAGAATTTGGTTTCATTAAAAACTCCAATCCTGAAAAGGCGATAATTGATTTTACTGAACATATAGTTGAAGCCCTCGATAGTTCCATAAAGTGCTTGACTGTCTTCGTTGATCTAGCGAAAGCATTTGATAACATATCGCATGATATATTATTAGGAAAACTATTAAGGTGTGTTATTCGAGGGCATGATTTTGAGCTCATGCTGAATTATTTGCCTGGGAAAACCCAAGTTGTGAAAATTGGAGGTGAGCTAAGTACAACAACACATGTAGGGATTGGAATAACGCAGGGAACAATTCTGGGGCCCATTTAATTTCTTATTTATATCAATGATATATCACATATAAGAATTCTAAAGAGTCAAATTGTTTGTTACGCTGATGACACAGCATTAATTATGACAGTGAATGATTGGAATGAGGTTTATCGCTCTGCCGGATTAGATCTCAAGGGATTACACGTCTGGTTGAACAATAATCTTCTTAGATTAAACGTGAGTAAAACCAGATATGTGTCTTTTATGCTCAAGTCATGTTATCAGCCATCATGTCATTTGAAATTGCACAAACCCTGAAACCAAATCGATAACCCACCACAGTGAAGGCTATGATAAAAAAAGGAAAAGAAACTAAAACGCTCTAGCTTGCGCTAGCGTTTTGTCCGTCCGCACATGAAACATCCTGATTAGTAAAATGCCTCATAGTGCTCCAGTGAAGAAATTATGAAATTTATCTTTTCTGAATGAATCCCAAATTGTCAATCTGATAGTTCAACTTTACAATTGAAATAGTGTCTTTTATTTACAATATAATGGAATTTTGCAGTTAGCTTGAAATCCGAGATTACCATATCTTTGAGGCTCTCCTGGAATATTGTTTTCCAAGGTGTCGGAGTGATAGTGCTTTCTCCAACGATAGGTACTATTCTGGACACAAGGAAAATTGTCTGGTATTCAGATAATCCAAGCAAAACGGTACTCCAGCTTAAATGAGGTCCCGAACCAAGATTGCCCAGTTCTAAGATACTCCGGTACTAAGATCATCCGGTACTAGGACTGTAAATTTCAAATCAATTTGCCTGCAAAACGTGTCAGTGTCAATATAGTACAAATGGTGATCGTTAACTCATCCTCTAATGTGAAATAAGTGTACAGGCACCGCCGTATAACTTGTGGAGAAAACAATTACAAACACCGTTGATGATACAGGTCACGACTACCAACGTCGTTTCTCGCTGAATAACGAGTGTAAGGCTGAAAATATGAAGAAAATGATTCATATATTCCAATTATTACTGATTTTTGAAGTCACTCTGTTTACTGCAAACTCCGGAAAAAGTCGCTTATAACTTGTATTTTATGATTTCCTACTAATCATATTCTGTTGGTGTTTTATTATTATCATTATGAATCACCCTGTAATCAACCGATTCAAAGTATTATTGCTATGAAGTTAATTCTGTAAGTTTTACTGTTGATTTTTAGTGGATTTTCCTTACCTGTTGCTTTCTCGACGGTCTCGCCAATTTGGATTTCATATAGTTTATTGCTGATAAGATGTCTTCGGGAAGGAGGAGCAAGAGTTTTGTGCAAAAATTTTGCATTGAGTCAGTTATGGAGAATCATCAGCCGATACAAAGTAGGTATATTTTTTATGAATGTATCAAATGTAGTATTGTAGTTTGCTGCACGTTTAAGCGTGGTACTGTGAATAAAAATTGCTAAATATCAATTCAAGAAGAATACTGTTCTGTGGTCCAACACCTCCACACCCTCTACGATAACGTCCATTTCACCTTGCTCTATGTCTTCACGAGAGACAGATTTCATTCAGCTCGAGTCTATCGCAACCAAGAAAGGGTTGGGTTGGAAAAAAACCACACTTTCATTATAACAAAATAGACAAGCAAAAAACGAGTTAGTTTTTAAATCGAATCACCTAACACACATAAAATCGACTAAAAATTTTCTCTAGTTCAAGTGTCAGATATATGAAAAAAATTTTCGTGTTTGGTGATATAGGCCAGCACTCACAGTAAGGTCGAATTTAATTAGTACTAAGACGGAGGTTGCGCAAAGAAACAAAGTAAAACAAAGAAATAGAGAAACACAATTATACGCTGGATAGCTCTTTCAAGAGCTCTAACAAAAAACAGAAGAGTTCCATGATAATTTTCATGTTGTTCTAAATTCAGACTGAGGAACCACGCATCTCTACAATGCCAATACTTTTGGATACTAACTTCACAAGGTTTTGTTCTCAAGAAGGGGGTAATAAGTATTGAAAACTATTGAAAATATAATGAATATGTTATAATTAAACTATTATTTATTATAATACAAAAACAAAACTACATGTGATTCATGCTGGAAGTACCTAAGTATAATTTTTACAAGTTATAGAATAAGGGAATAACCAACTGTAGAAGTTAACATGAATTTTTTTTCTGGGCTTGATCCAAAATCGATGCGATTATACTCCAAACATGACTTCACGAAGACGCGAACTACGTAGCATGTAAATGTTATGGGTTTTTTTCTTGCTTTGAATATTCTGTTAGATTTGAGATATGGGTTTGTTTACCATTTCCACATATATTAACTTAGTGTATTCCGAAATGGCGAAAAGTTACAAATATATTTGCCCCAATAACATAGATTTGACGGTATATCTTGATTCACCTTTTTTTTTTAGTTTTATCACCTAGTCACATTTCACTTGAGAATGTAATTACCATTGCTCCCAATAGAATTTTAACAAATCCAGAATGTTAATCGCACAGAATTCTGAAAGCTAATGAAACCTTCTTCCCAACAATATTATTTACCTTCTCCCTAGTGGTTGGGCCATAAATGATGTCCCATGAAGATTTTTGTCTCACAATTAGCCAAGGGTACTAAAAAGTATGCCTTTGAATAATTCTATTGGCGTTCCATCAATAGCTATCTGGAATCTTTCTTTTCCAAATGTTATTAGGGCAGTTTTCATTTAAATAGGTTCCTTCGATGCATTTTACCTCTGGTTTAAAAACACAAATTGAATTTTCGCTTTATCATACTTCCTTTGTGCTCCGAAAGGTAGGATGGAAACTCTAGCCCTTCCCGCAGCTGGGCAGTACAATGTTGTTGGTTCGTGTGGGAGCTTTTATACACTAAAACTCCCTTCATACTCATAAACCGAAAAGACCACTGGAAACAAGGCGTCTTTGCCGTAACGTTCAATCTCTCTTGAGTGTCCATAGGTATGAAACCTTCCTCGCTCAGTATGCTCCTGCGCTCTTCCGACAACTGTGTTCTACTTTTTTCCTCATTTCATCAGTGATATATTCGTACATGATATCCCACGTATGTTTAACTTTTATCTTTTATCTTGAGGTAAATTGACTTTTCACCCTCGGAAGTTTTTCTAGCTTCTCAACTGCTTCCTTCCTCTCTCGGCTCCATTAACGGTAACTGAGGTAAAATAAGATTCCCTCCTTTGGCTCCTGCACTCCACCTATATTGGAGTCCGTGGTATTAACCTACTCTTCCATGCTGTTTTTTCTGGTATCCACTATTTCTCCCCTGCAATCTTTTATAAGTTTTATTTTGGGTCATTCTCGCGTTCCCTTCAAATCTCTCTCTAATTTTGTATAGTAAGCTTAGATATCATCAAAACTATAGGTGGAAACTCATAGATCACCTAAGCTGTTTCAGCTTAGGTACTTCTATATGACGCGGTAACTCTTAGTGATCCTTTCCTCTGGAGTTATGTTAGCTGTTTTTTTTGCTTTTCACTTTATACGACGTCTCTTTACTCAAGCGCAGCATACAGTTTTACACTGTGTAGTATCGTGTGACCACTCTTCTCTTGAGATATCCTTAGTCCTCCATGTGTGGTAATAGCTTTTTCATGACCCCTATTTTGCATTGACCCTCTCCAAAATGTTTGTCACATGCCCCGAGAAGCCTTACCACGGTACCTAAGATTCTTATAGAAATTTCTCTACATCTTCGTGGACCCATCACGACATATATTCGGGCATCTCAACCGCCACTTTAAGAAATTTCCCTTCCATTTGCTCCGATGATTTCCGTACCAATAGTACTTTTTATGACCAAAGTATTTTCTTCATGTTCTCCACCTGCAAAAGCAAATCTTCAACGTATGCTACCGCCTTAATTCCATCCATCAGCTCTCTTTCCGTGAATAATTCTGCTTTGGCGTGGCTCCCGATTAGAAGTGAGAAAACTTCCCTTCTTTTCTTTGTCAACATGGAATATGGTAGCTGGTTGACCTTCATGTGATGATTTAATAATCTTGACTACACATGTTCTGCTCTAATTATCCGAGAAGAAATATTCTCTTCTCCTCTCAGTCTTTCCTCCTTTTCTTCATCTCCTCTTGAAGACTGATGCGCTTCATACCTTTTCTCCCGCCAGCCTTCGTGTATTTTCCTCTCAACTTTATATAGGACTTCTTTTTTTGTTCTATTTGCTAGCTCCAACATTATGTACTCTTCAGCTGCATCTGATCCCGGAGTGATGATTTCGTCTGCTCGATCAACTTAAAGATTCTATCATATACTTATCCTCCATGTGCAGTTTTCATAGATACCAATTTTTCAGCAAAAAATTCTCATGTGGAAAGTATTTCCAGTTCTTTTTTCTCTTTACTTTGCCCTTTTCCTTTATTGTCATTTTCATATGGCCATTATAGATACATGGATTTTCATCTGTTATTTTTCATTCCGTGATCTATTTCCGAGGTGGGACCAATATTGGACCGCCGTCGCTTATCGACACACACGAACATTTGGGACAGTTACTCCTCAATGTATTCTCCTCGAAGCTCCTATTAGAACGGATCCCTCATTAGGGACCTCGAGTTTATATTTTCCTTCACAATCACTCCTCCTCAATATATGAGGGTGTTCTCAAAGATCTTATCAACCCTATCCCTCAACTGATTTATTGGTATATATATATAATATATTATATATATATATATATATATATATATATATATATATATATATATAAATATATATATATATATGTATGGGTGAAAGATGTGCCTGATTTGGTGATAAGTACGTATAGAAAAGGAATCGAATTGTTAGCCTAAAGTTCCATCGGATGGATTGTTGAGATGGTCACGAAATTGATGCAGACTTTCGATGCCATGTGGCCATATGACGAACACATCGTCTACTTATCTTTTATAACATGTAGGTTTCAGGTGAAATGTTTCAATGGCCTTGGTCTCAAAGTTATCTAGGGATATATCAGCGAGAACTGGGGAAATAGGGAAACCCATGGCGGCACCTAAGACTTGTCTGTAGAAAGTGCCTTGGAAAAGTAAACATGTAGCTTTCTGATGAGGGTGGAAGTGTCTTGAGGTATGTGATTGTTGGATTCAAGGATTGCTAGAGTTTCGTTGAGTGGGATGTTCGTGAAGAGGGATACGGCGTCGAAACTCACAAGGATGTCAGTCTCCAGAATATGTAAGGTATGTTGGATTTAAATGAAATGAAAAGAATTTCTTACATTGGATGTGGATGCTTTCGATGGAGGTTGGAGTATGGATGCTAAGTATTTGGTAAGACGATGCGTAGGTGACCCGACAGCACTGACAATGGGTCGAAGAGGTATATCGGGTTTGTGTATTTTGGGTAGACCGTATATTCAAGGAGTGCGAGATGATTTTTCTCTTGGAATTATGGCCTTTTTGACATCAGGGGAGAGGTTTGAGGAGTTCATGAGGGTCTTTGTTTTCTTTTCACGGTAGGCAGTTGGGTCTCGTGGTATTGATTTGTATCCAGGGCAGTAATAATGTTGTCATTTTGTGTATTCAGTCTGTCTTGTTTAGTATAAGTGTAGTATTTCCTTTAACTGCTAGAAGAACCATAATATCAGGATAATTGGGAAGATTTATGAGGCTACACTCTTTCAGAAAGTGTAATGTTGGGACGGGAAAGTTTCACTCTTCTCAAGGTGGTTGCGATATCTTGCCGTGTTTCTTCGGCTTGGTTTTTGGGAAGATAGGCTATAGCAGTTTCCACTTGTTAGACTGTGGGCCGTGGGTATTTCGTTGGGAGTGATTGAAAAATTGAAACCTAAGGACAAAATATTTTGAGTTGTTTGGTTGATTGGGGTGCCAGAAAAATTATGCACAAATATTTTATTTTTCGAAGACGCGATGGATGGCTCTATGAATAATCGCCTAATTTGGTAATAGAATGGGAATTCGTTATATCAAGTTTGTATCTTGTACACAGTACAAGATTGCGTATTGTATTATGTAATTGAAATTTAACGTTAACCTTGAGCTAATAAGCAATTTAAGTGCTTGTTTCTATATTCTCATATACGGAATATTACTGTAAACTTCTGAACTAATTTTACATAGAGGCGAAAATTTTTAATATCAAAAGATACTCGAGATATTTATTTGTACTATCCTCGTAATCTTTGTACCTGACCGTTTCACTGATGAGGGAAACTTTTTGCTCCAGACCGGTACTAGGGTCACCCTGCCTTGCATCATAAAGCGTTCATCTTTTTCTTCTTGTGTAATTGCCATAAAAATCAAGCAAGCAGTGTAAGCACACATGCTACAGTCCTCATTCCTGCCAGATCGTTCCATTGTATCAATTGGAGAGGAAAACTTTTGGATAAAAACATACCAGCCGTCGGTTAACCTAATAACGTCTAAGGAAAAAGATCAACACTGCATTTCTGCCGCGTTTGGGTTAAAGGTATGACAAGACTGGGATTCGATCTTGCCATGTGGAAACCCGGTTGGTCTTAGATTCACCTTTCTTCGTGAGACTTGTCAAAATGCATGCTGACTCTGCCAGAAACCGGAGTTTCAGTCACTAAGATTCTTTATCATAACATATAGTGGCTATTTTTACTGACTACAACAGAAAAAATTCCTGTTTTTTACTATAGCGTCCCAAAAGTAACGCGAATCGACGAATGAAGTACAAAATACCATCATTCGTCAAATTCATCGTACCAGCATCAAAGTGGATTCCTTCTAACATAAAACTATTACACTAACGACTGATCGCATAATCAAAACATATCAGAACCATTCACCACGTATTCTCTTTGGTGTTCGTACAATTGAAAACGGGTACCTCGAAGTGGACGATTGAACTATGGAAAGGGAAAAAAGTCTGGCGGAGCCATATCAGAGGTATACGTTGATTGTTCGATAAAATTTGTTGAGCTTGTGGCTATATATTCGTTCATAATTATAGGCTTGTAATTCAGGTCTTTCGACACTAGTCAAGCGACAACGCGTTTCATGGTTAAACAATCGTATAAAATTGTATGAATCGATTTATGAGATAATGAAATTTCGGACCATCTCTCTCAGACTTTAATGTAGATTCTAAGTCATTATCTGCTCCACTTTACCAAAGTTAAATTCAGAGCGTGTCAAATGCTCTATCATATCTCAACCGCATTTTAATGCACTCATTATTCTCATTCACTATAAAAATAGAAGATGAAAAAAAAAATCTACGCAGGATATATATGGCTTTTCAGCTAATATGCTGCAGTAGTGATCGATTATTGATCCAATCTGAAAATGAAAATGATTACTTCTAGAAGAGCTATTTTTCTAAGGAATTGAACATTGCGAAGATAATACAAGTTTACAAGAAGGGCGATCAAGTCATAGAAGTTTATTATCCTTCAAAATTTCCAAGGAACGTCATTATAGAAATAAAACATAAAGTTTTTACATATGAAAACATTACTATACATCGATACAATTAAAATTCAGAATTTGGGAGCTGAAAATTCTGTGAGAGTATAAAACGCATTCTCTTCAAGGATCTTCCTTATCTCTTCTTTGAATCTGGTGTTATCCCTAGACCTCAGCTCTGCAGGAAGCCTATTGTAGATTATGATTCCACCGTATCGCCATGAGTTCTGTAATTTTGTGAGACGATGTTTAGGCAGAATTAGGTGTGATAACGTTCTTGTACAATGTTGCTCCTTTCCTCTCTTCAGACTATCCCCATTTTGGTGAATGTGACATACGCAAGTGAGCACGTAACAACAAGTGATTGTATGTATGCCATATTGTTTTAACAGATTCCTACAACTTGTGCCAGGAGGCACTCCAGCTGTGGCTTCTTCTGCTGCAGGACGACTCTATGGGCATCACATGAATTTCCCCATATAATGATACCATATGTCACAATAGAGTGAAATTGTGCATGGTATGTGAGTATAGCCTCCTGCTGTCCAACTATCTGGTTTATTCTACGCACCATGAAAAAAACTGTCGAAAATCTAACACATATTGACTCAATATGTTCTCTTCAGGAAAGCTGAACATCCATTGTGAACCCCAGAAACAACAAAGGTGAGAACTCGGGGGTTTCTTGGAATAGAAAGACAGTTTCTGCGTTTTTTTCGTATTTATTTCCAGGTGGTGCGCTTCAAGCCACTCCGCCGCACTTCTCAGAGCATCAGGCCGAAACTGCAGTCTTCTTTGGCTCTGTTAATGATAGTCATCTGTATACGTCACTACCTTTCCTCGCTGACTGTTCTGCATGAGGTCATTCAGGTATATAATGAAGACCACCGCACCTGTGGTACTCCCTGCGTTATTTCTTTTCTTCTTGATCTTTCACCCTGGCAGTCAACTTCCTGGTACCCGTCTTTCAGGTAAGACGTAAAAATTTCCAGAACTCTGCCTCTCGCCCCACAGCTCTCTAATTTTTCCAGAATAATTTCATGTCGAAAGCCCTTGTTTGGTACAAACATAAAATTGACATCTCCCCACATCCATCTAGCGCCTCCAAAATATCATCCACTATTTCCATCATCGCTGTAACGCTGGATCTACTCTTTCTGAAACCACGTTGACAGGAATTTACCACATTTTTCGCTTCCAAGAACTTACGTAGCCGATTTTTCGAAAGTGCTTCCAAGATCTTTCCAAATAATGGTATTATGACTATCGGTCGATAATTTCCGCAATAGTTCTTATCCCCTTTTTTGTGAAATGGTATGCTCCTTGAGATTTTTAATTCATTTGGGAATATGCCCTCTATAAAACACTTATTATAAACCTGACTCAATGGAATGGCAATTTGTTTCTATGCAGCTTTTTATGAGACGAGCTGATATATCGTATATATCGGCAGTTTTCTTATTTTTCATGTTTTCTACAGTTTTTATTATTTCCTCCTCAACCATGTTGAAGAGGTAGGTACATAGAATCAACTATTGTTTTACTTTTTGTTAATTTCTTTGAACTTGAACTTTTTGATTCTTTTTCAATTCTACTTCTACAAAGAACTCGTTCAATTTATTTGGTGAAATGCAACATTTCTTCATCCCTTTCTTTTGGTGTTTTGTTTATGAGTTTATAATATCCCATAAAACTTTGGTCTTATTTGCTGCATTCCTGATTTTTCTCCTGTTTCTGGTTTGGACTGTGTAAGATTTAGCTTGTATATCTTTTTAATTGCTTCGTATAGTGTGAAGGCATCTTGGTCTCTTCTTACCATGGCAACAGTGTGTGCACCTTCTAGACAACAAGAGCAATAAGAAAACTATAGGCCAATATCCATATTACCAACATTATCAAAAATTCTTGAGTATCTTCTCAAAATAAGAATGATTTCGTCCCGAGAAAGCATTTCATTATAGGGAAATTTCCAGCATGATTTTAGTGAATGGAGATCAACTACCACGGCCTTGGTACCTATTGTCGAATTCATTATGAAGGCACTGGATGATGCAGAGGAAGCAATGCTCACATGTATGGATCTGAGTAGAGCGTTTGATTGTGTCAACCATAGGAAATTTTTGCATAAATTGAAGTGTGTTGAAATAAAAGGATCAGCTCTAAATTTATTTGGACCCTATCTAAAAGATCCCCTGCAGATAGTAGAGTTGGAAGGTAAGAGTTCTTCTAGAATGCCCCAGGGAGCAGTGCTCGGACTAATATTAATTTATCACTTACATTAACGACCTGATGTTCAGCTTTGCTACAGATAATGAAACCCTATTTGCTGATGATACAAGAATTGATTGTCAGCACTAAACAACGTAATGAGGAATGTATCTCAGTGCTTGGAGCATCAATCAGTGGCAACTTTACTTGGACGATACAAATCGATAAATTGTGTCAAAAGTTTTCTACGGCTCTGCTCGCAATACGACGTATAAAAAACTTATTGAGCGAAGAAGAAGCGATGCTTGCATATCACGTACAATTCCATAGAAAGATGATATACAGCATTATCCTATGGGGTGCATCTCCACAGGCAGAAAGAGTTTTCTTAAACAAAAGAGGGCTTTGAGGATTGTGGTGGGGGTTAACCAGGTCACTAGTTGAAGGCCCCATTTCAAAGAATATTGTATAGTTACCTTCACAGGCTCTTATATTCTCGAGTGCCTTATTTATATCTACAAAAACATGGACCTTTTTCAGCAACACACAGCTGTATACGGTCGTGATACTAGATTCATATGTAGGCTGGCAAGAACACAAAATACACACATTTTCAATGGAATGAGTGTAGACATATGTCACTGAGGAGTTTCCAGTAACCAAAGGTTTGAGACAGGGATGTTGCGTATCACCAACGCTGTTTAAGATATATATTGCCGCGGTTTTGAAAAGATGGAAAAGGATGGTTCGCGACATGGGAATTGATGTTGACGACGCATGCGTGTGCACTCTTCAGTTTGCTGACGATCAGGTGGTGGTTGCTAAGAGCAGGGATGACATGATGTATATGATGGACAGGTTAATCGAGGAGTACACTATTTGGGGTTTGACAGTTAACATCGATAAAACGAAGTATTTAAGTGTAGGAGCCGAATCCGCAGATCTGGAACTAGAAAATACACAAAAAATATCCTCCAGTAAGAGTTGTGTTTATTTGGGGATAACTTTCGATAAAACCGGTACAGACGCAGAGGAAATTGAAAAACGTATCGTCCAGGCAAAAAAGGTAATTGGCTGTCTCAATGGAATATTGTGGAGTAAGGAAATATTGAGAAGAACTAAATTTAATATTTATGAGACGATGGTCAAGAGTACACTACTATATGGTGCCGAAACATGGAGAATAACGGAAAAACACAAGAAAAAGGTAGAGGTAGTGGAAATGGACGCGATACGACGATCTTTATGTATTTCAAAAAAAGACCACAAAAGAAACAAGAACATCAAAGAGATTATGGGAATCGAAGGTAAAATAACACAGGATATAGAAAATAAACAACTAACATGGTACGGACATGTAAGACGTATGCCTGAAACAAGACTCCCGAAACAAGTACAATCATGGCAACCTGCACAATCGAGGAAAAGAGGGAGACCCAAAATTGAGTAGCACAAATCCGTACAAAAATTCATGAGTGCAAGAAACTTAAGAGAAGAAGACTGTGCAGATAGGAAGAAATGGCGATTAGGCGTCGGACAACGTAGAAAAACGT
The DNA here is from genome assembly GCA_034642435.1 of Megalocaria dilatata. Classification (NCBI taxonomy): domain Eukaryota; kingdom Metazoa; phylum Arthropoda; class Insecta; order Coleoptera; family Coccinellidae; genus Megalocaria; species Megalocaria dilatata. Next base: position 93,689,176 of record CM067854.1, read on the forward strand.
TTTAAACCGACTTATATATATATATGAGTGTAGACAGCTCAGAGAGAGAGCATCGGGTTCGTGACCGGGAGGTCCGGGGAATCCTATTCAAGTGGAAAAAATTTTCTAGTGCGACAGGTGTCTGCCACCATTTTACTGTTGGGTCAAAAATTAATAGTGCTGTGACCTACAGTGGTGCAAGATCACAGTAACAAAGCCTACCCAGAACAAAACTGAACTCCTAACTCGCACAAGCTGAAAAAGCTTCTGAGGGATCTTCATAGAAGATCTAGAGGGGTATCACGATAATAATAATAATATTAATGACGATCAACTTCCCCACATAACGTCCTGCAGATCAAAGTTTTCAAAGGTAGGCTTCCATCGAATCTGATGGATTGTGCATTTTATTCAATGGATTAATGTATGCTTCGAGACACTTATTATTAATTATTGTAATTGTTTGTACCTTCAAAATATTTTGTTTGTTATTTAAAAAAAAATTTATTTTATATTATCGTCTTTTATGAATGTACCATTTAAATTCTATTCCTGTGACGATTCCTGTGAAATTTGAAGACCAAAACAGATTTAATCTGTTTGTCTCCTCTAATTTCATATATGTATATATATATATATATATATATATATATATATATATATATAACCTTTTAAGCACAGCTTATATATAATAGATGTATAAAAAAAATCAAAACTCACTATACAATATCAAATGGTATAAATAACTCAAAAAATAAAAATTTTCAATTAAAATTAATAAATAAAAATTTGAACGAGACAAAATTTTGTTTCTGATCTTACAATTATGAAAACTGATTCCTTTTCAAAAAACAAAACATAATTTACGGACTTCCCAGAAAATATAATGTATTTGTTATATCTCAAAACGTGTATTATATCTTCAAAAAACAATTAGAATTCCGATATGGTCTTCATCGGTCTTACTTCACATTTAAAAATTAAAATTAATCAAAAACAAATATAACTCACCTGACAAATCTAGTAATATCCTTGTTTTGAAACACAAAAACTTTTAAATACAATATATCTATGTTCGTCACAAAAATCACAGAAACCTGTAAGGTATTATAGGGTTTTCTTTAAACCACTTGATGTTCCATAAGGAGTTTTATTCAAACCCGGTATAATTATATATTATACATGAAATAAAATAATAAGGAAAGTTTTTTTACTTGATAGAAGGAATATCATAAAATTTGAATATCGAAACAGATTTAATCTGTTAGTCTTCTATACTTTTAATTACAAAAAAAGTTTATTCAACAATTTTTAAGATTAAATTAATATCTTATGAGCACAGCTTATATTTAATAGACGTATAAAATCAAAATTCAATATACAATATCAAATGGAATAAATAATACAAGAAATATAAATTTTCAATTAAAATTATTGAATGAATATTCGAAGGAGACAAAATTTTGTTTCTGATCTTAAAATTATGGAAACTAATTCCTTTTCAAAAATACAAAACATAATTTCAGGACTTCGCAGAAAATATAATTTATTTGAAACATTTAATATATTTGAATATTTGAATAAGTTACTTCAAAAATCTCTCAAAACATGTATTATATCTTCAAAATCTTCAATATCTTTCTGAAGATATAATAAATGTTTCGAGAGAACTCAACCGATATTTGAGACTCCAAACCTGCCCTGAAAATTTCAAGTATCTGAATTTTTTTGGTTCGGAAATTTTAATTTTTACCTCCAGTTGTTTGGACTTCCTATCCTCACTAAATTTGGCGGAAAACTTTTTGTCATTATTAAATACGAAATTTGGTTTCTATCGGATCAGTGATTTCAAAATTATTGGAAAAATAAGAAAAATTTGGAAATATGCCGGGCGATCTCGATCTCGGATTCTTCATCAGTGAGACTATGCGTGTGGATAGCTCAGCGGGAGAGCATCGGACTCGTGACCGGGAGGTCCAGGGTTCGAATCCTATTCAGGTAGAAAAGAAATTTTCTAGTTGGACGGGTATCTGCCACCATTTCACTGTTGGGTCAAAAATTAACAGTGCTGTGACCTAAAGTGGCGCAAGATCGCAGTAACAAAGCCTACACAGAACACAACTGAACTCCTAACTCGTACAAGCTGAAAAAAGCTTCTGAGGGATCTTCACAGAAGATCTAGGAGTATCAGGATAATAATAATAATAATAATAATAATCGTAGTTGTTATAGATCATTTTCGAAAGGAACACGCATTTGTGCTAAATGATAGCACGCTGCTCCCTAAAACAAGCGCGCAATAATGAGATATATTCATCGAAACATCGATAAAATTATCTTTGAAGTAAATCAACGAATATCATCTCTCACATTAAGTTTCAACAAATATGGGACATTTTGTAGTTTCAGTAGGTCAATTCGAATATATTCTTATTTATTCGATGTAATAAAAACACCGACTGAAAATCTTATTCACATAATATATTCAATTTCATAATCAAATATATCTTGAAATTTAAAGTCGATTTCTGGATAATATTATGAAAATATACCGAAAAATAGCCGGGCAAGCATAAACAACCTCTATAAATCATGTGCAAACTGTCGATATAAAAATGTGAAAAAAACTGAGGTGAAGTCAGGACCTTTGCGGGCTTGTTTGTAGCAATCACGAACCTCACGAAATTTTTCGTCAGCCTTCTTTTTCTTTATTTTACATCTAAATGTAATCATGCACATGAACATCCTATCGAATTCTTCTTGGAAATATTGAAAGTCCTTCTAAATCAAATATTTGTATATATTCTCTTATTGTCAGCATAAAAATATTAAATATTATGAGTTCGTGATGTTTTGATAACATATGTCGCTACTAGTTTGTCATTCCATAGTTTTATCTGGCAATACCTTCATTTTGAAGTGTCATCATTAGGCTTTCTTTTCTGTTTATGTCATTCCGCTGAAGTTTCAATGAGAAAGTTTCTGTGTACTTCAAAAATGTAAATGAAATGAAAATTAAAATGTGAGTCAATACTTGATAGAAGTAATATAAAGAACTTTAAATTCAGAATTATATTTTCAAATATCAGCAATTTATATTGAAATCATATACAAATCTGTCAAAATGATATCGTTATATATATTTAATATAAAATATTTTTCAATGTCTCAGAAAAAAGTTTAGTACTTCACGATACGAAACGTATTAATACAAATGTATTAACAAAACTAGATAAGTATATATATTAACATAAAAATACAGGAAAATCCACCATCTAAAATAATCTGAGATTTTCAAAATAAAGGATAAAATAATTGAACAATAACTCCAACATTTTACAGTTTGATCTATTTCAGTCTTTCACTTCATCAGAAGTGTATTGAACTCAGATCACAAAATCAAAATTTAACTTACCAAAAAAATTTTCTTTGAATTTATTCTTTACAAGTTTTATTTTTTCGGTGAATTAAACTTTGATTTTGTGATATATTTCAATCTGAAATCAATACATTTCTAATGAAGTCAAGAGACTGAAATAGATCGAACTATAAAATGTTGGAGTTCTTGTTGAATTATTTTATTTCATCCTTTAGTTTGAGAATTTTGGATAATTTTGAAATAGTGGATTTTCTTGTATGGATATGTTAAAATAAATACTTATGTTGTTTTGTTAATACATTTGTATTAATACGTTTCATGTCGTGAAGTGAAATAGTTTTTTCCGAGACATTGAAAAATATTTTAAAATTTGAATATCAAAACAGATTTAATCTGTTGTCTTCTACAATTTTAATTTCAAAAAATTTTTTTGAAATTTGAAATTTGAAATTTTGAATTAAGATATCTCACCTCATGCTCAAGTCAGACACAGTCATTCCGTGATTACGATTTGGAGAAAAAAAATTTTTTTTTGAATATACCTGTTAAGCAGATCTTTACCGTATATATCTAATTAAGAGTATAAGCTATTTTAATACATATTTCCATATGTCGGGTCATTTCAACAATCATCCTTATAAACATTTCGAACAAAAAGTAGCTCGATTTGGTCAAGTCGATTTCTCGAAACTTCTCTGTAATATACAACATTAAGAAATCTGCAACGTACCTATATTCGCCTCGCATAGCATAATATATAGATTTATGTTGGAATGGGTTCATTCAGTTCATGCAAAAGGGCATACTTGACTCACTCTTGTGAAATAATTTTCGAACAGAGCAGTATTTCCGATTGTTTGTAACATAACGAAGGCAGAAAGTTTTGAAATTAAAATTGTAGAAGACAACAGATTAAATCTAATTTGATATTCAAATTTTGTAATAATCCTTCTATCAAGTAAAAAACCGCTCCTTCTTATTTTATTCTAAAAATATTTTATATTGATTTTATATGAGGATATCATTTTGATAGTTTTTGTATATATTTTCAATATAAATGGTAGAAGTTGGAAGATCTGAATTTAAAGTTATTCAAAGTACTTCTATCAAATATTAACTCATATTTCAATTTGTTTCTCAAATTATGAATTAAATTCATATAGTTTAAAAAATCCCAAAATATTCCTAAATCATTCACTATTATATATTTATATATTATTATTAAATTCTGGTAATTTTTCTCATCATGAGACATTATTTGGGGTGAGTAAAAATTGTTGTGTTTTCCTGGGTTCCAAGTAGAAATGGTTTATGGTTAATGGTCCACAACACGTTTCTCTTTTCACTTTAAAATTAACTTTTTATTCGTTCCAAGGTTTATTTTTTTGGTGAGTTGAATTTGGAATTTGTAATATATTTGAATCTGAATTAAATACATTTCTCATGCAATCTAGAGAACGAAATAGATCAAACTCTAAAATGTTGTATAATTATTTTATTTGACTCTTTATTTTGAGAATTTTAAATGATTTTGGAATAGTGTATTTTCTTGTATTTGTATGTTAATATATAATACATACTTATATACTTTTGCTAATACATTTGCATTAATACGTTTTATGTCGTGAACTAAGAAAGTTTTTTCCGAGACATTGAAAAATATTTAATATCGATTAGATATTTAACGGTATTATTTGAATAGTTTTTGAATGTGATTTAAACATATATTGTAGAAAATAAAATAGAAAAAGGCTTTTTACTTGATAGAAGAAATATAACAAAATTTCAATATCAAAACAGATTTAATTTCAAAAAAATTTTCATTCAAAAAACTTTTTCATTTGATATTTAAATTTTGTTATATTATTTCTATCAAGTAAAGAGCCTTTTTCTCTTTTATTTTATATATAATATATAATTATATTTAGGCTTTAATAAATCTCATTATGGAATGTCAATGATTTAAATATAACCTTAAAAACACCTCACACTTTTCTGTGATTTTGTTAAGAACATAGACCATCTTGAATTTTAAAGTTGGTCTGTTTGAAGCAATCATCCTGTTAAACACGTGTGAGGTGAGATATAGTGATATTTATTTGATTTTGATATTTGGAATATTATTAAGGAACGATGAAGAGATTACCAGAATTATAATTGTTTTTTGAAGATATAGTGCATGTTTTGAGAGATTTCTGAATTAACTTATTTGAAGATTTAAATATATTGAATATTTCAAATAAATTATATTTTTTGAGAAGTCCTTAAGTTGTGCACATGTTTTTAAAAGGCAATTGTTGTTCTTAATGGTAAGATCAGAAACAAAATTTTGTCTTCTTTGAATATTTATTTATTTATTAATTTTAATGACTTTTTTATATCTGTTGGTTCATTTTGATTATATACATCTATTAAATATAAGCGGTGCTTATTGTAGACATTAATTTAATTCTAAAAGTTTTTTGAATGAAAATTTTTTTGAAATTAAAATTGTAGAAGACTAACAGATTAAATCTGTTTTGATATTCAAATATATTGTAGAAGTTGGAGGATATAATTCTGAATTTAAAGTTATCATCATATTTTAGCCAATGTTTATGGTGACCATGTCCTCTCAACTGAACGAACGTGTCAGAAGTAGTTTGAGCGATTTAGGTAAACCTCCCATTTTTGTGATCCATTTGTACGATCGTATTAGCTCATGGTACACCACACTCAGCTGGTCTCACCAAATACACAGCATGATCTTTACGCCATGAGTATTCGGCTTGACAGTTCATGATGAGGCATTCATAAGTTGCTCGACGTTACGGATTTTCTTAATGGACCCACTTTTCATCGCCAGTCATAATTCGATGCAAAAACTTTTTTTTGTCGTTGGAGCAGTTTTTCACACGTCAAAAAAGGCATTCGACGTCTCTTGGCTTCAGTGCATACGGCCCAAAATTTCCTACCTATCGAATCATTCCAATTGCTTTTAAACAATGGAAAATGGTGGTTGAGTGACTCCACGTGCTTTGGCTAGTTCCTCTTGCATTCGTGATGGATTTTCATTGAGCCTTCCCTCTTATTCTTCATCTTTGAACTTTGCTGACGTTCCGAGTCGTTCTTAGTCTTCCAAATAAAAATTTCCACTTTTAAATCGGGCAAACCACTTCTGACACTTTCATTCCGCTAGCGCATGATCACTATAAACATCCACTAAGACACGATGACTTTCGGAACTCATTAATCATGGTTTATTATAAAATTCATGACAACATGTTTTTGGAGGATATTAAATAAACTAAGAAATCATTTGATGCAAAAGGCTTGTGTTATAGATATGCACTCAAAAAATTTACACTTCCTCTTTCTAGATCGATCTTGAAATAAACCATACACCCATTTGTTGTAATCTAACGTCATATGTTGGAGTGTATACCCGTTTTGCAGGTACTGCGGATATTGTTGAAGATAAAGTTGATCTTCCACAGTTTTTATTCTGACGGGGCATGCATGCCCAAAACTCTTTGCTATTTGTGTACGAAAAACTATAAAATCAACCTTCCATTCCCCGCATGTATAAACTAGTAGCCTATATAAGCATTTATAACTGACCAGTTGATAAGGTGATAAAATCATGCGCTATAAAGAGTGAAGCTATTAAAACTTATTTAGATGGAATCCTGTCGTAGTGTTCAGGTAGAGAAAAGTGCACGTTTCGAACTTGTTAGTTCTCTTTAGTGCACTGTAATGCCCAACGACTACAGATCTGTCAAGAACCTATATTCGCGCGGGTACACTAATATATTAATCATACACTAGCGCCGTCTTGTGCACGCAAATATACATAGACGATATACCTTAATGAGCCAATTCCAGTAAAGGAAGGTATTGCACGTTACTAACGCAAAAAAACTTTCTTCATGCTCAAGTCAGATCATAATACGGTGTAATGCTCATTATTAGCATATTCATATTCAATTAAATCAATTCGGCTTATCTGTACCAAATCTCATCAGAAAGTAGTGTGAGCTGGGGTAATAAAAGTTTAACAAATCAAGACAGAGTAACATACATCTGTATAACAATTCTAATCTCAAACAAGCCGGATAAGATTTTATTGATCACTGGGACATAAGTACAGACATGCGCACGTTTCGAACTTGTTGGTTCTCTTCAGTGAACTGCAATGCCACACGACAACAAATCGGTCAGGTTCCTATTTTGGCTCTGCGTATGGAACACTAAGGTATTAATCATACACAAGCGCCATCTTGTGCACGTAAATATACATACATGACATACCTCAGCGAGCCTTTCGTGCACTAGATGGCGTTAGTGCATAATGAATACCTTAGTGTTCCTGAGCAGAGCCAACATAGGTACTTGAATTCTACAATAGATAATAGCTGGTTTAATTTTTCGCAATATCTACAGATTCTAATCAAAATAATTTTCTTGAAAACATTTAAAATTCAATTTTGAAAATGCCCTAGATCACTGTTTCACTTCATAGAAGAATCGAGGGAAATATGAATTATTATTCATTAGTTAATCACCACTTCGTGTACTTGATTATTTAACAACGTCACCAAGAAGCTTGAGAATGAGAATGAATTTGTAAAAATAGATCTATTTAGCCCGTGATATGAAATACACAGCTAATTTCTTCTGGGTAGAATAGAATTATTTCACACCCCCTTCTGTTATTCTTCAACATTATTTGTAATTTATTCAAATTATGATTATATCTTATACTGTTCATTTTGACTTTTCTTGAAGTTAATTTTTCTAACTATTATGTGTCCAGTTCATAAAAACTAGCTTTAATACTTTCAACAAATAGCAGAGAAATAATTTTTACCCTCTCATATAATAGTTCCAATCTATTTTCTTATACTTAAGACAAAAACAATGAACTTAATAATTCATGAGTTTATAAATCAGGTTGTTATGTGTTTGGTTGCGTATATTCACACATCATAATATAAAAATGTTTATTTAAGCGTCAGAAAGAATACTCTAATTTTGTAAAGCGGTTTTTTAAAACAAATCGTATTTTCTCAGAATGAGATATTCTTAAAATAAACTACGAGTTCATCTGGGACAGAAAGGCAACGACCTTAATATACTGGAATCAATGAAGGCACCCAAAATTTACCATATTCTCGCAGTAAAACTATTGAATGAACAGAATTTTTGAAGTTATATATAAACCGAATAAGCCTTCCTTAAATATATGAAAACTTTGAAATATAGCTTGTTATGTATCGTTTGAAAATATAGCAAGACTACTTACTGAGCGTGTTATACTGAGTACTCTAAAATATCCGGGTTTTTATGTAAAGAATTGCTTGATATGTAGAGAGACCTTTTTGAATTCTTCGAAAGTAATTGATTGAACGTTAATCAATTAGTATGCAAATTCTTGGTTAAGCATACTTCAAATGGGGGTGAAAGAGGGATGTATATTGGACTTTAATGCTTTATTCACAGCCTAAAATACATATAATACAATAACATAAATAGAGGTTAATTCTTGATAGAAGGTATATAAAATTATTTAAATATTTTAATATTAGCCTTCTACATATTTAATTCCAAAAGATTATATTTAATGATTATAACTTCTGAAAATAAATTAAAACAATGTCGTATAAGTACCACTTATATCATGACATATAAAATAAACATCCATTATAAGACATCCGAATGGTATAACAAAATCCAATAAATGAAAATTATTAACCAAAATCCTATAAATTAAATATTTTGAATAGACAAAATTTTGTTTCTGCTGATCAATCTTATGAAACCAATATCTTTCAAGAATATCCAACATAATCTTAAAAATTTCATCATAAAACTATCTTACTTAGACTATTCAATATTATTGGATATCTAACCAAGGTACCTTATATAAAAACTCAAGATATGTAAAACATTACTGAAAAACAAGTTTTAAGATCAACTTTGCTTCTTCAGTATTCAAATAATTCATATTCAATAAATATAACATCAATTAACAATAAATATTCACTTACCCTTTAACTACACTACACCCTTCAACTACACTACACACAACTTATACGACATTATGTTAATTTATTTTCAGAAGTTATAATCATTAAATATCATCTTTTGGAATTAAATATGTAGAAGGCTAATATTAAAATATTTAAATAATCATATAATACAAGTTCAGAGAGTTGAATAATTTTACCCAAATTGAGGGATTTGTTTCGTGACCAGATGTGGAATGTAATCCAGCTCGTAGGGACCTTCTAGAGAATTGTCAGCGGAAGTACATATAATACAAGCGTATAATTTTGAGTTGTTGACCCAGATTGAGGTGGATACACTATCTTGATAACACGAATTGACTAGGACATTATAAAATAGATACAGTAGCCCATCACATAGGTGTGTTAGTGGACGTTACAATAAGAACTAAGAAAGACGTACGTAGCCGGGGATCACACAACAGTACATGCAAATCAGTTATATAACTTGTGAGGGGCGTTATATACAAAGGCAATGCATTTTAGTTAAAACATTCCGCTCGGATGAAATAACACGGAAGCAAAAATACAAGAATGAAAAGCGATGAATGGAAGTACAATGAACGAGCGGGCAATCACTAATTTCACATTAAAACTAAAGTGGCATCCAAAAATTTAATGCATGCAATTAATCAGAAGCATTTAAAAGAAGTTTACTTACTAGGAGTTACCCAGGGGGACTGCTATAAGTACCATTTTCTGGTGTGTTTCCAAGTCGCTTAGGAAGTTTATTTCCAAGAACTTTCCTCTCTGTCGCTTCAAAATACAATGGGAATGTCATAAGGACGTTCATTCCTTTGTTATTGTCACCAATCACATACGAGTCAAGTTACCTTGCCACAGAATATTTGACGCATAAATAACGCGGGTAAATAGCATGACGTAATGGTGCAATTTATATAATCTATGAGGGATTCTGACACTCGTATGATTCTAAGAGAATACGAAGCTTTTCATTACGAAACTCAGCTCACCGTATCTTCCACAATGCAGAAGTGATTGAAAACGAAGTTATTTCTTATGTATTTAATTTTCAAAATCAACTATGCGAAAGTGACCATTCAATCATTAACTTTCATTCCATATATTTTTTCAATATAAATAAAATCTTACTTAATTTTATCTATTTTTCCTTTATCTATAACTGAACTGTTCATAGTTTCTTACGAAATGGAGGAATTATTTCATTCATTAGGGAAATCACTTTCCCAATCAAACATATGTGAATTATGTGTGAACGTACGGTCCGGTTTATGGCAATAGAAAAATTACTGACCGTGAATAATAGGAACACCTGATATCTTCAGGTTATATATAGACCAACTCAACATTTTGCAGATTTTGAAATGATAGAATTTAATTTCAGGTGACTATGATATCAATGTCGATGTACAATTTGTTTAGAATGGTTGAGCAGCCGCTGGATGACAACATTGATATTTCTTCATTAAAATTGTTGGCGTGTTCCGGAGCAAATCTACCGTCTGCATTATATTCAAAATTAAAGAAACTCATTCCAAATGTTTACATTCTTTCTGCTTATGGACTGACAGAGGCATGTGGAGTAACGTTGGTGTTTGATTTGGGGCTAGCTAAACATCGAGAATTCTTACAAAACAAACCAGATAGTTGTGGTGCTCCAGTTCCAGGAATTTTTTATAAGGTACGTAGCTGTTTTACGATTTAGTGATATATATAAAATTAAAAACAACCGGTGGTGAATAATAAATTCAAATTAATTACATACTCACATAATAAACAATAGGTGTGATATGTCTACGCATTCATTCGCGAATTATAATCATATGGCTCAATAATAATAAGTAGATTTTTCATGAACCAAAATGGGCCTTCTATTAACTAAGTGATCCAAATGGATTACTGTGGATCAGTTTTACAAAAGCATACTCCTTGATGAAATATTTAATTGGACAAAAGTATAACCCCTTGCATTCGAATTAGTTATTTGACTTCGGTTCTGTTAGTTCTGGTGACTATAGTATGAACAAGCATGCTGCTTCGATTTATAGAATGTGTCAATTATTGTTCGTTTAATTTGTTAATTCGTCGAAAAATCTGATAGACCTAAATGTGATTGAAGAAAAGAGACCGGAGAACACTATATGCAAAGCATAATCAACAATGAATCAAGCAAACAACTCAATCAAAACAGAACAAAGAATCTACTAAAATGAGCAATGAAACAACAAAGTAAACAAGTTATTAGATGAAAATCAACCACCGTGGACAATTGCTAAACCATTCATTAGAGAGATAAAATGAAATTCCACACTAAAAACAAACAAGCGCATAATAGACAGAGATGAGGAGAAAGAAAAAATATTCTCTCTACTTTGAGAAAACAATATTCACCGAACGAATCAAATGACAATTATTTCGAAAATGAATAATAGACAGGGCTAAACTGAAAAGCCGAGATAACCATAAATTCTATGAAATCACCACCGACAAAATCCGAACAATTATCAAAAACTTGAGCGAAAAACGGATGATATGAAATACATCACCTAGAATAACTAAAACTGAAACCATTAAAATCACAGGAAAGAGAAATTCACAGCAAGATATCGAAGTTCTAGTCTGCCAAATGCTTAGTCTCGGTTTGTAGAACTTTCTATAACCATAGCTCATACTACTCTGTCAAGAAAGTACCGGAAATTTTCAATTAAAACAACATTTTTACATTTAATCGTCAAAATTTATTGGGTCGCCTTCAAAATAGGCTCTATTTGCTCCAATACATCTATGCCAACGGCACTTCCAATTATCGAAACATTTTTTATAGGCGCTTTCCGGGATGGACTTTAGCTCTCGCGCCGAATTTTGTTTTATGGCTTCAATCGACTCGAAACGGGTGCCACGAAGGGGCAATTTTAGTTTTGGGAAGAGGAAAAAGTCGCAGGGAGCCAAATCCGGCGAACACGGTGGTTGCTGAAGCACGTTTGTTGAGTTTTTGACGAGAAAGTCAGTCACAATCGTAGCTCGGTGAGAAGGCGCGTTATCGTCATGCAAAATCCATGAGTTGTTCGCCCACAAATTTGGCCGCTTCTTACGGATACGCTCACGCAAACGTTTCATAACGCCTAGGTAATACTCCTTGTTTACCGTCTGACCCTCTGGAACGAATTCGTAGTGCACCACGCCACGGATATCGAAGAAAACAATGAGCATCACCTTCATTTTCGAGCGGCTTTGGCGTGGTTTTTTCGGTTTCGGCTCATTTTTTGCCACCCATTCGGATGATTGCTGGCTTGTTTGCATATTGTACTCGTAGACTCAGCTCTCATCACCAGTTATAATGCGTTCCATGAATGTAGAATCGGAATTACAGCGATCCAGCATGTCTGAAGCAACCTGTTCGCGATGACGTTTTTGAAGAAAATTCAGGTCCTTCGGTAGGAGTCGTGCGGCCACCTTTCTCATGCCCAAAAAATATCAATCAAAATCGTACGTGCGGACTCGTGGGATATCTTAAGATCATGTGCTATCTCTCTCAAGCTGGTACGACGGTTTTCCAGCACCCTTTCCTTAATTTTATCGACGTTATCTTCGATCGAAGCCGTCGATGGGCGACCACTTTACGACCGTCCTTGAAGGCTCCGTACCACTGATATGCACGAGTTTTCGATAGAGCATTATCACTAAAGGCCTTTTGCAACATTTTCAATGCATCGGCACACGAAAATTCATTTGCAACACAAAACTTTAAACAAATTCTTTGCTCAACGTAATCACCCATAGTAAAAATCGGCACGCACTCTGACATCGACTGACTTAATCAGCTGTTGCAAACACACTAGTTGACAGATCCCGCTCAAGCTTGGCAAAGTAATTAAGGACAGTGGTACCAACCTAGGAAAAAAAATTTTTTACCTGCCTCATTGCCCCGCCAGATTTAAATCGATAATTCCCGGTACTTTCTTGACAGAATGTACTTCTTTCTCACTAATACTTATCACATTGTTATGTGTTTCGTATTATACAAAAAAGATAATATATTAAATTTTATCGACCCTTTCTTTCGTATAATTCAGATATACACAGTTTGGCTAAATTTGTATCCATAACTGATGAAATTGCACATTTCGGCGAATGAAGATCGAAATAAGAAATTTCATTGATTTCAGTAAAAGCATTAAACAGTTCAGTAGAAATAATCTGAGTTTCTTAGATATCAGGCTTGACTGGTCGAAAAACAAGATACCAGCGTTTTAAATTTTTTCAAAATATGATATAATTCTCAAAGAACATTCTCAAACACAGGTGATTTTTCTGTATTATTCGGATGTTTCTATATAGAAATGAATTTGTGTTATATTTTCTAATTGGTTTTGTGTATTACTATAAGATTATTTTGTATCTGAGGTTCAATTTCTTTTGGTAAAATGTACTCCCATGATATATGAACTACTCCTATATTCATAGAGGATGATTGAAATTTCTTTTTGTAGATATTTTAGTTTCACCATATACCGAATATATTCACAGATATATTATACATTTCAGGGTAATTTTGTTAAAAATATTTTTAAGATTTTAAAGTTAAGTTTATAACACCACAGTCTGATGGAACTTTAGTGTGTGATCAATGAAAAGGTTTTGCGTGTTTTATATAGATGTTCGTTTCTGTATAATAATGAAGAATATGAGATTAGGTTGCTGGATTTTATACTCGGTTGTTGTTGTATGTATTATAAGAACTATCAGTTATTATTCGTAGAGAAGGTATGTAAATGATATACACTCTGTACACACATTATAACATCAAATATACACTGGCAGTTGTCAAATTTCTGGTCAAGGTAAAAGACCAGAGAAAGACTCATCTACTACGAATGAGAAATATATCAATGATTTGAGGAATATATTGTTTTTTTCTTCCTAGTCTCTCTGATTCGCGTTTAGTTTGGTTCGCCCACAAAATTTTAGTTGAGATTTTGAGCCAATGCTTTTTATTTTCGGTATTTACTGCTTACGTCTCAAATTGCCTTATCCATGTGAAAGGATCACTAGAAAAGCAAAATTGGAAATGTTTTCTGTTTCGGTTTTATTATCCTTTACTGATTGCAAAGCATTTTCTATTCGCAGGAATTTAAGTTATTAACTTCAATTAGATGAAATAAAGAAAGAATTATTTGAAAATTTTCAATCGCCTATTGAAAAAGTATGTTATTCTATACACTTTTGCAAGATGAAGCTTGCAGAGGGCTCTAAGATAATTTTTCCCTAGATTCGAAATGCAGATAGCTACTAAATCTCGGAGACAACCTTGCCCCAGATTATTCATTGCGAATAATTGGAAATAATTGGAAATTTTATATATGTTGAATTATTTCTGCGTATATTTCTGGCGACGAACTTATTTTTATAATTAAGAGGAAAATACTGACAAAAATTGGGTATTTCTCAATTCGCACTATTTTACCTTGAAGTGACGTCTAGCAATCCTAAGATTTCAAATGATTTAAAATTACTCCATAATTTTTCCATTAGAGGCTCTTTGCGTTTAACTGTTTGCATTATTAGGAGTATAAATACGTTCGTGCAGTTTTGATAACAGATGCCGCTACCAATTCCTTATTCCATGGTTTCATCTGGCAGCACACTCAGTTTGAAGTGTCATCAATAGGCTTTCTTTTCAGTATCAGTCACTTCGCTGAAGTGTAAACAACATAGTTTCTATGTGCTCTGAAAATGTCAACTTTTGTATCAAATAATTTGTTTATGCTAGAGTATTACTTCATTAATTCAATATGAAGAAAAGGGCTGCCGAAAGTCATCATATTTTAGTGGATGTTTATGGTGACTATGCTCTAGCTAAAAAGGTGGTTTGTCCGATTTAAAAGTAGCAATTTTGATTTGGAAGACGAACAACGACTCGGATCATTGCCAAAATTGAAGGATTCTCCCCACTTGTGAACAACTGCTCCAATGACAAAAAATGAAAGGGTTTTTGCTCTGAATTGTGACAAGCGATGAAAAGTGAGTCCACTATGATAATCCAAAAGTCAGACAACGTATGCCTGAACAACAACTGTCAAGCCGAATATTCATGGCTAGAAGATCATGCTGTTTATTTGGTATGTGGGTATGTATATTCGGTATATTTGGTTGTGGTGTATTATGAGGTGCTACAATGGAACGAAAGGATCACAAGGGAGGTCTGCTGAGGACAATTGATGCTTTTGTGCTGAGGGTTGCATGAAAATGATCGCAATATGCCGTTTTTGACAATACATGAGAATGCAAGGCCACATGTTGCGTCGCCTGTTGAAACGTACTTAGAAACGCTCAAATGCTACTTCATCTGCCATACAGCCAAGCTCCTTCCGATTTCCATCTCTTTCTATCCGTACAACATGATCTGGCTGACCAGCACTTCTCCAATTAGGATGAAGTCAAAAAATGCATCGATATATGGATAGCCGCCAAAGAACCTGCCTTTTTTCCCGCTGGCATCTGTTAACTGCCAGAAAATTGGGAAAAAGTAGAGGCTGGCGACAGACAATACGTTGAACTTTCAATGTATAACCAATTTTTCACAATAAAGCTTCATTGTTCGTCAAAAAATGTTATTCATACTCCTGATATTATTAAGAATAAATAGAAGAAAACCAAGTACCTTATCTATCGTTATCATCACTTCGAAAAATTTAACTATATTATAATTGTAATACTCATTTCATTTTCACTTTATTTCTTTTTTCTGGTATTGTTTAGTCCTCCGTTCCTAAATTATAGATTTTGAATGCAGTTTTATGACATTTGGCATGTGGTTATACGTATTTCATAAAATAAGAAATAGTTTTTTCAATAGTTAATCGAATTCATTCAGCAATAGCTGAATTTTTTGTACACTCATTCGAAATTATTTGTAGATTTTCGAAAATATATAGCATATGAATTTAACTTTAAAGAATCTTAATATAACCCGTATAATTCTCTAAAATAAATATGAATATTGGTATGACGTTTAAGAAATTAATTGGAAAATTTTCAAAGAAAAATAAGTAATTTAATTCCACCCAACTAAATAATCTACACCTTTCTATGAATTCCATCAATTATGCATTGCCGAATCCTCTAAACATAACTATGCAAGTGGATACTCTGCTAAAGCTGGGCTGAATATCGCAAAATTTTCTTTCATACTACACATAAACAGCTGAAGCTCACAAAACGCAGAAACAATTATAGCACTAATTATACAGGGGTTCCCAGACGTGAAGCCGGAACTAAGTGAGGAAGCAAGTCATACTGGTTATTAGAAAAATATTAAAAATATCTATAAGGCAAAATGATAAACATTTAAAAAAAATTCTGGAAAGTCTGCACAATGTGAGGTACTTTTTACTCCTCTTGGCACAAATCTTCCCTTTTTCTGAATATTTTTCTTGTTATGTAAACCTGCATAAGGCTTTTCTATACTTTTTTAAAATTCCAAAACCAGCTGCTCCAACTTGGATGGAAAAGAGACATATTTCCCAAACAACTTTTCAAAGCAAAAATTTTCCCCAGTTTAAACTGAGTGTACTGAAAAAAAATTGTACTACGCGTTTTTGGCAAGTGACCTCAAAATTTGGCGCATTTAGTAAGAATTGCAAAATGGTATAACACTCGGTAAATTCTTGTTGCAATTGTAGACAATTTTTTTTTGGAAATAATCCCGTTACTAACAAATTAATTTTGATTAAAACAAATTGTAGAAATTACTATGTTTTACTACCAATAAAAATATATTTTACACATTTTCTTGTGACTCGAGTTTCGGGAAATGAACTATCCCATCATCAGACAACTGAAGACCTAACAGTGGTACAGAGGTATTTAAACAAAAGTGATAAATATTTTGAATACTTCAATAGATTCTAACACCTAATAGTGGTACAGAGGTTTACAAGCGGAACGTGATAAAAACCCGGTTAAAAAAGAGGGGCCTTCTAACAGATATCGGAATGTCGGCAATCGTCAAAGAAGGTTGTTAAACAGATGGTACCCATTTAAATATCTCAAAAAATTTTTGGGGTTACATAGCTCCGTACAGTCATTCTTTATTTTTACGTTGTTTTGTTGTACATCTTAAATATTTGTTTTTACATAGCTCCATACAGTCATTCATTATTTTTTAAATTATTTTTATTGTGAACGAATTTGAAAATTTCAATACTGAAGTTTCTTTTCATTTGAATCTAAATGTAAAATTTTTTTAAGATTTTCTTTTGTCGAAAGGAATTACTGTTTTTTAAAGAAAATTTTACATGGAGTTTATCATAATAATGTATCCATACTGAACTGATACTACTGAGGAACATAATGTCTTCCAATATAAAATTGAATTAAATAATTTCAGATCGTAGATCCAGAAACTGAGGAGATTTTGGGTCCTTACAAGCCTGGTGAACTCAGAATTAAAGGAACATGTTTAACACTGGGCTACCATAACGAAGATTCTTCAGAACTCTTCGACTCGGATGGTTACCTCAAAACTGGAGACATATTGCAATACGATGAGGATAGGTGCTTTTATTTCATGGACAGACTCAAAGAAGTTTTTAAATATCGAGGGTACAAATGGAGTCCAACGACACTTGAGAATATATTAAACACGCATCCATTAGTTGATATAGCGGTAGTGATTGGTATTCCGAATGCAGAATGTGGCCATCTGCCAATGGGTGTTGTCAAAGTAAGATCGAATTGCAATGCCGATCCTGAAGAATTGTTGAAATACGTAGACAAATTTGTGGATGCGAATAAGAGATTGAGGGCAGGAGTTAAAATACTAGACGATCTGCCTATTACGGCCACAGGCAAAATTAATAAGAGGAAATTGCGTGACATGATTTTAGCTGGTGAAAAGTAATATTCTAAATTACCAGAAAGAAACTATTATTCAGTTAAAATAGATGCAGGTTAAAGTTTTGCTTTGTTTTCTTGAAAGAAAAGCGTTAATCAAAAAAATAACTAGGAAGAACAATTTATAGAATATTCTTCATGTGTTCGTTTACTCTTCACGAATAAATGTTGTATTTACAATATTGGAAGATGTGAATTATCCAGCATGATGAATTGAATGCATCTTTATTGAAAACTTTTACACAATTCTTTGTAACCAATTTTTTCATGGTGTGTTCTATTAAATGTAAATAAATGAAGGATTATAAAAGGCTTTTTAATAAGTTATCTTCTATCTATATTTCAATTTTCAATAGTAGAATTGAAACTTCTTCAATACATTAAATGAATGAAGTATGCGGTTGGCTCTAGGTGAAATATTATAACACTTTTATTTAAAAAAAAGATTTCTTGTACTCCCTTGAAGATGGTCGAAAGACCGCAACACGTGTCAGGATTCTGAATAAACTGTTAAACATTAAAACGGTGTGAATTATTTTTTCAATGAAATTCTTCGATACATTTGAATGAAAATACCAATGTTAGGATGACATGTCTTGTGGGACGAATACTTATAGATCTTTTTACATCTTAAAAATATTCATAAATTTAATCATTTAAATTATTCATATCTCAACTAATGAAGATCTGAAAGTAACGACTACCGATTCGTAGAGCAAAAGGGCGCTGATAATAAATAAATGAAATTTTTCAATCAGTTATATCGATAACACCAGTTAAGATTCAATATAATTGTCCGATATTAAGATAGAGGGCAACTTCGATCGATTTAAGGCCAAAAAAATAGGTAGTATTTAGGTTTTCAGACAATTTCGGAACTCTGGCGAAGTCACAACCACTGAGTGGATTCCTCTTGATGTCAAATAAGTGAACGCAAAAAAATGTATTTCAGAAGGGAAAAAAATATTTGATTCAAGTTAAAAGTTATATACGAGCATATATATATAATATATATATATATATATATATATATATATATATATATATATATTGTATATAAATATATATATATATAAAATGCCAAAATGCCAAATTGACCCTTTTATATATATATATATATATATATATATATATATATATATGTGCATATATAAAAGCGTCAATTTGGCATTTTGGCATATATACATTTTGTCAAGAAAGTACCGGGAATTATCGATTTAAATCTGGCGGGGCAATGAGGCAGGTAAAAATTTTTATTCCTAAGTTGGTACCATTGTTCTTAATTACTATGCCAAGCTTAAACGGGATCTGTCAACTAGTGTGTTTGCAACAGCTGATTAAGTCAGTCGATGTCAGAGTGCGTGCCGATTTTTACTATGGGTGATTACGTTGAGCAAAGAATTTGTTTAAAGTTTTGTGTTGCAAATGAATTTTCGTGTGCCGATGCATTGAAAATGTTGCAAAAGGCCTTTGGTAATAATGCTCTATCGAAAACTCGTGCATATCAGTGGTACAGAGCCTTCAAGAACGGTCGTGAAGTGGTCGCCCATCGACGGCTTCGATCGAATATAACGTCGATAAAATTAAGGAAATGGTGCTGGAAAACCGTCGTACCAGCTTGAGAGAGATAGCACATGATCTTAAGATATCCCACTAGTCCGCACGTACGATTTTGATTGATATTTTGGGCATGAGAAAGGTGGCCGCACGACTCGTACCGAAAGACCTGAATTTTCTTCAAAAACGTCATCGCGAACAGGTTGCTTCAGACATGCTGGATCGCTGTAATTCCGATTCTACATTTATGGAACGCATTATAACTGGTGATGAGACCTGGGTCTACGAGTACGATATGCAAACAAGCCAGCAATCATCGGAATGGGTGGCAATATATATATATATATATATATATATATATATATATATATATACTACTCTGTCAAGAAAGTACCGGTAATTTTCAATTAAAACAACATTTTCACATTTAATCTTCAAAATTTATTGGGTCGCCTTCAAAATAGGCTCCATTTGCTCCAATACATCTATGCCAACGGCACTTCCAATTATCGAAACATTTTTTATAGGCGCTTTATATATATATATATATATATATATACTACTCTGTCAAGAAAGTACCGGTAATTTTCAATTAAAACAACATTTTCACATTTAATCTTCAAAATTTATTGGGTCGCCTTCAAAATAGGCTCCATTTGCTCCAATACATCTATGCCAACGGCACTTCCAATTATCGAAACATTTTTTATAGGCGCTTTCCGGGATGGACTTTAGCTCTCGCGCCGAATTTTGTTTTATGGCTTCAATCGACTCAAAACGGGTGCCACGAAGGGGCAATTTTAGTTTTGGGAAGAGGAAAAAGTCGCAGGGAGCCAAATATGGCGAATACGGTGGTTGCTGAAGCACGTTTGTTGAGTTTTTGGCGAGAAAGTCAGTCACAATCGTAGCTCGGTGAGAAGGAGCGTTATCGTCATGCAAAATCCATGAGTGGTTCGCCCACAAATTTGGCCGCTTCTTACGGATACGCTCACGCAAACGTTTCATAACGCCTAGGTAATACTCCTTGTTTACCGTCTGACCCTCTGAAACGAATTCGTAGTGCACCACGCCACGGATATCGAAGAAAACAATGAGCATCACCTTCATTTTCGAACGGCTTTGGCGTAGTTTTTTCGGTTTCGGCTCATTTTTTGCCACCCATTGCGATGATTGCTGGCTTGCTTGCATATCGTACTCGTAGACCAAGGTCTCATCACCAGTTATAATGCGTTCCATGAATGTAGAATCGGAATTACAGCGATCCAGCATGTCTGAAGCAACCTGTTCGCGATGACGTTTTTGAAGAAAATTCCGGTCTTTCGGTACGAGTCGTGCGGCCACCTTTCTCATGCCCAAAATATCAATCAAAATCGTACGTGCGAACTCGTGGGATATCTTAAGATCACGTGCTATCTCTCTCAAGCTGGTATGACGGTTTTCCAGCACCCTTTCTTTAATTTTATCGACGTTATCTTCGATCGAAGCCGTCGATGGGCGACCACTGCACGACCGTCCTTGAAGGCTCTGTACCACTGATATGCACAAGTTTTCGATAGAGCATTATCACCAAAGGCCTTTTGCAACATTTTCAATGCATCGGCACACGAAAATTCATTTGCAACACAAAACTTTAAACAAATTCTTTGCTCAACGTAATCACCCATAGTAAAAATCGGCACGCACTCTGACATCGACTGACTTAATCAGCTGTTGCAAATACACTAGTTGACAGATCCCGCTCAAGCTTGGCATAGTAATTAAGGACAGTGGTGCCAACCTAGGAAAAAAAAATTTTACCTGCCTCATTGCCCCGCCAGATTTAAATCGATAATTCCCGGTACTTTCATGACAGAATGTATATTGTATTGAACGAATATTTCTAAGTATGCTACTCAGATCAAAATGGTAATATATTATACTCATATTTTTTTAGG
Organism: Megalocaria dilatata; assembly: GCA_034642435.1. Taxonomy (NCBI): domain Eukaryota; kingdom Metazoa; phylum Arthropoda; class Insecta; order Coleoptera; family Coccinellidae; genus Megalocaria; species Megalocaria dilatata. The sequence continues at coordinate 93,710,949 of CM067854.1, forward strand.
ATTGCAATATAATATATTCATAATGAATTCATTGAAGTATTAATATAACACAAAGTCGTCCCAGAAAAATTAATAATCTCAGTCGCTTCAAATTAGGGAGAAAGGGTTCATTTTTATCAAGATATAATATTATAACGATAAAGCCGTTCAGGTCATTTCTTTTTCACGACCCTTATTCTAGAATGATCAGAATGTTGACGAAAGCAGTGCTGCCGCAAGTTTCTGACGGTATGTCCTTTTTATTTGAAAGAAAATGTACTATAATGTACTGTAAGAAAGAGTCACATTTCTGTGACTCCCGAAAATCTATCGATTTTCCGAATCAACTTCATTCATATTGCGAATATTTAAATTTAAGACTAAAATTTTCAATATATTTGATTATAAAATCAAATCTCCCATAATGACCTACAATTCCTATTTTAAGAATTCCATACCATTCTGATTGATTTTATTGCTCTGGTGGTTCCATTTATAATCTGATTCAGTTGTTTTCAGTATTTAACCACCGAAAGAAATTAAAAGAAGTTATATTTTAAATATGTTAGGAATTATTTGAACTTTCAATTTCTGTACATGTTTCAATCAATACCGCCTTGAAGTTCAGCAATACACAATCTAACTTAATTCAATATTAAAAGGGGTTATGACTACTTGAGCACTTTTGTAACAGAGATTTTATAAACCTTGCTGCATATAAATGTAGCATGTTCTATAATTCGTGGAAAATAAGAAGTTTTTTCACTTGAAAGTGTCAGGTTTTAATTGAAATATGGTTGAGGGTCTTGTTTATTAAACGTTTCGGAGAAACTCTACTTCTTCAGTAAAATATTGACAGTATGATTGTTTACAATAAATGAAATTTTAAAACTGGATCTTTAAAAGAGTCATCAATCATTCAGCAATGTTATAAATAAGAGTTCACTTTACAAAAAGCGTCCATTAAAATAAAATAGAATAAAATGTATCTCACCTTCAATTTCTTGTCATTGTGTCAAAGTCAGTCTTTCTAGTATGTCTCATGTCATGTCACATGTATATATAATATAATATTTATAATGTATATATATATTTTATATATATATATATTATATATATTATATAATATATACATCTATATATATATATATATATTTTATATATATATTATATATATTATATAATATATACATCTGACATGACATGAGACATACTAGTAAGATGTTAAACAAAATAATAAAATTTGAACCCTCAAGCACTCAAAAAGAACAAATTGAAAAAATGTGTGGTTTGAAAACAAGGTAGTATTGCAGTAAAAAATGACTAACAATTCATTAAAATATAAGGGTGAAAAATAAGAAGAAATAAAAATAGAAGTAACGTATAAATACGAAGAAACACTAGTTTATTCGTATTTATTTTAAAATTTGTATTCAACTATGTGTAATAAAGGGCCTATGTTTTACTCAGAAATAGGGAAATAAATTTTGATCCAAAGAATTCTATTATAATAAAGCTCGAGGGCCGACAAGCGGTGTTAATCAATTGAGATAGAAATGTAGCCTAAACAACGGGTGATAATTCTAAAAGCAACAATTTATTAATCAATAGATCGATTCATTTAAATTTCAACGAGGAGGTCTTGGGAACGGAAGTTAGCGATTATAATTTTAGTGCAGACGACATAAAGGACTTCAAGGCTAAGATTGGGAATTCTCAGTAAAGTCGAGATAAGAAATCGACAAGTCAAAAGATCTGGATGGTCTAGACGTGTGTAGGCGTTGAAACGATGGGAACTTAGAAAAAGCCGACTCAGAAAAACTTCGGTAGGAGAATAGAAGCCAACGTTTTGGAAGTTCGAAAAAAGAAAAGGGAGTCGTCGTTAGGCATTGGTGACAGACAGTCACTAATCGGTTCGTGGTCGGGATAGTTTAGTTTAATTCAGGTTGAAAAATAAAGGGCTAAATTATAGTGTTTGTTCTTGAAGGGGTGTTGTGCCTTTGGGCTGAGGCCAACACCCCCGTGTAGAGGGTTCAGCTATTGAACATCGGGTTTTGGTGGATTGGTGTCCCGTAAAAAAGGTAGGATTTGTTTTTTTGTAACTTCACTAAAATCTTTTATTAATTTTGAATATAAATTGTTCATAAGCGGGAAAGACGGTATGACTTATTAAAATTGACAGTCCAGGGTCCTGAAGTCTTCTAAAAAATTGATTTAAATAATTACTGATTTGATTTTAGAATATCATTTTACATCAATTGCTTTTCAAAAGACTGTGAAAAATTGTTAATATTGAAATTTCTATTAACTGACACCATAATAGTTCATTATATGTGATATCTCATTTAAATGTGTTATTTTTGCTCTATCCATCTCCTCAGAAAATACTTTTAAAACAAAAGACTTGTCCTTCGTGCGACGAGCACGAACCCAAATTCTTTCCAAAAAGAGAGTTTAGTTAAGTAAGTATATGATTTGATATATTTTCGAGTTGGGAACTAGATTCAGGAATTATGAAATATAGAGTGTAAGTGGTGACAGTGGTAAGGGTTGATAGTCAGAAAAAGGTTTATATTAGGTATTATTTCGATTTTTGCTTGTTTCATTATTTTAAAATTGGAATTAACTTTATTTTTATTGAAAGTAGGAAATATTGAAAGTTTCAAAAAGTTACCCTTTTTATAACGAGATAAATACACTTATATATTAAGGGAAACGACTCTGAACGAATTAAAGATAAAGTGGTGTATTACAAATGGTGACAGAGCGGTGGGATTGTTTCGTATTTTTCTGAGGAGATAGAGAAAAGAAAGTTTAGAAATTAATGTTCAGAACGGTGTGGAAGATTGCAGTTTTACGTATGAGGGATATGAAAATGATAGATATCAGATAATTGGTCATGTTGAGAAAAAAAAATTGATGGTTTGAGGATTAAGTAGGAATTTTCAGAGTATATGTAGTATAAAATAATTTTTTCAATTAATGAGAAATTTCATGAAGGGATTATTAATAGAAAATTTCGAGAAAAACGACTAAATAATGTCACAAGAGGGTCTCATCGATGTACTAGGGAATTTTTCAAGAGGAAAGTTCAGTTTTAATTTTTTGAGAAGTATTGGAGAATTTTGTGGGAGAGTGAAAGGAATATGATAAAGTATATTTAGTTTTATTGAAAGGGAGTGAATTTTTTTCTAAGGAAATTCCGCAAAATTAGAGCAGTAGGAGAGGTGGAGACCGTAGAAGTCGGAATATTTTCAGAGAATTGTGATTTTTATTATTTTGGAAAGAGAATAGGGGATTCCGTGAGTGACGGAGTAGGACTTGCATTGCTTTCTTTTCATAGGTAATGGATTAGAAAAAGCCATGGGGAAGCAGATGCAATGGAACGTTGATCCCAGGAATTTGCGGGATATGTTTTTCTCTTTCAGGAAGTAAGGGGATTTCGCGAGAGGCGAAAGGAGTGTATCCTGTTGAAAAGAGTCCGCAGGAGGACAGGGATATCGCGAGAGGCGAAATAAGTGTATCCTGTTGAAAAGAATCCGCAGGAGGACAGGGATATCACGAGAGGTGAAATAAGTGTATTTTATTGAGTAGAGTCCGTAGAAGGACTGGGATTTCGCGAGAGGCGGAATAAGTGTGTTATATTGAGAATTGTCCGCAGAAGGACGAGGAATATTTGTTTTGTAGGTGCGTAGAGGAAGACTTCTCGAGAATTATTCCGCTTTCTTGTACTATGTAATTTTATGTGGAAGGAGGTGATATAGGATTTTTTTTTGTTTGAAGGAAAGATATTCACATTTTCTTTAAGATTAAAATTGGTATAATATTGGTAATATAGTCAGTGATCATTTGTTCAGGGCAAGATGAGACCTTTTATAAGCAAATGTTTGATATGAGCAGTTTTTGAATAACGAGGAATAATGTTGTGAAAAAAAAATGAAAATAGTTTTCTGTTGTTTATTTAATTGGGTAATTTGTTCATCTCATTGATGTAGCCATTTGTGAATTATTGGTATAGAATGACTTCAAGACCCACAGGACATTTATTATACAAGTTGAAACAGAAGTGCAAAAAGTACATTAGGAGAAATTTAAAATAAATTATGGATTGAAAATTCCAGGTTAATATTTGAAACTCACGTTAGTAGAGATTTGAATTCAGATTGTTTGAGATATCTGATAGAAGGGTAGAACAAGATTATTAACATTTTTTTGCATGATTTCATTAGAAGTTGAGATTTTTTTTCAGTAAAGTGTGATATTGATATAGAAAAATAAATTTCCGTTTATTGTTGGTATGAAATACTTTCGGGAAAGTTTGGATTTTATTTTATAGAGAGATTTTGAACATAATTAATTTTTATTTTATTTTCCACAAATTACAATAGATTGAAAGTAACAGGAGAATGAGTATCCGTCGGATTGATTAAAATATTGGTAAAGGAAAATTATTCTACTTTGAAATTTTTTTTCTTTTTGAATTTAACTTTCAGTTCAGATTTTGAAAGTTTCAGTTGTTCTGAAAAAACTCCAAAGACTCCTAGGTTTTTTATATTTTTGTTCAGATATGAATTTAAGATTAATTTATGTTTGTTTCAGTGTCAGTTGGTTATGATTTTTATGTTGGGTAAATACAGTTGTTTCATTTAGACAGAACATTAATTATCTTATAGAGAAATGCTAAGTTAGTCAAAATTGATCTTGATGTTTTATCTGGATAATTTTGAGTTGGGGAATATGATTAGAAGCATTTTGGTCGCTAGGAAAATATAAGGGCGAGCACAACGCTTCACAAAATGAAGTGAGGCTTAAATTTTAGTTTTGTGGCAATTAAGTTTTTCTTAATAGGTGGTTATGTTCCGTTATATTTATGTATAATTTTGAGTTTATGAACTTTATTTATTTGAATTAATTGATATGATTTCATTGTTTTTTTTTAATTTGCAAGTAACAATATGAGAATGTATTTGATTTTTTTTTTTTTTTTGATGTATTTAGTGGTTCATTGGGTTTAAGAAGCGAATATAATTCTGAGTGAAAGGCTTCACATGATAATATTTGTTAATTGATAGGGAAACACTTTGATGAATATTCATTTATGATTTCATGAAGTAACAATTTTTTTATTTTTCTGTATTCAATGTTTTTGGAATTATTCTTATTGGGAGAATGTGTCTCTGACCAATTGTGCTTTTGTTTCCTTGATGTATGTTATATAGGAATGGAAGATCGACTACAAGGCAGCCAGAGGTGGACCTGGAATAGATGAGATACTTGGTCATCATCAAGGATGTAACCTTCTTAAGGGCTATCGAAATGTTACCCAAAAATAGTGTCTTGTTGAACTGATAACAGTGCCGGGATAATGACAATCATCTTTCGCGATAACGGGAAGTACACTGGACTCAGTGTTGTATATAAACAAAATATAAACAAACTGAGAGTGTTGTGAAGGACGAATTTAAAGTTCGAAATTGGTGAGCACATTGTGTTTGAGCTTAGTTGTCAGTAGGCCTATTGTAAGTTCGATTTTAGACTGAGTATGTGCCAGATAATTCCACTTCGGTCACTGAAATAAGTATAGAGGAAAAAATATGGAATCTGATGAAGCTGTCGAGGTAAAGACGAGAGTGACGATCGATGCAGCGGTGTTACTTGCTGACCAGATGGATGAATTTGGATAATATAAGTATTATTCCTTCCGTTAAAGAGTTAAAGAGAGAATGGAGCCAAAGAAGATTAAGATGAACCCAGAACCTTAGTCTGAATTAGTATAGCTTTATGAAGGATATGCGATGGAATCAACTGTATTAATCAGTCAGTTTGTACCAATTTATAATGTAATGACGATGACGAGATGAAGAGGTTTATTTTTCGTACTGATTCCTCCTGCAGTGAGAATAATAATTTTTGTCCTGGTTTCCCGAACAGAAAGTGAAGTTGACTGAAGATGACGAGATGTTGTATGCTGAGGGAGTTTGCTGGGATGATAACCCAGTTCTAAGAATAGAAATATTGAATAAGGTGGAGGTAAAACAAAGGAGGTCCTGAAGATGAATCGACAGAAAAAGAAGAAATGAATGGGGAAAATGTTCCTGAATATGAAGTTACCGATTAGACAGTATTTGCCCTGATTAGAAATAGGCGATGTGCCTTAAAAGAGAAGAAGAAGACGTAAGAGTTATAAACTTCAATATGGATGTGACGTGATTTGAAGACTCGACCTTGCTGATATTCGTAGTCTACGTCACTGGACTGTAAAGAAGCTGTGCTTAGACAATTTGTGTACGGAAATTAGTGCGCGCTCAGCGGAATTTGACTTCATATAAGCAACGTACGGACTAGAGCAGTGTCGTGCGATTATTTGTTTTGGAAAAACTATTTCATTGAATATTGAATTTAATCTACGGTTATCTACTATATTGGTAACATCTGAGAGCCACTTTTAGAAGGTTATTACTGAGATGAAAGGCCATCTTTCGAGAGAAGCTATCAAGGTATAGGAGAACATCACGGAGTTTGAATGTAATAGACATAGCAATTGAGAATTTGTTTTTGTTTTTCTAATCACTTATGTAATTAACTGTTGAATATTCTATCTCAGTTTAGTTAGGTCATGTTGATTTTTGTTCATGATTGTGTTATAATTTATATTCCATTTTTCCGGAACATACCACCTTGCTTTAACTTATAGGGAGATTGAACCTTATTGAATTTTATTGGTTGTTATAAAGTACCAAGGCGAATGGACTCGTGGACTGCCATACGGATTCATGAGAATAGGAAAAGTTATGGCTATGTAATGCCAAAACTTTTTCATTGAGGAGAGTAATGTAATAAAGGGCCTATGTTTTACTCAGAAATAGGGAAATAAATTTTGATCCAAAGAATTCTATTATAATAAAGCTCGAGGGCCGACAAGCGGTGTTAATCAATTGAGATAGAAATGTAGCCTAAACAACGGGTGATAATTCTAAAAGCAACAATTTATTAATCAATAGATCGATTCATTTAAATTTCAACGAGGACGTCTTGGGAACGGAAGTTAGCGATTATAATTTTAGTGCAGACGACATAAAGGACTTCAAGGCTAAGATTGGGAATTCTCAGTAAAGTCGAGATAAGAAATCGACAAGTCAAAAGATCTGGATGGTCTAGACGTGTGTAGGCGTTGAAACGATGGGAACTTAGAAAAAGCCGACTCAGAAAAACTTCGGTAGGAGAATAGAAGCCAACGTTTTGGAAGTTCGAAAAAAGAAAAGGGAGTCGTCGTTAGGCATTGGTGACAGACAGTCACTAATCGGTTCGTGGTCGGGATAGTTTAGTTTAATTCAGGTTGAAAAATAAAGGGCTAAATTATAGTGTTTGTTCTTGAAGGGGTGTTGTGCCTTTGGGCTGAGGCCAACACCCCCGTGTAGAGGGTTCAGCTATTGAACATCGGGTTTTGGTGGATTGGTGTCCCGTAAAAAAGGTAGGATTTTTTGTTTTTTTGTAACTTCACTAAAATCTTTTATTAATTTTGAATATAAATTGTTCATAAGCGGGAAAGACGGTATGACTTATTAAAATTGACAGTCCAGGGTCCTGAAGTCTTCTAAAAAATTGATTTAAATAATTACTGATTTGATTTTAGAATATCATTTTACATCAATTGCTTTTCAAAAGACTGTAAAAAATTGTTAATATTGAAATTTCTATTAACTGACACCATAATAGTTCATTATATGTGATATCTCATTTAAATGTGTTATTTTTGCTCTATCCATCTCCTCAGAAAATACTTTTAAAACAAAAGACTTGTCCTTCGTGCGACGAGCACGAACCCAAATTCTTCCCAAAAAGAGAGTTTAGTTAAGTAAGTATATGATTTGATATATTTTCGAGTTGGGAACTAGATTCAGGAATTATGAAATATAGAGTGTAAGTGGTGACAGTGGTAAGGGTTGATAGTCAGAAAAAGGTTTATATTAGGTATTATTTCGATTTTTGCTTGTTTCATTATTTTAAAATTGGAATTAACTTTATTTTTATTGAAAGTAGGAAATATTGAAAGTTTCAAAAAGTTACCCTTTTTATAACGAGATAAATACACTTATATATTAAGGGAAACGACTCTGAACGAGTTAAAGATAAAGTGGTGTACTACATATGAATACAAATTTTTCTCTTATTTCTGAGTAAGAACAGAATAGTATGTCTTAATCGGGTTACAATTTTGGATAGAGAGCTATTTGAGGTGAACACGTTTACTGCAATATCCATCAAAAGCAAAATTTTGTACATAATATTATAAAGATAAGTAAGTATATATGTACCTATACTAACTTGCATAAACCAGGTAGCTTCTGGAAGGTTTCATCAAAACCTAGGAGAATCGGCAGAATACAATTCAATGCAATACTGAAATAAAAAATTTATTTTTCATTCGATTAACTAGTAACAGAATAATGTATTATTTCTTTGAAAAGGTGTATTTACATAGCTACTTAATACTCAGAATTTAAAATATTCTTGCTTAAAAATAAAAAATGTCATGATTTTTAGTGGGAAAAAGAATAATAATATAATAATATTACTGTTTTAGAGAACATAATATAACACAGAACACCACATAAAACTCTGTATGATTTGTGACTTCTAAGTAAAGAACTCGTGGGTTACCATTCACAACAGGGGGTATTTTTAGTGAATTATTTTGTCAATAACAGATTATTTCAAGTCTGGCTGTATAAATAGTTCCTATTTTTCCGGTTTATTAAGTTTAATGAAGAAAAGTTGCTCTGTCGCAGCGCTGTCATGGGACAAACATGATATATTTTTGTAAAATTCGTGTAGGGAATACCAAGCCATTCAAAGCATTCCTTGAAGTACAAATTCTATTAATTAACGCTTCTAAGTATGGAAAGCTCAGTGGTAGAGCATTGGGCTCGTGACCGGAAGGTCCGGGTTCGAATCTTGTACAGGTGGAAAAGAAATTTTCTAGTTTGACGGGTGTTAACAGTGCTGTGACCTAAAGTGGCGCAAGGTAGCGGTAACAAAGCTAATCCAGAACACAACTGAACTTCTTACTCGCACAAGCTGAATAAGCTTCTGAGGGATCTTCACAGAAGATCTAGGATTATCAGTATAATAATACTAAAAAAAGTCATGTTACTGTCGAAAAGATTATTTTTGGTATGCAGCAACATTCTCCAATCGGCATTTATACTCTCATAATAATTTTTTTTTACCATATTGGTAAATTTCAGTACTACTGGTATAATTGAAAGAGACATTTTTTGAAAATATTATGGCAGGATCCAACCAAGTTGATTGATTAAATAGTTCGCTGCCAGATGGAGATCTATGTCTCATTTACGAACACAATTCGATAAGAAAACCCAAGACTTTCAGTTGAAAATCTTACAAATCTGAACTGCTTATATTAACTTTTTCAATTAATATTTGTACGAAAACTCCCCAATAATACACATCACTTAGAGGCACAAAATGATCTGGCTCATTAGGGTTGATGAGACGTTAAGAGGGGTATTATTGACATATTGAACTTTAACGAAGCTAGATAGAATTTACTTGTACACATTTGATATTTTTGGCATCAACTGTTGCAGCCTAGGTTGCTCTGACTGAAATTCTACATTCATTACATTAACAACTTTGAGTACATATGATAAAAATGATTAATGACGCTTGCCTACCCTATTCTCTAATCTCTTCAAAGTAGTTCTCAGAAGCGCATCATCAAATATCGACTGTCTGAAATATAGAATCAATCCATCCTATTGTTCAATGACCCTTTTGACAACTTGCTCCAAGGAAACCTTGTTTTGGCCTAAGAATTTTATGTGGTTTCAATCAACAAAATTCTTGAAATTCTTTGAAAACATTCATTGTCTTTGAGCTATGGCAAAATGGGAATATATATCTCTAACTGAAACTTTAACTTCTTGTGGAAGTTTCTGACAAGCGTATGAGGATCATAAGTTCAAGAAATGTGATGTGCACCCAATGACTATTATGTAGGGAATATCAAAATACTCTGAACACCATTCAAGTGTTCCATCATAATAGCACAGTTGTCTGCAACAAAATTCATATCAACTTTCTTTGAAATCAAATAATTTGTCAACGCTTCATAAATGCTCGATACTGTGCTGTCATTTTCTAATTCAACTAATCCTAAAAATGTATCACAAACCTTTTTATTCTCTTCAGAATAATACCGTAGTAAAATTGTCAAACATTTTTTGGTTGAAATATCTGTCGTTTCATCTATTGTTATTGAAAAATATTTGTCCTTGATATCTGGTTTAATATTTTTCGTCACAGATGGTCCAATGGTATCATTTATAAGTTTAGTAGTTTTCGTTCTACTACATTTTATGCTTGCGGCTTTATCTGAATCCACACATATTGACTTAATTAATTGAGATAAGTCTTCCATAATTTTCAACCATCAATCATGTTCAACAATGAAAATTGACAATTTGAGTTCTCCAGATTTAATTGCCTCACCCGATTTCATGGTACTCTTTCGCAAGGCTTCGTCAATAGGAATCAGGTTCAGTAGTGTTTGACAATTCATAATGGAAAGACTTAGCCCGACACAGCGTCTACAAATTGTTCAACTTTATTACAAAAATGGGCGTTCTACCAGTAATGTGTAACAAGCGCTTAGAGCAACTTATGGTCCACATAATCAGCCTACCGAACGCACAATTAGCTCTACCATCCGTAAGTTTGAGACTCAATTTTCATTACTGGAAAATACTCGACCAAATAGACCACACCCAGCACGTAGTGAAGAAAAATATAGAGGCGGTAGCGGAGAGTGTGCGCGAAGACCGTGAAGAGTAGATTCCTCGCCGTTCTCAACAGCTTGGCCTGTAATATTCAACAACTTGGCGTAATTTACGTGAGGATCTTTCTCTAAAAATTTACAAAATTCAACTGGTGCAAGAACTGAAGCCGACCGACCTTCCGAATCGTTTCCGTTTTAGTCGTTGGGCTCTTGACGAGCTTGCAGAAGATCCATTTTTTTCGACAAAAATTTTGTTCACCGATGAGGCCCAGTTTTGGTTTAATAATAATAATAATAGTTCATCAATAACCCATTATATAATGGGTTCGTGAATACACAAAATGCGCGTATTTCGGGTGATGGGCAACTCGAAGAGACAATATTTGAGACAAATTGTCTTCAAAAAATTATTTTAAAGAATGGTTTTTTTGTGTAATAATAAAGGTCATAGAATGAAATTGTTTTTATTCATTTTTTCTATTAAGAATAATACCTCTAAACGAATCGCCTGATATTACGCTTTCGCATGTTGGAAGACGTTCCACTCGTGGAAGGCGTTGATGTATTTTCATCTGACGTACGTGCATCAAGTTTTATCAGAAACCTGAGATTGAGATTACGAAATTTTTAATCAAGAAATCATTCGGGGCAGTATTCATAAGAGGATAATAGAGTTTCTTCCAGACTGAAAGATCGAGAAACTCTATTGATGTACATTCTGTCAAGAAAGTACCGGGAATTATCGATTTAAATCTGGCGGGGCAATGAGGCAGGTAAAAATTTTTTTTCCTAGGTTGGTACCACTGTCCTTAATTACTATGCCAAGCTTGAGCGGGATCTGTCAACTAGTGTGTTTGCAACAGCTGATTAAGTCAGTCGATGTCAGAGTGCGTGCCGATTTTTACTATGGGTGATTACGTTGAGCAAAGAATTTGTTTAAAGATTTGTGTTGCAAATAAATTTTTGTGTGCCGATGCATTGAAAATGTGGCAAAAGGCCTTTGGTGATAATGCTCTATCGAAAACTCGTGCATATCAGAGGTACAGAGCCTTCAAGGACGGTCGTGAAGTGGTCGCCCATCGACGGCTTCGATCGAAGATAACGTCGATAAAATTAAGGAAAGGGTGCGGGAAAACCGTCGTACCAGCTTGAGATAGATAGCACATGATCTTAAGATATCCCACGAGTCCGCACGTACGATTTTGATTGATATTTTGGGCATGAGAAAGGTGGCCGCACGACTCGTACCGAAAGACCTGAATTTTCTTCAAAAACGTCATCGCGAACAGGTTGCTTCAGACATGCTGGATCGCTGTAATTCCGATTCTACATTCATGGAACGCATTATAACTGGTGATGAGACCTGGGTCTACGAGTACGATATGCAAACAAGCCAGCAATCATCGGAATGGGTGGCAAAAAATGAGCCGAAACCGAAAAAACCACGCCAAAGCCGCTCGAAAATGAAGGTGATGCTCATTGTTTTCTTCGATATCCGTGGCGTGGTGCACTACGAATTCGTTCCAGAGGGTCAGACGGTAAACAAGGAGTATTACCTAGGTGTTATGAAACGTTTGCGTGAGCGTATCCGTAAGAAGCGGTCAAATTTGTGGGCGAACAACTCATGGATTTTGCATGAAGATAACGCGCCTTCTCACCGAGCTACGATTGTGACTGACTTTCTCGCCAAAAACTCAACAAACGTGCTTCAGCAACCACCGTATTCGCCGGATTTGGCTCCCTGCAACTTTTTCCTCTTCCCAAAACTAAAATTGCCCCTTCGTGGCACCCGTTTTGAGTCGATTGAAGCCATAAAACAAAATTCGGCGCGAGAGCTAAAGTTCATCCCGGAAAGCGCCTATAAAAAATGTTTCGATAATTGGAAGTGCCGTTGGCATAGATGTATTGGAACAAATGGAGCCTATTTTGAAGGCGACCCAATAAATTTTGACTATTAAATGAAAAAATGTTGTTTTAATTGAAAATTCCCGGTACTTTCTTGACAGAGTAGTATATCTCTAACTGAATCTTCCACTGCTTGTGGAAGTTTCTGACAAGCGTATGAGGATCATAAGTTGAAGAAATGTGATGTGCACCCAATGACTATTATGTGGGGATTATCAAAATACTCTGAACACCATTCAAGTGTTCCATCATAATAGCACAGTTGTCTGCAACAAAATTCATATCAACTTCTTTTGAAATCAAATAATTGGTCAACGCTTCATAAATTCTCGATACTGTGCTGTCATTTTCTAATTCAACTAATCCTAAAAATGTATCAAAAACCTTTTTATTCTCGTCAGAATAATAACGTTGTTAAATTGTCAAACATTTTTCAGTTGAAATGTCTGTCGTTTCATCTATTGTTATTGAAAAATATTTGTCCTTGATATCTGGTTTAATATCTTTCGTCACAGATGTTCCAATGGTATCATTTATAAGTTTAGTAGTTTTCGTTCTACTACATTTTATGCTTGCGGCTATATCTGAATCCACACATATTGACTTAATTAATTGAGACAAGTCTTCCATAATTTTCAACCATCAATCATGTTCAACAATGAAAATTGACAATTTGAGTTCTCCAGATTTAATTGCCTCACCTGATTTCATGGTACTCTTTCGCAAGGCTTCGTCAATAGGAATCAGGTTCAGTAGTGTTTGACAATTCATAATGGAAAGACTTAGCCCGACACAGCGTCTACAAATTGTTCAACTTTATTACAAAAATGGGCGTTCTACCAGTAATGTGTAACAAGCGCTTAGAGCAACTTATGGTCCACATAATCAGCCTACCGAACGCACAATTACCTCTACCATCCGTAAGTTTGAGACTCAATTTTCATTACTGGAAAATACTCGACCAAATAGACCACACCCAGCACGTAGTGAAGAAAAATATAGAGGCGGTAGCGGAGAGTGTGCGCGAAGACCGTGAAGAGTAGATTCCTCGCCGTTCTCAACAGCTTGGCCTGTAATATTCAACAACTTGGCGTAATTTACGTGAGGATCTTTCTCTAAAAATTTACAAAATTCAACTGGTGCAAGAACTGAAGCCGACCGACCTTCCGAATCGTTTCCGTTTTAGTCGTTGGGCTCTTGACGAGCTTGCAGAAGATCCATTTTTTTCGACAAAAATTTTGTTCACCGATGAGGCCCAGTTTTGGTTTAATAATAATAATAATAGTTCATCAATAACCCATTATATAATGGGTTCGTGAATACACAAAATGCGCGTATTTCGGGTGATGGGCAACTCGAAGAGACAATATTTGAGACAAATTGTCTTCAAAAAATTATTTTAAAGAATGGTTTTTTTGTGTAATAATAAAGGTCATAGAATGAAATTGTTTTTATTCATTTTTTCTATTAAGAATAATACCTCTAAACGAATCGCCTGATATTACGCTTTCGCATGTTGGAAGACGTTCCACTCGTGGAAGGCGTTGATGTATTTTCATCTGACGTACGTGCATCAAGTTTTATCAGAAACCTGAGATTGAGATTACGAAATTTTTAATCAAGAAATCATTCGGGGCAGTATTCATAAGAGGATAATAGAGTTTCTTCCAGACTGAAAGATCGAGAAACTCTATTGATGTACATTCTGTCAAGAAAGTACCGGGAATTATCGATTTAAATCTGGCGGGGCAATGAGGCAGGTAAAAATTTTTTTTCCTAGGTTGGTACCACTGTCCTTAATTACTATGCCAAGCTTGAGCGGGATCTGTCAACTAGTGTGTTTGCAACAGCTGATTAAGTCAGTCGATGTCAGAGTGCGTGCCGATTTTTACTATGGGTGATTACGTTGAGCAAAGAATTTGTTTAAATATTTGTGTTGCAAATAAATTTTCGTGTGCCGATGCATTGAAAATGTTGCAAAAGGCCTTTGGTGATAATGCTCTATCGAAAACTCGTGCATATCAGAGGTACAGAGCCTTCAAGGACGGTCGTGAAGTGGTCGCCCATCGACGGCTTCGATCGAAGATAACGTCGATAAAATTAAGGAAAGGGTGCGGGAAAACCGTCGTACCAGCTTGAGATAGATAGCACATGATCTTAAGATATCCCACGAGTCCGCACGTACGATTTTGATTGATATTTTGGGCATGAGAAAGGTGGCCGCACGACTCGTACCGAAAGACCTGAATTTTCTTCAAAAACGTCATCGCGAACAGGTTGCTTCAGACATGCTGGATCGCTGTAATTCCGATTCTACATTCATGGAACGCATTATAACTGGTGATGAGACCTGGGTCTACGAGTACGATATGCAAACAAGCCAGCAATCATCGGAATGGGTGGCAAAAAATGAGCCGAAACCGAAAAAACCACGCCAAAGCCGCTCGAAAATGAAGGTGATGCTCATTGTTTTCTTCGATATCCGTGGCGTGGTGCACTACGAATTCGTTCCAGAGGGTCAGACGGTAAACAAGGAGTATTACCTAGGTGTTATGAAACGTTTGCGTGAGCGTATCCGTAAGAAGCGGTCAAATTTGTGGGCGAACAACTCATGGATTTTGCATGACGATAACGCGCCTTCTCACCAAGCTACGATTGTGACTGACTTTCTCGCCAAAAACTCAACAAACGTGCTTCAGCAACCACCGTATTCGCCGGATTTGGCTCCCTGCAACTTTTTCCTCTTCCCAAAACTAAAATTGCCCCTTCGTGGCACCCGTTTTGAGTCGATTGAAGCCATAAAACAAAATTCGGCGCGAGAGCTAAAGTCCATCCCGGAAAGCGCATATAAAAAATGTTTCGATAATTGGAAGTGCCGTTGGCATAGATGTATTGGAACAAATGGAGCCTATTTTGAAGGCGACCCAATAAATTTTGACGATTAAATGGAAAAATGTTGTTTTAATTGAAAATTCCCGGTACTTTCTAGACAGAGTAGTATATCTCTAACTGAATCTTCCACTGCTTGTGGAAGTTTCTGACAAGCGTATGAGGATCATAAGTTGAAGAAATGTGATGTGCACCCAATGACTATTATGTGGGGATTATCAAAATACTCTGAACACCATTCAAGTGTTCCATCATAATAGCACAGTTGTCTGCAACAAAATTCATATCAACTTCTTTTGAAATCAAATAATTGGTCAACGCTTCATAAATTCTCGATACTGTGCTGTCATTTTCTAATTCAACTAATCCTAAAAATGTATCAAAAACCTTTTTATTCTCTTCAGAATAATAACGTTGTTAAATTGTCAAACATTTTTTAGTTGAAATGTCTGTCGTTTCATCTATTGTTATTGAAAAATATTTGTCCTTGATATCTGGTTCAATATTTTTCGTCACAGATGGTCCAATGGTATCATTTATAAGTTTAGTAGTTTTCGTTCTACTACATTTTATGCTTGCGGCTATATCTGAATCCACACATATTGACTTAATTAATTGAGACAAGTCTTCCATAATTTTCAACCATCAATCATGTTCAACAATGAAAATTGACAATTTGAGTTCTCCAGATTTAATTGCCTCACCTGATTTCATGGTACTCTTTCGCAAGGCTTCGTCAATAGGAATCAGGTTCAGTAGTGTTTGACAATTCATAATGGAAAGACTTAGCCCGACACAGCGTCTACAAATTGTTCAACTTTATTACAAAAATGGGCGTTCTACCAGTAATGTGTAACAAGCGCTTAGAGCAACTTATGGTCCACATAATCAGCCTACCGAACGCACAATTAGCTCTACCATCCGTAAGTTTGAGACTCAATTTTCATTACTGGAAAATACTCGACCAAATAGACCACACCCAGCACGTAGTGAAGAAAAATATAGAGGCGGTAGCGGAGAGTGTGCGCGAAGACCGTGAAGAGTAGATTCCTCGCCGTTCTCAACAGCTTGGCCTGTAATATTCAACAACTTGGCGTAATTTACGTGAGGATCTTTCTCTAAAAATTTACAAAATTCAACTGGTGCAAGAACTGAAGCCGACCGACCTTCCGAATCGTTTCCGTTTTAGTCGTTGGGCTCTTGACGAGCTTGCAGAAGATCCACTTTTGTCGACAAAAATTTTGTTCACCGATGAGGCCCAGTTTTGGTTTAATAATAATAATAATAGTTCATCAATAACCCATTATATAATGGGTTCGTGAATACACAAAATGCGCGTATTTCGGGTGATGAGCAACTCGAAGAGACAATATTTGAGACAAATTGTCTTCAAAAAATTATTTTAAAGAATGGTTTTTTTGTGTAATAATAAAGGTCATAGAATGAAATTGTTTTTATTCATTTTTTCTATTAAGAATAATACCTCTAAACGAATCGCCTGATATTACGCTTTCGCATGTTGGAAGACGTTCCACTCGTGGAAGGCGTTGATGTATTTTCATCTGACGTACGTGCATCAAGTTTTATCAGAAACCTGAGATTGAGATTACGAAATTTTTAATCAAGAAATCATTCGGGGCAGTATTCATAAGAGGATAATAGAGTTTCTTCCAGACTGAAAGATCGAGAAACTCTATTGATGTACATTCTGTCAAGAAAGTACCGGGAATTATCGATTTAAATCTGGCGGGGCAATGAGGCAGGTAAAAATTTTTTTTCCTAGGTTGGTACCACTGTCCTTAATTACTATGCCAAGCTTGAGCGGGATCTGTCAACTAGTGTGTTTGCAACAGCTGATTAAGTCAGTCGATGTCAGAGTGCGTGCCGATTTTTACTATGGGTGATTACGTTGAGCAAAGAATTTGTTTAAATATTTGTGTTGCAAATAAATTTTCGTGTGCCGATGCATTGAAAATGTTGCAAAAGGCCTTTGGTGATAATGCTCTATCGAAAACTCGTGCATATCAGAGGTACAGAGCCTTCAAGGACGGTCGTGAAGTGGTCGCCCATCGACGGCTTCGATCGAAGATAACGTCGATAAAATTAAGGAAAGGGTGCGGGAAAACCGTCGTACCAGCTTGAGAGAGATAGCACATGATCTTAAGATATCCCACGAGTCCGCACGTACGATTTTGATTGATATTTTGGGCATGAGAAAGGTGGCCGCACGACTCGTACCGAAAGACCTGAATTTTCTTCAAAAACGTCATCGCGAACAGGTTGCTTCAGACATGCTGGATCGCTGTAATTCCGATTCTACATTCATGGAACGCATTATAACTGGTGATGAGACCTGGGTCTACGAGTACGATATGCAAACAAGCCAGCAATCATCGGAATGGGTGGCAAAAAATGAGCCGAAACCGAAAAAACCACGCCAAAGCCGCTCGAAAATGAAGGTGATGCTCATTGTTTTCTTCGATATCCGTGGCGTGGTGCACTACGAATTCGTTCCAGAGGGTCAGACGGTAAACAAGGAGTATTACCTAGGCGTTATGAAACGTTTGCGTGAGCGTATCCGTAAGAAGCGGCCAAATTTGTGGGCGAACAACTCATGGATTTTGCATGACGATAACGCGCCTTCTCACCGAGCTACGATTGTGACTGACTTTCTCGCCAAAAACTCAACAAACGTGCTTCAGCAACCACCGTGTTCGCCGGATTTGGCTCCCTGCGACTTTTTCCTCTTCCCAAAACTAAAATTGCCCCTTCGTGGCACCCGTTTTGAGTCGATTGAAGCCATAAAACAAAATTCGGCGCGAGAGCTAAAGTCCATCCCGGAAAGCGCCTATAAAAAAATGTTTCGATAATTGGAAGTGCCGTTGGCATAGATGTATTGGAGCAAATGGAGCCTATTTTGAAGGCGACCCAATAAATTTTGACGATTAAATGTAAACATGTTGTTTTAATTGAAAATTCCCGGTACTTTCTTGACAGAGTAGTATCGGGTGTTTTTTTTTAATTTATGATTTACATAATCGTGCATCAGAACAGCTTATTCGTCGAACTCTCAATAGATTTCGGACAAGATTTTCTCTACTAGATGCAACAACAACAACAGGACAAAGGATTGTACATACAGAAGAAAAGATCGCTGCTGTAACATAGTGTTAATGATGATTCAGATTTGCCTATTTTTTCAACGTTCACAACAAGTTGGACTCTGTGCATCCACCCTATGGAAAATTTTGCGTAAAGATCTTGGTCTACACCCATACAAGATCCAACTGGTTCAAGAAATAAAGCCACTTGATCATAATAAGCGTCGTTTGTTTGCTGATTCGGCCCTAGCTTGAAGTTGTCCACTTTTTCATCGTGAAATTGTGTTTAGTGATGAAGCTCATTTCTGGTTGAACGGCTATGTAAATAAGCAAACTTGCCGTAAATGGAGTGAAAACAATCCTCGAGAAGTTCTGCAGGTTCCATTGTACCCTGAAAAATGCATTGTATTGTGTGGTTTCAACAAGATGGTGCTACACCTCATGCTGCTACCGTAACAATCGATTTATTGAAAGAAAGATTTGGCGATAACATTATTTCGAGAAATAGTCCAATTAATTGGCCTCCAAGGTCATGCGACATAACTCCACTAGATTATTTTTTTTGAGTTATGTCAAGTCATTGGTTTATGCTGATAAACCAGAAACAATAGACGCTTTCGAAGCCAACATAACTCATGTTATTAATTACTGAATTATTGAATTACTCGAAAAAGTGGTCCAAAATTGGTCTGGTCGAATGCGGCTCCTCAAGGCTAGGCGTGGTGGACATATGCGGGAAATTATTTTTAAAACATAAATGTCATATAATTATCTTCCAAATAAAAAAAAATGGCTTCAATCTTAATTTAAATGTATTTTACTTCAATTTTAAGTTCTATCACTCTAAAAAAACACCCGATATATAAGAGGATAGAAAGTCACGATGGGGAGTGGCAGAGAAGAGTCACAGAGCAGCATCGTACCAAACACTTCAGTAGAAATAATTTTTTGTAGGAATAAATTCTGTGTGATTTATTCAACTCCAATGCCATATAACAACACTTGGGAAAGAGCAAGGGAATAAAACAGACATTGGTTTAGTAAAACATTCTTCTTCTCTTAATATTTCGAATAAAATGTAATTAAAAAAAAAATTGTACTTAAAGGATGGAAACAAATTTGATTTCAAATTTGATGTGATATTACTTTTTCTTCCTTATTTTGAGAGAATAAAGCATATACTTGAATGAAAAAAAAAAGATTATATTCAAACTGAATCTTGGTAAATGTTGAAACGAATATGTGGTTATAATAATTCAACATCATTCTCATTTTGAGAAAAATAGTCGTTTATTAGTAACGAAACTTAATTTCTAGACAAGTAGGTTAGAGCAGTCAAATGAATGTAATTAATACATGAGACACCCAAAATGATAAGTAGATCAAAAATGTCAGAATTAGAATGTTAAATAGACCTTTCTTCTGAAATTTCAAGAATTCTCTAATTGGTATTCTGATTCTTATGGTAAATCCTAAGATTTTTTTTGTGACTAAATGTAAGACTAATTTGGTAAATATAATAGGCTGTCTATGTCGAATGATTTGAGCAATTATTAATGAAGATTTGTACGATGGGTAATGTACAAGATTACAAGCTCAAATTTGATAAATAAAAAAAACTGAATAATAGGTTGCGGAAAAAATCCATTATATTTGCGTGAACAAATTAACATGTTTCGGATTGTCCGATTTCGGTCGAATATGCACCGTTTTGTTCTATAGTTTGTTCCCATTTTAAAGGTAGCTCCATGATGTCTCTCTTATAGAAGTTTTGGTCCTCATTGGCGAAAAACTCTAGTAATCGATTTTGATGCCAATTTCTCATCACTCAGGAAATTATGCAATGCTAAAAAAAGATGGTTATCGCTTGGTGCCAGGTCAGAATTATATGGTGCAAACATTAAAACTTCCTAACCAATCTCCTGTAGTATCTTGCTAGTCAATACAGACGTGTGTGGCCTGGCGTTGTTTCGATGGAGCACAACATCTCTTCTATTGGTCAATTCTGGCCGTTTCAGGTCAATTGCTAGCTTGAAAAAATTCATTTGTTGACAGAAGAGATACGAAGTCAGTGCTTGGCTATATAGAAGCAACTCATAATAGATGATTCCTTTCCAATCCCACTAAATGCAGTAGAAACTTCCTGGCCGTTAGTTCTGGTTTGGTCACCGTTTGAGCTGCTTCACCGCGCTTTGACCACGATCGTTTTCAATATTCTAATCCATTTCGCATCCCTAGTCACCATACGTTTAAGAATTGGGTCGATTTCATTCTATTTTGTCAAGGCTTTGTTTCGATGAAAATTCGATTCATCATGTTTTTTGGTATTTATTGGTGTGACACCCAAACATCTAGCCAAACAGGTCAAACAGGCGAAAATGGTTTAAAGCTGTTTTATTGTCGATCTTTAGCTCCTGGGCGATGCTACGACCACTAACATTCCGGTCAACTTCGATTTTTTCTGTGAATTCAATCGAAATTTTTGATGACGGGCGAGATGCATCTTCAACATCAAAAATATCTGAACAGAAATAATTTGCTGTTACAGTATCGGGACCGTAAACACCATTCACAGTTTCAGCCTCCAGGCTGCAATTTTAACCTTCATTAAAAAACTGTAAACTGTACCGAATTCTCTCTCTATGGACTTCAATTCTAAAAACTTGTAACTCACAACTGAAAAAAACTGCAAAAGAATTTTTTCGGTGTGAAATGTCACCTCTACAACGAGCATTAATTTGAAATTGTGTGATCGATACTTTACCTGATATCGATCACTACAACCATATACTGAAAAATTAACGAATTTCATTTAACCCCTCTTTTTTTGTATAAAATTTTTGCCTGAAAGACTGAAACAAATTTGAATTAGCATGACCTTGTATTTCGTTCACAGAAAGAAAGCACTTTTTGGAGTCAATGTTTATCAGCCTTCATGAAAAAATCAAACAAAATGAAACTAAATATATGGCCTCTATAATCATATACAGTCAAAATGTATCATCGGTAGCTGATACGGCCGAACTTTATATTTTCCAATGCATTGGTACAGGTAAGACTAACTCAGCGACTCTCACGCCTACCGATATCGAGTCTCGAAAATCATTACTATTTTATGAAGGAAATAATTTCCACTAATAGTATAGTAAAGCTCAAAGAATAAAACTAATTTTCAATAGTTGTATGTAGAACGATATTGCTCATTAACGAACATAACCGAAATATTTAGTCCCCAAACCGGCTATATTGTTTACAGATGGACCGGACCGGCCGCAGAGAATTACTTTTGGTCGCATATTCTTTATCTTCCAATTCAACCCAGTTTCTTAAGGAAAGTTTAAGATCAAGATTTGAAACCGTGGGCGATAGCACGCTATTTTCCAAATGTAGCGCGCAAAAAGGAAAATGCAAGAAATAAGTCGTATAAATAACATTTCATGACTCTGGACAATGGTATTCGTTTCATAAATTTCTTTTAATGCAGATTTCAATAAAGCAAACAATTTCCTTTTTGATTTTGGTCAGCTATTTTGGAAATTCTTCATTAAAATTGGTCAAACTGTGCTATCAAAAAATTGTGAAGATCAATTGAGTCAGAAGCTCACGAGCCCTTCTTCGAAAGTCCATTTTGCCTGAAATTTCAAATATGAAAATTAATTCTCAAAAGAGCTACATCTGACGAATAAAAACGTGAAAAGTACTGACGTGAAGTCGGAGCTTTTGCGCGTTTGTTCATTTCACTCAGGATCTTCACAAAATTTTTTATTTGTCGTTATGTTACATCTAAATGTAATAATGCATGTGAACATCCTATCAAATTGCTAAATTTCAATCCAATCGTAAGACTGCTATGGATTTGGTAGCACTTTGTAACTTTGCTCACAGTATATATTTTTGTTGATCTTTTAATTAAACCATCCCCCTGAAATTGTGAATTAGACTTTGTGTCGTTAATTTACATATAGATGGTGAATTTGAACTTGATTGAAGAACTTAAGCTAGGGATTCAATCCCTGCTCCGCTGAAAATTTTTTTAAATTTGTTTAGAATCTTCTGATTATACGAATTACACGAAATTTCCCAGGATCATACGTGTTATCATTTTGCCGGATTTCAGATCGATCGGATCCGCATATAATAAGAAAATATTTTTGCATGTAAATAACTGCGGAACCATCGAAATCATTCCAAATGTTTCGACTTTCTATCTCTTTCCGTTCACAAGGTCTGGTGTTTGGGGTAGCAGTCAACGCTGAGCCGGCCACAAAATTAAATTTTTTTTTTTGATTTTCAAATCATTGGATCTTCATGAATTTTATCACAAATATTCAAGCCACTTCCAATTGGCGAATTTTGAGATCCTTTCGAAGTTTCCGGAAGAAATATGAAATATTTTCAAACGTGAATACCTGCGAAACTAATGAACAAATCAACAAACTCAGCTTTAATATTTGTACCTCAAACCTTCCTTAGAAATTTCAAAACTCTAGCTCTCTCAATTCGAAAGTAAGCGTGTTTATGACCAGATTGGCCGAACAGAATTACTTTTGACCTCGAATTCTTCATCAGTCAGTCTAACCTGGTCGTTTAAGATCCATTTCGGTTCAAAATTCGAACATTAGAAATAATAAGATGCTACTGCAACTAGCGCGCAAAAATAATGAAAAGCACGTGAAGTCCGAAACTTCAGCCTCCTTGTTCAACAGTCGATTTGTCCATTACCCTTCTGCAGATTGTGTCTTGGAGACGCTCCCCCCTGTCTCTGTACCTTGTCGTGGTGGGGCAGCTTGTCATAACGAGTGTCCTAGTTTCATTTATGAAATGGAAGATATGATTATGATGCCTAAAGCAGATGACTCGCAATCCAAACTTCCTTACTTTCTTTCTTGCATAATAACATTCATCATTTATTTTTTTTATTATTATTTATTATCCTGATACTCCTAGATCTTCTGTGAAGATCCCTCAGAAGCTTTTTCAGCTTGTGCGAGTTAGAAGTTCAGTTGTGTTCTGTGTAGGCTTTGTTACTGCGATCTTGCGCCACGTTAGGTCACAGCACTGTTAATTTTTGACCCAACAGTGAAATGGTGGCAGACATCCGTCCAACTGAAAAATTTATTTTCCACTTGAACAGGATTTGAATCCGGACCTCCCGGTCACGAGTCCGATGCTCTCCCATTAGCTATCTACACTCATCATGTTGTCCCACTCCATCCTTTTTCTACTACAAGGCTTGGAATCGTACGGGGAAGCTGGCTCTGATAGACGACCAGAATCTGCGACCCTGCAATCGATTAGATTTTTGTAATCCTTTCAATGGCGAAGGCGATACCCTGCTGAATCTCAGAGTGGGTTTTCCAACCTTTATCCTCTTATCCGCTGAAGGATTGTGAATGGTTGCTGAAGGAAAAAGGGAGACTACGACGTCTCTAACAAGTTGGGGGACTTGGGAGATTCGCTCTGCTCGCCCCTAAATTTTGCTCCATTTTTTATATCCTGAAGCTCCCGCTGGGGGGTCCTGATTGGTCCGTTGGAGGACAAAAGGAGACTACGACGTTTTGAACAGGTTGACGGCCTTGGGAAATTCGCTCTGCTCGCCCCTAACTTCGGCCCCATTCGTGGATCCTTAAGCTTATCTTATCCGCTGCGGGGTCGGAAGTGGTCCGTTGGAGGAAAAGGGAGACTACGACGTTTCGACGAGGTTTGAGAGTCCTGTAAGATACGCTCTGCTCTCCCCAAACTCTGACGCCATTTTTGATCCTAAAGCCCACCTCTTTGATGCTTCGGAGCCTCGCTTTTAGCATCAAACAACAACAGCGATCCTGTGGGTCCATGCTAAGAAGCTGTTATTTGTTGATTGTTGTTGATTCATTGCTTCAAACTTTCATAACCATAGAGACACTCTGCTCAAATGACTGAGTGTTGGAATCGGCACTGCGATCTTTTTTCTTGGGTCAGGGGAGATGACTTGTGGGGGTACCTCACCTAGTTATGCTGGCGCAACGTTCTCTATAAAACTTCCTTCAAAATTTCTATCTTTCTCTTTCAGCTTATCGAGGGTCCGCTGGAGTGTCAAAACTTGAGCAGAAACCCGGGACAACAGTGATAACAATGGAATAAAATTTGTGAACATAGAACACGTTGGATTTTTAAAGGATACCATGAGGTCTTACGGGTAAGTTATTTATTGTTAATTGATTTTATTTTTCAAATGTGATGTTCGACTGACGAAGACCTTATTTTGATTTCTAATTGTGTTTTGAGGATGTGCTACATGTTTTAGGGATTTTTGAAGTAACTTATACAAATATTTATATATATTAAATATTTCAAATGAATTAGTTTCGGAGAAGTTCTTGAAATTATTGTTTTGCATTTTTGAAAAAGATTTAGTTTTCATAAATATAAGATCAGAAACAAAATTTTGTCTCCTTCAAATATTTGTTTTTCAATTTTAATTGACAATTTATATCTGTTAGGTTTTTTTATTCCATTCGATAATATATAATGAGTTTTGATTTTATAGGTGTACTAAATATAAGCAGTGCTTATAAGACATCAATTTAATTCTAAAAGTTTTTGAAATTAATATTTATAGGGGGTTAACAGAAATGATATGTTTTGATATTTAAATTTTACAAAATTATATATTCTTATCGATCTTAACCCAGAAAATCAGGCTCCAAATAAACCCTGAAATTGACAATTACCTTGCTTGCTTTGTTCGAAAGTAAAAGTGTTTTCGGACGGACCAGGCCGGTCGACATTTGGGAAAAATGATAGCAGGCTATTTCCTAGAACAAGCATGCAAAAAATAAGAAATCGCCAATAATAGTCGGTATAATTAAAAACAAGTAATTTGTTTTATTTGAAAAATGTACATTCTTCGTTTATATATTGTGACTTGTTAACATTTTTCGGGGTCTAAGGGACAAATTCCTCTTCTATCAATTTTTCCATTAGGAAGATAGGGAATATTGCTAACAATTGTCACACCTCCCCTCAATTGTTCCTCCTCGGGAACTCTACTTTTAAACCAGTCCTCTAAATCTTTAGAATAAATATCTTCATTCTCTTTGAGAGAAACTACGGCTGCAGCATGTTGCCCATCTTCTTCGTTCGAAATCGCAATAACTACAGCTCTAACAATGAGCGGATGACTTAGGAGGATATCTTCCAATTTCGACGGTATAATTATTTTATCTCTAAATTTGATCAAATCGTTGATTCTGTTGATATGATGGAAACATTTATAAGTATCGTAGTATACCAAGTCACCAGTACTTATCCAGTTTTGTTTATCGCAGTGTTCTTCCACATTTTTGATGAAATATCCATTTCTAATGAGGTTCGATTTTACAAAAAGTTCTCCTGGAGTCAATTGATGAACAATTTTGCCATTTTTCATATTGATTACCTGAAATTTTTATAAATATATATGGATTCGAATCTAGTACATACAGGCTATCTCATCATAAACTAGACAAACATTATAAAGTCGTGTTGATGACACTGCGAGAATCATTTTTGCCCCATGACATATACCCCGTTTTCGAAGCATAAGCGAAATACAAGGTGTTCAACGTCACTTTTGAGCAATATTATATTGAGTGTGATCAATTATTTATAATCTTCAAATTAATGGTTTCTGGTCACATCGGAGTATATTTCCATGCTCATTTCAGAAAAAAGAACGAACTTGGAGAAAAAAATTTCAAAACGGCGAACAACGGACAATATTCGTGATTTATTTGTCTCGGTTGCTAAATTTAATTAAATTTTCTGGATGTATTCTATTTATTGAAAATTTCTGTGAAAATAATATTTCATAAATCGAATACAATTTTTTTTACATGATTACAGCGAAACAAATTCACCGAAATATACAGGGTGATCCGAAAAAGTGACCTCAGGAAAAGAACTCCTGCGTTTCGCATTTTTCTACGAAATTGTATATATATATATTGTTATGGAATTAAATTAATGATATTTTAGTAATGAATACTTATTAGATCACCCTTGTATGTATGTGATGTATTGTATGCTTCCAGCTAGCTCTTAAGATTATAATTTTGAATAATTGGAATTAAAATATTATTAAATCTGATTCGATATTTGAGGGAGGGTTCAATTTGAATTTTCTAAAAAGATTGAATTTTTAAATTTATATTATATGAAAGTAATTTGAAATATTATAATCAGTGAACAATAACCTAAATCTAATTCTATGTTAACCTAACCTTATCTAAATATCCTAACGTTATTCTAATGTAAACAGTGTTTATTATTTCTAAACTTCTTTTGTGGAAAGATTAACAGGATTGAATTTTAATACCTTTGGTAAGTTTGTTCATGAATTTATGATTGTCCTTTCAACTGTCCCTTTTTCTTCGTTTCAAGAATAAAACTCGTTCCGTTGGAAACAACACTTCTAGAACGTTCTGAAATTCACAGGCTACTTTGTTGATTTTCTTCAATATATCCAACTCGTTTGAAACTTGATTTCTATGTGATATTTTTCCATTCACATTCAGGTAATGTATTTTCTGGATTCGATTTCCATTCACAATAATCAAATAATCTTCTTTTTTCAGATGATGATACTTTTTTGGCACTTTTTTAATTATGGACCGACAAGGATTCTGCTCTGCATATAATTGGAGACTGCCGACTTTTTCTGTGTCTGCCCTATTTATAGTTTTCAAGAAAATTTGAATTTCAAAGCTTACTAGCTTCTGTCAAAATTATATAAAAATGATGCTTTTGATGATTTTACAAAATTTACAATATTTCCTGGTTTGAAATTACTTTTGAAAATTAGCTTGTTTTTTTAACTACATTTTGATGTATGTTTCATGTTAAACAGAACAGTGAAAGTCTTGCTTTTCGTTCGTAAAGTATTTCAAGTGTCAAAATTTAACAATTTTTAACTTCTAATGCTTATAACTTATAAAATACTTAATATTACTTATGAAATTGATTAAAGTTCTTTAGCTTAGATGCTATTACAATTCTATTGATGCCTAAACATCTTGAAGGATCTCTCTTACATTAATCATTTGAAAATATCTGACGTAGATGCTATCTTTCATTGAATTAAGTGAATTTTGATCAAATTTGTCCTATTTACATCATTCTGGTGAGTTATATTTAATTTAGCTTGTTCTTTGTCAACAATTTCACTAAAGTTTATATGTGATTCTTTATAATAACAAATCCTTTCAACAAATTCTTCATCAATTTCAAAACTGGATATCTAAATTCAAATTACTTCTGTTTATTGCAACTTTGGCTGGTTTTATATTGAATAATTGTGAATTGAAATCTCCCTGTGAATTCTATTTATAAACTGTCAACAAGATTACTGTGTTTTGATTATCGTTCAATGAATTTTAATTTGACTAGTCGTTATGTATCCTGAATATGTTTTTTCTTCATAATTTTAGCTTGTGAGTGTTTTTACGAATTGAATTATTAATATTTCTGTCAGAATGGATATTATTTAATTAAATGTGCTCTGGTTATACTTTAACGAGTCAACTTATATACAAAGGTGAGTCTTTTCCTTAATATATTTATGTAATTATTTATTTTAACTGTAAATACCATGACAATATATATATATATATATATATTATATATATATATATATATATATATATATATATATATTATATATATATATATATATATATATATATATATATATATATATATATATATATATTATATATATATATATATTCCTCAAAAACTTGATATGCACCAGTTTGAAAATGTAATATAATTTATGAAAATCGGGTCACAATATCCTCAAAATACAATAGTGATAATAAACGGTAATTTCATTTATTACATTATTAAAATGAACTATCACAAAGTAATGGACTACTCCATCCAATACTTGAAAACAGCCAGTATAGCTGAACAGTCAAAATTGCATTTCAAGTTGCGTCTCAAACGTCAAACAGCATCACAAAATACCTGGTCTACCCATGAGTGCCTTAAAAATGAAGTTTTTCCAAACTTCATCCAACTCAAGAGCAGAACCAACAACATCCAATCAAGAAGGGCAACTGAAGCAGAAAACATCGTATGGCCCAAAGAAGAAACAAGAAAATTATTCAACTTCAGGAATAATCTGTCCATACATATATTGGTACTACATTCCGAGTTATATGTTTGAATGTATCGGTCTCTACTTGTCGGAAATACATCTTAATGATTAAAGTTAAACAACTTATTTTCCGCTAATTTATTTAATTTAATTTTTTATCATCTAATCGAGCAAATTGGTACCACCTGACGAAGTCATGTTGTCATGACGAAATAATTGTTGTGAAATGAAATAAATTAGCGGAAATTAAGTTGTTTTACTGCAATCATTCCGAATTATCTCATGAGCTCCACCCGGTTGAATTTGATCGATTAGATGATAAAACGAGACATACAGTTTCAATAAAAAATCATGAAAAAATATATCATTCTAAGAAACTAAAGAATTTCACAACAAAACTGAATAGTACTAAACCATAACCAACCGTTAAGACTAAATCCCATAACAGATTCTTAAATTTTTCAAATACAAGTTTTTCTACAGAAGAAAATAAACTCCTTGAAAATGGCCCAAAATCCAATCCCCACATAACCTCAAAAAACATCACAGAAACACTGATTTGCCAAACCGAATTAGCGTTAATTGAAACACCAAATGCAAACTTCACTAAAGAAAAAATCAAAAAATTACTAACTAAAACCAAATTTACATAATCACAAAACCATCATATAGAAATATCAATAGTAAAATCCAAACAAAACAAAATTCGAAATGATAATCTAATTATGACCAAAGCCGATAAAGGAAATTCCATTGTTACTCTATCCAAAGAAAAGTATGATCAGAAAAGTAACGACTTTTCACAGAAAGAATTTTCAATAATACTTAAAAAAGATCCCTACTCAAAAATTAAACTAAATCTGAAGAAAACTCTTAAAGACTTCCAAATTATCGTTCAAAATTACGATAAATTTAAAATAAATAATATGAATCCAACGCCTCCTAAATTATAAGGCCTTATAAAAATCCATAAAGACAATTAGCCAATTTGTCCCGTGGTATCATATATAAATAGCCCCCTTGCTAAAATTACCTCTAAACTCAACAACATTTTTAAAGAAAACACAAATTTCAATTCACCTTATTCAATAAAAAATTCAATTGAACTCACTGAAAAACTAAAAAATTTTAGCCCCCACTGAACACTATTCTGTTATCCTTTGATGTAGTTAATATGTTCCCAAATGCCGAATGTATCAGTATAGTTGAGAACATACTAATAAAGAATAATATCAACCCGGTCACAAGAAACGAAATTATGACCCTTTTACAACTTTGCGTACAAGGAAACTATTTTCAATATAACAACAAATTCTTCAAACAAAGAGATGGAGTAGCAATGGGCTCACCTCTTAGCCCACTCCTCGCTGAAATCTTCATGTCATCCCTCGAGAAAAAATTTCTAGATTCCACACACGCAAAGCATATGAAATTCTGGGTCAGATATGTAGACGACATATTGGTTTGCTTCTGTGGAACATATACGGAACTTGAAAACACATTAGAATATCTGGAAAGTTTACACCATAAGGTCAAATTTTCTATGGAAATACAGTTAAATGATCGAATGAATTTTCTGGACATAACTATAATTTTGCATTTCTTTGAAACTAGCGATACCTTCCCAGAATCAGATAATCTTAAAATCCTACACGTCGAACCGAAAGGAAAGAAATTAGATATCTTGAATTCAATAGAAATCTACAAAAATTCCTGGAATACGGCAATAAAACTATTAAACGAGCAGACAGACCTGTGGGCCTCCCTAATCTCCGAAGTCCTACATCAACGGAAGCCTCCCTTGAAGATATACATATAATTCCTCAACAACTTGATATACTACTCTGTCAAGAAAGTACCGGGAATTTTCAATTAAAACAACATTTTTACATTTAATCGTCAAAATTTATTGGGTCGCCTTCAAAATAGGCTCCATTTGCTCCAATACATCTATGTCAACGGCACTTCCAATTATCGAAACATTTTTTATAGGCGCTTTCCGGGATGGACTTTAGCTCTCGCGCCGAATTTTGTTTTATGGCTTCAATCGACTCAAAACGGGTGCCACGAAGGGGCAATTTTAGTTTTGGGAAGAGGAAAAAGTCGAAGGGAGCCAAATCCGGCGAATACGGTGGTTGCTGAAGCATGTTTGTTGAGTTTTTGGCGAGAAAGTCAGTCACAATCGTAGCTCGGTGAGAAGGCGCGTTATCGTCATGCAAAATCCATGAGTTGTTCGCCCACAAACTTGGCCGCTTCTTACGGATATGCTCACGCAAACGTTTCATAACGCCTAGGTAATACTCCCTGTTTACCGTCTGACCCTCTGGAACGAATTCATAGTGCACCACGCCACGGATATCGAAGAAAACAATGAGCATCACCTTCATTTTCGAGCGGCTTTGGCGTGGATTTTTCGGTTTCGGCTCATTTTTTGCCACCCATTCCGATGATTGCTGGCTTGTTTGCATATCGTACTCGTAGACCCAGGTCTCATCACCAGTTATAATGCGTTCCATGAATGTAGAATCGGAATTACAGCGATCCAGCATGTCTGAAGCAACCTGTTCGCGATGACGTTTTTGAAGAAAATTCAGGTCTTTCGGTACGAGTCGTGCGGCCACCTTTCTCATGCCCAAAATATCAATCAAAATCGTACGTGCGGACTCGTGGGATATCATAAGATCATGTGCTATCTCTCTCAAGCTGGTACGACGGTTTTCCAGCACCCTTTCCTTAATTTTATCGACGTTATCTTCGATCGAAGCCGTCGATGGGCGACCACTTCACCACCGTCCTTGAAGGCTCTGTACCACTGATATGCACGAGTTTTCGATAGAGCATTATCACCAAAGGCCTTTTGCAACATTTTCAATGCATTGGCACACGAAAATTCATTTGCAACACAAAACTTCAAACAAATTCTTTGCTCAACGTAAGCACCCATAGTAAAAATCGGCACGCACTCTGACATCGACTGACTTAATCAGCTGTTGCTAACACACTAGTTGACAGATACCGCTCAAGCTTGGCATAGTAATTAAGGACAGTGGTACCAACCTAGGAAAAATTTTTTTTACCTGCCTAATTCACAGAATGTTCTGTCAAGAAAGTACCGGGAATTATCGATTTAAATCTGGCGGGGCAATGAGGCAGGTAAAAATTTTTTTCCTAGGTTGGTACCACTGTCCTTAATTACTATGCCAAGCTTGAGCGGGATCTGTCAACTAGTGTGTTTGCAACAGCTGATTAAGTCAGTCGATGTCAGAGTGCGTGCCGATTTTTACTATGGGTGATTACGTTGAGCAAAGAATTTGTATAGTTTTGTGTTGCAAATGAATTTTCGTGTGCCGATGCATTGAAAATGTTGCAAAAGGCCTTTGGTAATAATGCTCTATCGAAAACTCGTGCATATCAGTGGTACAGAGCCTTCAAGGACGGTCGCCCATCGACGGCTTCGATCGAAGATAACGTCGATAAAATTAAGAAAAGGGTGCTGGAAAACCGTGGTACCAGCTTGAGAGAGATAGCACATGATCTTAAAATATCCCACGAGTCCGCACGTACGATTTTGATTGATATTTTGGGCATGAGAAAGGTGGCCGCACGACTCGTACCGAAAGACCTGAATTTTCTTCAAAAACGTCATCGCGAACAGGTTGCTTCAGACATGCTGGATCGCTGTAATTCCGATTCTACATTCATGGAACGCATTATAACTGGTGATGAGACCTGGGTCTACAAGTACGATATGCAAACAAGCCAGCAATCATCGGAATGGGTGGCAAAAAATGAGCCGAAACCGAAAAAACCACGCCAAAGCCGCTCGAAAATGAAGGTGATGCTCATCGTTTTCTTCGATATCCGTGGCGAGGTGCACTACGAATTCGTTCCAGAGGGTCAGACGGTACATATATATACATACATATAATTTATTGATCCTTTGGACACAGATAGAGTGTATGGGACAAGTCACGGAAAGTTGAAGCTATATAATTCAAATATCAAATTTTCAATAGATTTGTATCAGACATATATTCATGTATACTATAGTAGGCTTTTTTTGCCAATATATCTTTCACAGTTCTACCATACTCTCTCCTATTCAGTGCTCTTACCATGGGTGGTAGGTGATTA
This sequence comes from Megalocaria dilatata, assembly GCA_034642435.1. NCBI lineage: Eukaryota > Metazoa > Arthropoda > Insecta > Coleoptera > Coccinellidae > Megalocaria > Megalocaria dilatata. The sequence goes on from CM067854.1 coordinate 93,743,875, forward strand.
TATAATATTATGCCTTTATATAAAATAGAGGACTTAAATTTGGTGGTTCGATGCACTGGAATAGATAGAGTGTCGGTACCTCTGGTGGAATAATTGTGGTAGTTGGACAATTTGGTGAATTTGGCCATATTATCCTTCATATATATCAGAGCTCTATACATGTAAATACAAGGTACTGTAAGAATTTTGTTTTCTATAAATATTGGTCGACAGGAAGCGCGTGGTTGTAAGCTAAAGATCATACGTAATATGCGCTTTTGCGACACCAAAACTCTGTCTGAATCAACAGAGTCACCCCAGATTAAAATGCAATAATCAATATGGCTATATACCAAACCATAATATATATTCAATAATATTTTACGTGGAAGTGAATTTTTTAAACGGTATATAACATAGAAAGACGAGCTGAGTTTCTTACACACCCTCTCGACATGATGGTGCCACCTCAAATTTCTGTCCACATAAATACCCAAGAACTTAATCACATCATCAGCTTTTAAAGGGACATCATTGTGATAAATTTCAAAGGTGCCGCCAGTATCGCTTCTCAGTTGAAAGCGAACGCACTCGGTCTTATTAATGTTCATTATCAGTGCATTTTTTTTGCACCAGTTTTCAAATTGGCTGATTAGAGACATGCAAACTTCCCTGAGTTCATTTAAGCCTGAAGCAGAGACGGCAATTGAAGTGTCATCAACGAAAATTATCAATTTCATTGTTACCGCTGCTAGATGTTCTGGTAAATCATTTATGAACAGGATGAAAAGCAATGGCCCCAATATAGAGCCCTGTGGGACTCCTAGCTCGCAGGAACGTTTGTCTGAGCACTGGCTGCCCACCCTCACTGACATAGTACGCCCTGTAATGAAGCTGCCTAGCCAATTCAAAAAGACACCTCTAAAGCCCAGGTTGTAGAGCTTATTCAGAATGAACGTGGGTGTTATACTGTCGAAGGCTCTCGAGAGGTCGAAAAACAGACCAGCAGCATGCAGACCCCTGTCGAGATACTGATAGACACTCTCAAAAAAGTCAATAGCAGCCGACTGAGTCGATCTTCGCTCCCTGAAGCCATGTTGGCTACCAGTAAATAATTTATGCTTATTCAGGAATCCAGACATGCGATCTAGTACTATTCTTTCAACGACCTTTGAAAAGACACTCAGTATGGAAATCTTCAACATTATTTTTTTTGTGGACAGGCAGCACCAAGGAGTGTTTTAATGATCTAGGAAAAACACCAGAGGAGACCGAAAGATTTATCAATCGAGACAGTGGCTCTGCAATATGTCCCGAAACTGCCTTCAGCACCCTAACCGAAACAAAGTCAGCACCAACACTCTTTTTACTTTTTAACGACCTGATTGTATCCAAGACCTCGCACTGGCTCACCGGATGGAAAAAGAATGTGTGATCATGCACGGAAGGTGTTGTGCACGAAAAAGATAAGTCTCCACCATAGCGATCAGCGATATTTTGGGCTGCTATAGACGAGAAATAGTCTACAAAAGACTCAGCTATGAGTAGGGGATCAGAAATCTGAACACCAGCAATATTCAGTGTCATGTTCGTTCCTGCATTATTTGGTTGCTGGGCAGCTTCCCGTTTAACTATATTCCAGGCTGTTTTGCTCTGGTTATCGGATGTACATAACAATTTTGTATGGAACTCAAGCTTAGCATATTTCAACAGCCGTCTATACTGATTTTTAGCTTCTCTGTAAATATCGAACGAACGTTGATTTCGCAGGTTGACATGAAGCCAGTACAGATTCTTGAGGTTTTGGCTAGCCATTCTAACTTCTGATGTAACCCAACGTGAGTTAGGACGATTCGAGATACTTCGATACTTCAATGGGCAGCAGATATCGAAACAGTAATTTATAATTTCCAAGAAGGAATCATACGCAGAATCTATATCAGAACACTGATACACAGGATCGAAAGAAGTTCGAGACATAAATAGGCTGAGCTCATACAAATTGCTAGCTGAAGTGGACCTACATAATTTATTAATTCTACATTTTGAGCCTGTCTCCCGAGTAATACTTCTGAAAGCAAAATTTAAAAAAAGTCCTCTGTGATCACCGATGTGAGTTTCTAAATTTGATGTTTGACAATTTTTGACAATTGCATTAGTTAGTATGTAGTCAACCTTTGTAGCTGACATACGGCCATTTCTGTCGACAAATATTCTGGTAGGCTCAAAGTTTGTAACACTTAAATTGAAACAGTTAAGCAAATCAATGAAAAGGGATCTCTGTCTGCAACTAGTTTTCAAAAAATCTATATTAACATCACCACAGAGAAAGACATGGTCCACAGCTGACTGGCAACGTTGGAGTATATGCGAAGTCTTGTCCAAGAATACCTGCATACTCCCAGAAGGTGGCCTATACACAGAGATGACACCGAACTTGACACCACCAAGGATGCACCTCACCGCACAAAATTCACTTTCTAGCTCCTGTGATACATCCGATATCTTCAAGTCACTAACATGAAGACCAATTTTTGCATAAATCGCAGTTCCACCATGTTTACGCAAGGGTCTGCAGAAGTACGATACCAATATATATCCAGGGATCACCATAGTAGTCATTTCATCAGGAACACACCAGTGTTCAACTATGCTAACAATGTCTGGTGATTTTTCAGTCAGTAAGAGTGAAAGCATATTCCGTTTGTTGGGCATCGACTGCACATTGAGTTGAATAATCGCGAAATTTATCTCAGTATTCAGAACAGAGTATTGAAGTAAACTATCATCCGATGACTGTGCAACTGGACTTAGGTGAGAGGTGCGCTCTGGCGGCGTTTCACAAAAAAACGCTTAACAGCAGTACCTTCAGGCCAGAAAGATGGGTTCATAGCCTGATCCAAAGATTCAAACGGTATGATAATCTTAAAGGATGAATAAATGTCAGGTCTTTTAGATGTCAATTTCTCACAAGACACACCCGGTATACTCGCACCAACGTAGTTTACCAGATCTTGCGAGTTTGTTGTTGGGCTTAATCTAGATATATGAATGAAGGCATGACGCATCTTGGGGACTGCAACTAGTGCATCTGTCCTCATGGTACCCACAACGGGCCCTTTAGGCTTCCTAGAGTCCTTTGTCAGTTTTTGTTTTGAGACGGAGATATTCTCTACAGCAGGATTGCTTGTATTATTAGGTTTACCGGATTTTGGTCCTCTCTTAGATTTGACTAATGTCCAATCAGTTTGTTTTTCACTCCATCAGACTTAAGATAATTGACAGACTGGGCCTCGCCGTCATTCTCGATGTGAATAAGATCGTTCATAATTTTCTTTTGCATCAGTTCCATTGAACGAGGATCACCCGAAGATACATCCTCTCTAGCACTGGTGAGTACAGATGTCTGAGATGTCGGTAAAATACTCGATTTAACAGTAGCCTGGCCGTGCGATCTTTCATTGCCAGGTGGATTTGTTTTGAAAACATTTTTACCTCGCTTCAGTTCACTTTTTTCAGCCAACAATACACGAATTATTTTATCTTGTGCAACCAGCATTTCTTTCAACGAGGAAATTTCTGCAGTAAATAAATTTCTGATATCCTTTATGATTTCTTGTTTGAAACTCAATAAGTCGTTTTTATTTAAACACCCATTAGAGTGGCGGCAAGATAGTTTTTCCATATTTGGGTCGGTGGTAGTATGATCCAGATTTCCTGTTTCCTCGGTATTATCCAAGCTTATTTGAACCAAATTACTATTTCCATTTGCAGTGGGACATTGGATACAGGTCTTACACATCCATTGATTCAGTTTATCTTCACCACGTAATTTCAAATAATTATTCATCGATGGAAAGACACACTTACTATGAAAATATTTTTCACAATTTGAACACTCAATAGTGTCATCATATCTATCGATTTTTAATTCACAACTAGAGCATTGAATACCACGTCCGCGCGACATGGTGATCGATCGAACGACAAATACCCGACAACTCAAGGAGTATTACGTAGGCGTTATGAAATGTTTGCGTGAGCGTATCCGTAAGAAGCGGCCAAATTTGTGGGCGAACAACTCATGGATTTTGCATGACGATAACGCGCCTTCTAACCGAGCTACGATTGTGACTGACTTTCTCGCCAAAAACTCAACAAACGTGCTTCAGCAACCACCGTATTCGCCGGATTTGGCTCCCTGCGACTTTTTCCTCTCCCCAAAACTAAAATTGCCCCTTCGTGGCACCCGTTTTGAGTCGATTGAAGCCATAAAACAAAATTCGGCGCGAGAGCTTAAGTCCATCCCGGAAAGCGCCTATAAAAAATGTTTCGATAATTGGAAGTGCCGTTGGCATAGATGTATTAGAGCAAATGGAGCCTATTTTGAAGGCGACCCAATAAATTTTGACGATTAAATGTAATAATGTTGTTTTAATTGAAAATTCCGGGTACTTTCTTGACAGAGTAGTACATTGGCCAGACGCATTCAAGAAACATGTCCAAGAACACCAAAGGGGTTATATATGCGATTCTGTACATTCGACATATACTAATCATCTTTAGGAATTCAGGCATAATTTCAACAATAATTATGAAATTATCCACGTTGAAAGTAAAAGTTCTAGATTAACACTTTTAGAATTTCTTGAAATCAACAGGTATAATGCCCGTAAAATCCTTTTGAACGAACAAACAGATGTTGATAAGTCTCCATTACTGAAAATCTTTCCTTAATGGCATTTTTAGCGGCAGACTCCAATAAACACCTAGAGTTTTCATGACTTGTGCTTCCATTATGTGGTCATGTATCTAACAATGTATTTAAACTCGGTTACACTGAATACCATCAGGCAGTACAATGTATTACCTAAAAAAGCCACATCGTGGTGGAACAATTGTTGTAGTAGTAAAAACATTTTTGTGGAAATAAATTACTTTCTCATATATATCTTTCAATTAAAATGAGTTTCCACCAAGTAAAGGCCGAATGAATCAAATATTTATGTGGCAATATTAATTTTGAAGACGGAGAGCGACCTGGAGGCTCACCAAAGTTTAAGGTTGAAGAATTGAAGACCAGGCTCGATTAAGATCTACCACAGCCGCAAGAGGAACTCGCAAAAACACTTAACCAGCTATTTACTATCATTTAAAAACAATGGAAAATACCAAAAGGTAGAAAATCGGGTACGTATGAACTTAAGCCAAGAGACGTCGAACTCCGTTTTATTAAATGTGAACAACTGCTGCAACGGCAAAAAAGAAAGAGGTTTTTGCATCGGATTGACTGGCCATGAAGAGTGGGTCCATTACGGTAATCCAAAACGTAGGCTAACGTATGGATACCTGGCGATGTCTTAATATTAACTTTCAAGCCGAATATTCATGACGAGAAGATCATGCTGTGTATTATTATTATTTATTATGCTGTGTATTATATTATGAGCTGCTACAATTGAATGAAAAGATCACAGGGGAGGTCTATCGATGCGCATTAATGCGTTTGAGCCGAGCATTACGAGAAAACCGGCTGCAATACGCTGACAGACACGACAAAGCGGCCACATTGCGTCGCCCGTACATTCAGACTACCATCTCCTCCGATCGATGAAACAATAAGAATGAGCTTTGATGAAGATATAATTTATAACCCTTTCAATTTCACGACGATTCGTTAAGTGAAAAAGTAACATACAGATTAAAAGGGTTACCGGCCTTAGTCGTATTAAATTATCTTCTAAAAGAGACAGGTTTAGTTTTTCTGGTATTCCTACAACTAGGTCATTATATTCTCCCGATTATTTTTCAAATATCAAAATGAATTGTGAAAAATTTTAGATGTGTCTTGTATCTTGTATCTATTGAGGATTGAACAAAGAACGTTTTTCGACCGAATAATCAGTGATTTATGCAGAAACATAAAACGAACTGTCTCATTCTTATAATTCATTGTGAAGAAACATTTTGCGGAACAAAGAAATTATCACAAATTTGTGTATACAATACAAATGATATCTGCAGCTAAGAGATGCTGTTCGACCCTTTGATGAATAAAAACTGTTTTAAGAAATTCTATGCGTGAAAATAGGTAGGTTAAATGCCCTCTCTATGCTGTGTATTGAAAAAAAAGATGATATGAGAAAAACAAAATTTCAATGAAAAAGTTATTGATATTGATTTTTCGTATATCACTTGGTGAAACATTATTGAATTAATAAAGTGAATAAAATCAACTTGGCTTAAGTTTCAGTATTTATCTTTTGTCTGTTGACATACAGGGTGGTACAACGAAAACTTAACACCTCGATTTTCCGACTATGAAATAAAAATGTGGAAAATCGCTCTCTATGCTGTCTATTGAAAAAAAAGAAGATATGAGAAAAACAACATTACAATGAAAAAGTTATTGGTATTGAATTATCGCATATCACTTGGTGAAACATTATTGAATTAATAAAGTAAATAAAATCAACTTGGCACTGTTTATTTCATGTCTGTTGACATACAGGGTGGTCCAACGAAGACTTAACACCTCGATCGATCGAACGACAAATACCCGACAACTCAAGGAGTATTACGTAGGCGTTATGAAATGTTTGCGTGAGCGTATCCGTAAGAAGCGGCCAAATTTGTGGGCGAACAACTCATGGATTTTGCATGACGATAACGCGCCTTCTAACCGAGCTACGATTGTGACTGACTTTCTCGCCAAAAACTCAACAAACGTGCTTCAGCAACCACCGTATTCGCCGGATTTGGCTCCCTGCGACTTTTTCCTCTCCCCAAAACTAAAATTGCCCCTTCGTGGCACCCGTTTTGAGTCGATTGAAGCCATAAAACAAAATTCGGCGCGAGAGCTTAAGTCCATCCCGGAAAGCGCCTATAAAAAATGTTTCGATAATTGGAAGTGCCGTTGGCATAGATGTATTAGAGCAAATGGAGCCTATTTTGAAGGCGACCCAATAAATTTTGACGATTAAATGTAATAATGTTGTTTTAATTGAAAATTCCGGGTACTTTCTTGACAGAGTAGTACATTGGCCAGACGCATTCAAGAAACATGTCCAAGAACACCAAAGGGGTTATATATGCGATTCTGTACATTCGACATATACTAATCATCTTTAGGAATTCAGGCATAATTTCAACAATAATTATGAAATTATCCACGTTGAAAGTAAAAGTTCTAGATTAACACTTTTAGAATTTCTTGAAATCAACAGGTATAATGCCCGTAAAATCCTTTTGAACGAACAAACAGATGTTGATAAGTCTCCATTACTGAAAATCTTTCCTTAATGGCATTTTTAGCGGCAGACTCCAATAAACACCTAGAGTTTTCATGACTTGTGCTTCCATTATGTGGTCATGTATCTAACAATGTATTTAAACTCGGTTACACTGAATACCATCAGGCAGTACAATGTATTACCTAAAAAAGCCACATCGTGGTGGAACAATTGTTGTAGTAGTAAAAACATTTTTGTGGAAATAAATTACTTTCTCATATATATCTTTCAATTAAAATGAGTTTCCACCAAGTAAAGGCCGAATGAATCAAATATTTATGTGGCAATATTAATTTTGAAGACGGAGAGCGACCTGGAGGCTCACCAAAGTTTAAGGTTGAAGAATTGAAGACCAGGCTCGATTAAGATCTACCACAGCCGCAAGAGGAACTCGCAAAAACACTTAACCAGCTATTTACTATCATTTAAAAACAATGGAAAATACCAAAAGGTAGAAAATCGGGTACGTATGAACTTAAGCCAAGAGACGTCGAACTCCGTTTTATTAAATGTGAACAACTGCTGCAACGGCAAAAAAGAAAGAGGTTTTTGCATCGGATTGACTGGCCATGAAGAGTGGGTCCATTACGGTAATCCAAAACGTAGGCTAACGTATGGATACCTGGCGATGTCTTAATATTAACTTTCAAGCCGAATATTCATGACGAGAAGATCATGCTGTGTATTATTATTATTTATTATGCTGTGTATTATATTATGAGCTGCTACAATTGAATGAAAAGATCACAGGGGAGGTCTATCGATGCGCATTAATGCGTTTGAGCCGAGCATTACGAGAAAACCGGCTGCAATACGCTGACAGACACGACAAAGCGGCCACATTGCGTCGCCCGTACATTCAGACTACCATCTCCTCCGATCGATGAAACAATAAGAATGAGCTTTGATGAAGATATAATTTATAACCCTTTCAATTTCACGACGATTCGTTAAGTGAAAAAGTAACATACAGATTAAAAGGGTTACCGGCCTTAGTCGTATTAAATTATCTTCTAAAAGAGACAGGTTTAGTTTTTCTGGTATTCCTACAACTAGGTCATTATATTCTCCCGATTATTTTTCAAATATCAAAATGAATTGTGAAAAATTTTAGATGTGTCTTGTATCTTGTATCTATTGAGGATTGAACAAAGAACGTTTTTCGACCGAATAATCAGTGATTTATGCAGAAACATAAAACGAACTGTCTCATTCTTATAATTCATTGTGAAGAAACATTTTGCGGAACAAAGAAATTATCACAAATTTGTGTATACAATACAAATGATATCTGCAGCTAAGAGATGCTGTTCGACCCTTTGATGAATAAAAACTGTTTTAAGAAATTCTATGCGTGAAAATAGGTAGGTTAAATGCCCTCTCTATGCTGTGTATTGAAAAAAAAGATGATATGAGAAAAACAAAATTTCAATGAAAAAGTTATTGATATTGATTTTTCGTATATCACTTGGTGAAACATTATTGAATTAATAAAGTGAATAAAATCAACTTGGCTTAAGTTTCAGTATTTATCTTTTGTCTGTTGACATACAGGGTGGTACAACGAAAACTTAACACCTCGATTTTCCGACTATGAAATAAAAATGTGGAAAATCGCTCTCTATGCTGTCTATTGAAAAAAAAGAAGATATGAGAAAAACAACATTACAATGAAAAAGTTATTGGTATTGAATTATCGCATATCACTTGGTGAAACATTATTGAATTAATAAAGTAAATAAAATCAACTTGGCACTGTTTATTTCATGTCTGTTGACATACAGGGTGGTCCAACGAAGACTTAACACCTCGATTTTCGGACTATGAAATAAAAATGTGGAAAATATCTCGGACCCGTCAATTTCTGATTCGAGGGGAACAATTCTTCCGCTTTTTTCATCCCCGTAACTTCAACCCCCTAACGGGAGTGAGCACAACCCCTTGATTTTGAATAGAGATGAGGGGTGTTGCGATAATGAAATAACAGCGAAAATAGTGAAAGAGGCAATGTAGAATTTATCTCGAGAATATTATTCATATCCGATACATCTCAAAGGTATTTAGTAGTTACGTTGTTAATTACTTGTCCAAAAAAGAGACGAACCATGTGTTTGATTCACCTTAGTCTATTTTGAATTTTTAAGAAGGTTACAAGTGTGTCAAAGCGATTGTAAATTTGTTGTAGAATCAAAATAGTGTATTCCATAGAAGAAAGGGTGGAAGTAATAAAATCATTTCTTAGAAATAACGACTCTACGCGAACAACAGCGGCTTCATTTAACGAACGACATCCTGGAAACCATGTATCCGCTGCATACGTTGTGCAACTGGTTGCCAAATTTGACGCTACTGGTTTAGTCTGAAACAAAAAGAGGGTGGATCAAAGAGGCGAAGCAAGGGACGTGGCTGTCTTTCGTCATGTAGCAATGGATCCAACCTTGAGTAAGAGGAAATTGTCCGAAGTATCTGGTGTTTCACAATCATGAGAATCCTGAAACAACATTAACTCCATCCTTATAAGATACGATTGGTTCAGGAACTGAATGAGGATGATCTCGATCACCGACTCCAGTTTTGTGAAGTGCTCAGTGAAACGATTAACGGTAATCAAAGCTACATGTTCGATATCTGTTTTTCGGACGAGTGTTTATTTTACCTCAACGGCATTATAAACAAGCATAACTGTCGGTATGGTTCAGATAAAAACCCAAAATTATTTAGTAATGTGCATACTCAGCGTCCCCAAAAATTAAATGTTTGGGCGGGTATTTATGGAAATCACATAATTTCTTCTTTATACCCAGTAATCTCATTAGCCAAATAGTAGATGTAGATCTATTGAGAACGCTATTTATCCAGCCCTCGTGCAAGTATTGGAGAATTCAGAAGACCATCAAACGATCATTTTCCAACAAGATGTTCAACCGGTGCGTCAGTTCTTAGATGAAAATTTTCCTCACGCCTGGATTGGAAGAAGGGGACATATTGAGTGGCCCCCCAGATCACCGGATCTGTATTCACTGATCTTTTTTCTATGGGGTCACCTATAATCCAAGATTTACGCTACCTAGCCGGAGTCACTGGATGATTTGCGAACTTGGATCACTAATAAATGCCGTCAAATTATACCAGAAATCTTGAGTAACGTACGAGAATGTTTTCAGCAAAACTTACATTACTACATAGACGTGAATGGTGCCAATTTCCAGCATTTAATAAACTGATAACAAAAGTAAGTACTCTTCCACTATTTTACCTGTCATTTCGTTATCGATGGAAATTTTGAAGCAAAATTTCATAATCGGATATTAGTCGATAATATATTCAAATCAGAAATTCCTAGCGAAGTTCCACATTTTCATTTTATAGCCGGAAAATCCATGTGTTAAGTTTTCGTTGGACTACACTGTATATGTTTCGTGTTTTTAACCCATTTTCAAAACTGATCACTGAGTATTGAAAATGGGCTAAAAACCTGAAACATATATGTCAACAGACATGAAATAAACAGTGAAACTTAAGTCTAGTTGTCTTCATTTACTTTATTGATGAAAAAGTTATTGATAAGTGTGCATCCAAGAATTCGACTCACTCAATCCGAAACAATGCTAGAAAACCTTTATGAATAACAAATCTTCAGCAGTTACTTTCTCAAACATAAATATTATGAAGAAATACAAGAAACCGTCCTTCATCATTCCGAAAGGGTTGAAATGGTCCCCTGAAGCTCAATATCTGTTCACTATTACACTGAGTCGGTACCTTCTGATTTCGATGCAGAATACCAATTTATTTTATCCATCAGCCGGCACTGACCGTGTACTGTTATTTTATTAATTAGCAGAATATCAAACTCTGTATGTGAAGATGAGTGTTCTTTCCATATCGTCAAATGAGTTTACAAATTGTTGTAATTTCTTGCTATAATATCAATAATAACAGTGAAACGATGTTATCTCCTGTTTCGAAATTTCAATTCGAATGGTTTCAAAGAAGTTTCACTTAATTCTTTTAAAAAATTTTCAATTCTCATTGAATATATCGAGTAATTAATATATTAGTTGGATTACCTTATAACACACTCCCTCTATAGGCCTTCCACAACTCTGAGTTCTGAAATAACTGAAAATACTATCCTCTGGTTTAGAAAAATTGAAGGCGGCAACAAAACCAGTTAGTTCTGTATGTTCATAAGTTTGGCAAATGAGCGTTCTCAACAAAATCTCTTTTAGTCTTGCCAGTGCATTAGATTGAAGTTTTTCTCCGCCTGTGAATATATATGCTAGTGATGATGTATCCTCCGCTGGGTCTGGTAGATCAGCTAACCTGATACATTGGTGTGGATAAAGATGGAGTGCATTAATCTGAAATTATGAAGTGAAATAAAATATTTGATTAGTGCGATAACTTCATTGATAGGGATTGTTGCTGACTTATGTTTTCAATAGTGAGAATTTCAAGTGAAATAACCGATCTTTAATACTAAGGTTCTGTTCTCCATTGGCCTCATCCAATGTACAGCTATTCTAAAACTTTCAAATGAAAATGAGACAAGTATTCAAATCCAGAAAGATCTGGAAATGTTAAACCTTTGATGCCAGGAGTGGCAACTACCTCTCAGGTTGTTCTAACTTTGGGTACTCAAAACCCCCACCGTCATTAAGACAATCCCATCGCTACTTATGATAGACACTGCAACCTTGATGTGATTATGACAGAAATCCTGAGCACTTAACCGCGGTCTCCAAACAGCGAACAAGGCTAAAAAATCCCATTCCTTAATCAGAAGTCCTTCGCTTTGTGTGACTAGCACACACTCTACAAAAAAATCTTTCACCATACTTTTCTGCTCTCAAACGTCATTGTTAGGGAATTATTTAATATGAACTGATTTAATATGAAAAGTTGCTGTAAATATATTTATTTTAATTCCTTAATTATAATTCCCGATATTTTTTTTGTGATCAAAATAAAATAGGTGAACTTGTAGATACCATTTATAATAATTAAAGATCATAATATTATTAAGCAATACCTGTTTACTTTGATACAGGCTGTAGGAATATTCTTCAACTTCTATAACTGTTTTTTCATCGAATCAAAATACGGTTTGAACACTATTGCAATGAGCACCTCCGCGGGAATCTACCAGATTCATTTTTAGAAGCCGCAAATTATGCAAGTTAGAATTTAGTACCCATTAAATCTCATCGTGTAAAGCGAACACCCCGAAACTAGTTCGCCACATAGATTAACAATAATATATAGATTGGACACTTCCCTACCTCCACCTAAAACTAAGTTTTTAGTTGATGCACCAGTCAATAGTTAGCGCTAACCATCAACTTATACTTTTTGATTTCGCCGCTAGGTACCACTACCATCAGCCGTTAGCCATTGTTGTAAATAATGGTCATATATTTCGAAAAGAGTGGTTTTGTTTACGTTTCGTTATGGCCCAACCTCGATTACATCTCATATTTCTTTTTGATTAAATTTCGTAAGAGTTAAGTTCAAAACAGTTTAGTACATCTAAACTAGTGTATTTTCAAATATTGAGTTCAATACAGTACTTGAAAATGGGATATACTAAGAAATGTTGTGTACATGGGTGTCAAGATCTAACCAGCCCTAGACATCGTTCTCCCAAGAGAGATCCCAAGTTATTTAAGAGGTGGATGGAAATTATACAGCCAACTGATTGGCACAAATTATCAGATGATCAAATATTGAGAGGAATATAATTTCTTCAGGTTGGTTAATTTTCATTTACTATCTAGCCGTCCAGACTATTTTTATGTTTAGTTGGTTAGTATAAAATATAAATCAATGCTTTGTAACACACCAACAAATTGCTCTGGGTGATCTAATAATATTATTTTTTCTCTAGGTGATTTTCCTGAGGTAACAGATATTGAAATGGTATGGGCCAGTTTCTGGATTAGTGCCAAATTTTGATAGGAAAAGAACTTCTTCAGATTGAGTGGTGCAATTAGTAAAATTAAATCAAACGATTTATCTATTAGAAATTGTGTAATCTGTAGGATTAATTTACTTGGTCATAGTGAGTTGTTGAAAGATTTACATTTTATTGAGTGTAGGAAATATCAATTTGGTAATTTGATGAAACCGGGACACTATACTTACTTTTTATCTAATCATCTCTTTGATTTCATTCCAAGACTTATGAGAGAAGAAAAATCTCAAAATGTTTTGAAAATATCATATTTAAGAATTTAAATTTTCAAATCATGAAATGTGCATCACATAATCTTTATCAAATATTATGCTTGACTCTTCAGGTGTTCTTTATTCTGGTGGTGAAAGCAAGTGAATAAAATGGCAACCAGAACTGATTCAAAATTTTTATTCAGTAATCCAGAGAAGAAATTTATTAACCCGATTAAGGACCAAGCTGAAAGACATTTTGAATTTTAAACAAGATCTCATAAATTTATGTTCTCAAGGTTCAATTTTTGTCTTAACACCTAGGAATACTTGAAATATGTCAATTTTATTTCTTTTTTTATTTAATAGCTTTTATTTTTTATAACCAATGAATAATTATTGTTCCAACATATTTCTGTTATTCAAATAGTGAGTTTGAACATTGAAACAAGTTTTTGGAAATTACTATGTTGTAATACAGAAAAATTAAATATAAATATTGTAAATACATATGTTAATTTCATCTTTTCTTTTATTTAATAGTTTCTATTTTTAATAATGAATAAATAATAATAGTTCAAACATGTATCTGTTACTCAAATAGTGAGTTTGAAGATTGAAACGAATATTTGAATCTTCTTTCAGTTTTTCCTAGGGTTAAAATTAAAACAAGTGTTCAGAAATTACTATGTTTACTACCAAACAATTGAAATGTATTTGTTGTAGAGTTGTGTGAATATAAGCATTTCAATGTGTTGCTAGTAAAACATAGTAATTTCTGAACTCTTGTTTCAGTTCAGCCCAAAGAAAAACTGAAAGAAGATTAAAATATTCGCGCCAAGCGTCGATAATGCAGTATTCTAAAAGCAGAGGTAATGCAGTTCTCGTGAGAGTTGGTAATACAGTTTTCTTTAGTTAGATTTGTTTCATGCACCAGTCGCTACAAAAAGCGACAAACTTGATTCAGACTTTTTACAGTGAGTGTCCCATCTATATAGTCTTGTTGATCTATGGTTCGCCAGCACTCCGCGGGGTAGGAGGACGCCAAAACTTGACGTTCACACATAAACCCTCTGAGCCCTTTGAAAAGGGCATACCAGGCACTAAGAAATCAGAGTTCCACAAGCTCTCAGCGCGACACCAATTAGCGTTACCACATTTAGAAGATTTCTATTTTTTGGATAGATTTTCGATAAATCGGTCCAAAATTTAGTAGTCAACTTTTTATGGCAGATTTTCAGTAGATGTTAGCTCCTGATGAAAATTCTGAATAATGGCCCGACCGCAGAGTCTATGTGTTTAATCTATTATTTCATTCATACTCCGATTTTAAAATTTCATGAATTCCCGCTAAAATTCTCCCTCCACCAGTCTGCTTGAGTAATGGAGCAGTTGCCATCTAGTAGAACAATCATATATTTCATCTGTATTTGGTAGGTTCATTTGGTGTAGATATAGGTTACCGATATATTTTTTACCAAAGTAGAATTACTAGAATTAATTCTAAAATAAATGAGTTCATTCAAAATTTGAAATATTGAGGCCATATGAATATATATATATATATATATATATATATATATATATATATATATATATATATATATATATATATATTCTGTTGAGAACAGGGTATCAGCTTTTCAATATTAATGTAGTGATCATTATTATGAAATACCATCTATCGATCAAATGTTCAAAATTATTTAACAAAATTTTCTTCTAGTATTTTCAAGTATTAAATATGTAACATATGTGAGCTTTTCGATACACGTGACGATTTCATTAGAAAGCGAACATGAATTTTCAATCAATTAATCAATACTACACGTAGTAAATTCATAAGTATTCTCACCTGGTATTTTTCCACCATTTTCCATATTGTTTCTTCCCGGAATTTATCTACGATAATTCTTGTAGCTCCATTAAGGATTGATGAAAATAGGACTAAAAGTGATGATATTTGAGCATTTTCCAGAAAAATCGATATATTTGGTGGGACGTACTGAAATGAACTGAAAAAAATTGAATATACATTTTCATTAAGCTGAAAGGTTTCTAATAATTTTGGAATATCATATCCAAATATTTCTATTTTAAAATAAAACTTTTGTTCATTTAATAATGGAGAAACTCAGGTTAGAACTTCGTTTCTACTTCTCATGACATGTTAATCATTGTTCCATTCATACTATTGATATTAAAATAATTGGTGGCAAAACTTTGACATTCCATATCGGTTATATTGTTGAAGCTACATCTGTCGAATTGGCTTTCATTTATTCAGCCTGTTTCAGCAAATCACTTTAGACAGATATAATGTTCGAAAACATGTACAAATACTAAAATTGTTTCATAAAAAATAAGTGTTCAGTTTGGGTAACATCCGCATGCTTCACTCGGGTTATGGACACCAGAATCATCCTACTGTGCGAAATATTCCCAGTGTGGTGGATAAATTTGATCCCACTATTCAGTAAACAATGAACCAATATCCGTTCAATGACGAAACGTGAGATCTTCCGAAAACATCACTACTGTCAAATTCAGCAGACTGTTTCCAGTAGTATTTTCAACAATTTCATTCAAAACATTCACATAGATTTTATATTTCACAGTTTTTATTCCGAATCCTGACACGTGTTTCGGTCTTTCGACCGGTCTTCATATAAGTACAAAAATTAACTAAACTTAAAATTGAATAAGGTTCTTTTATAACACTAAGGACCCCTATACATTTTTATGGCGCATGGAAATAACAGCCTCCAACATAAAGGTGTCTCCAAAGAGCATTTGGGAATTTGTTAAATTCTCCTTTTTCTCAATGTATTTTTTGATTGATTGAATCTTCAAAGAATCCATCGATTTGCCCTTTTCAACATTAACTGGTAAAGTGACATCTTTCTCATTAAAAAAATTATTATTCCCTATACAATGTCCTCCAAAACCGGTTGAATACTGGTTTTTCAAAATAAACATCCTATATTCTTTGATTCTATGTTGTAAACATCGGCCTGACTGTCCTATATATGTAGCATTGCAGTCATCACATTTAACTTGATAAATCTTCGATTCGAAAAAGTTGGGGTTCCTTTCTTTATTGTTCACAAACATATTGGCTAATTTATTTCTACTTACTGCTAAAGAATTTATTCCCGTTTTATGAAGACCATTCGAGATCCTACTGCTGAAATATTTTATATATCCCATTGAAAACCATATTTTCTTTTCTTGATGATGTCTGATGATGGGATAGTTCATTTCCCGAAACTCGAGTCACAAGAAAATGTGTAAAATATATTTTTATTGGTAGTAAAACATAGTCATTTCTACAATTTGTTTTGATTTTCTTTTCTTCGTCATTCTTCGATCGTTTATATTGATCTAAAATTGTTTTAAAATATTATGGTAAGTTTTCTGTTTACTCATTTTGTCAATGATTTCACTTGTAAAGCTATTGTTCACAGCTATAGTTTTAATTATATTGACTTTTTTCCGGAAATTGACTTCGTTCAACGAGATGCTCAAAAGTCTATCCTATCTATTTCCATGCGCCATAAAAATCCACCGCAAATGTTTGAGCTCCGGCTAATATCTTGAATATCAAAGTTCAAGGAATGAAGTGTCGAAAAATTACCCTGCAATTCCGCGGGCAGTCGATAACTTATTTCAGAATATATTTGAGCCCGCACCCGTACAAAATTCAACTGACCCAGGAGCTGAAAGTAAACGACCACCAAGATACGAAAATACGTTAGTCTCGAAAAGCTCTCATTGTATCTGTTCAATATAAGATATTTTTCCTCAAGGACTCCCTACAACAATTCATTATGTATTGTGTAATTAGATGACAATATAAGAGCTGCAACATACGGTAAACAATATCTAAAAGGTGAGTAATATGGATAAAACTTTCTACACAGTTTTCTGCCAACCAATTCATAAATTTTTCATATTCACTAACGTAGGCGTTTCTGAAATTCTTCGTTTGCAAATTCTTAGCTCCCATAATATAAATATGAAGTTTACTCAACATCAGAAAAATCAGAAAATGGACTCGATATTCAGGTACATATAAATAAATAAATATTAACGAGTTTAAAAAAGACCACGGCAGCAATGAAAACTTTTATGTGGTGTCTCAGCCTTATCAAAAAATGTCATTGTTAAGAACTATGGTAAGTTTACCGCAGTATATTGCCTTTTATTTCAGTATTTTGAAATAATAGGCAATTGCAAATTAATGTATCTCGATGATTAATTTCGATGAAATTTAAATATTAAAACAAATTGAAATATGTTTATCTTCTACAATTTTAATTAAAAAAAAAATTTTTATTCAAAAGACTTTTAGAATTAAATTAATGCACCGCTTACTTTTAATAGGCGTATTTAATCAAAACTCAATATATAATGTCAAATGGAAAGAATAAACCAACAGATATACGAAAGTAATTAAAATTAATAAATAAATATTTAAGGGAGACAAATTTTTGTTTCTGGTCTTATCTTTAAGAACACCAATTGCCTTTTAAAAACATGAACACACTTAAAGGACTTCTCAAAGAATATAATTTATTTGAAATATTTAATATATTTAAATATTCGAACAAGTTAATTCAGAAATCTCTAAAAAAATGCACTATATCTTCAAAAAACAAATATAGTTCTAAGCAATTCCGCTTCAGTCCTCAATAATATTCCAAATATCAAAATCAAAAAACTAACCTATATCCAAACACTCAGCACGTGTAAAAGGACAAATGCTTAGAAACACAGATCAACTTTATAATTCAAGACAGAATTTATTTAAAAACATAAACACACTTAAAGGACTTCTCAAAGAATTTATTTAAAAACATGAACACACTTAAAAGGCAATTGGTGTTCTTAAAGATAAGGCCAGAAACAAAATTTTGTCTCCTTTAAATATTTATTTATTAATTTTAATGACTTTCGTATATCTGTTGGATTATTTATTCCATTTGACATTTTATATTAAGTTTTGATTATATACGTCTATTAAATGTAAGCGGTGATTGTTTTAGACATTAATTTAATTCTAAAAGTTTTTTGAATAAAAAAATTTTTTCAAATTATATATATATATATATATATATATATATATATATATATATTTAAATTGTAGAAGATAAACATATTTCAATTTTTTTAATATTCAAATTTTGTTATATTTCTTCGATCAAGTAAAAGGCCTTTCTATTTTATTTAATTTCGATGTATTTATGTGGACTGTATCTTTGATGAATTTCGGTGATTTTAACTTCAAAGAACACTATATGTGCAGTGGTTTCCAACTTCTTTTATATAATAATGATAAACACAAAATTTTTGGAATATCAGAACAGATTTGATCTGTTAGCCTCCCATAACTTTTATTTCAGAAAATTTTTTTCGAAAACTTTTAGAATTCAATTAACGTCCATAAGCACAGCTTACATTTAATAGACATAAAATCAAAACTCATTATATAATATCAAATGGAATAAAAAACCCAACAAATATAAATTGTCAATCAAAATTAATAAATAAATATTTGAAGAATACAAAAATTTTTTTCTGCTCTTATATTTATGAAAACTAAATCTTTTTCAAAAATACAAAACATAATTCGAAGAATTCATTTGAAATATTTGATATAATTGAATTAAATTTGATATAATTGAATTAAATAAGTTTCTTCGAAATTTTCACAAAACATGTATCACATCTTCAAAAAACAATTAGAATTCAGAAAAGTTGTTCTTCAGCCTAACTTCACATTCAAGAAATAAAATCAATTAATAATAAATAATTTACCCCTAAGACCTCGTGGTATCCTCGTTTGAACACACTGAAATTAGAGACCTTTAAAATCCAAGGAATTCCATATTCTATTCTCATCGCTAAAATCACACAAATCTTGTAAGGTATTTTATGGTGTAAGTTAAATGACATGATATATATAATGGAATTTTGTTTTATCTTAAAAATACTAGCATTTGTCAAAATTATTAAAAAATGATGCTTTCGATGATTTTACAAAATTTACATTATTTCGTGGTTTGTAATCATTCCAGATAATTAGTGCTTTTTTATCTACATTTCTATAGCGGTTTCATGTTGAACAGAATAGTGAAAGTCTTGCTTTTCATCCGTAAGGGATTTTGAGTGTCAAAATTTTACAAATTATTTATTAATTTTCCATGTATTTAACTGATGAATAACTGATATTCATCTATAAAATTGATTACATTTCTTCAGCTTATATACTATTACAACTTTATCAATGCATAAGCATCTTCAAGGATATTTCTTATATTCATATTTTCAGAATCTCTGACATAGACACTATGTTTCATTGAATTGATTGATTTTTTGATTAATTTTGGCTGATTAACACTATTTTGGTGAGTTAGGTTTTATTTATCTTGCACTCTGTCAACAATTTCATCAAATTTTATATATGATTCACTATAGCAACAAAATTTTCCAACAATTTCTTCGCCAATTTCAAACTACATATCTAAATTGAAATAACTTCCATTTCTTGCAACTTTGGCTGTCTTTACATTGAATAATTATGATTTGAATACTCCCTATGAGTTCTATATGAAAATTCTCAGAAGATTTCTGATTTTTTTACTACCGTTTGAAGAAAATTCACTCGACTAGTGATTATGTATTCCAAATATGGTTTTTCTTCATAATGTGAGTATTGTGAGTATTTTCATGAATTGAGTTTTTAATATTTATATCAGAATTGATCTTATTTAATTGATTTTGATTATATCACACTCAAACGATTCAACATCGGTGAGTATTTTCCTTAATATATTTGTATAATAATTTATTTTTGACTAATAATATCATAACAAATTTCCCAAAATAAAAATGTTTATTCTGATGGTAACGAAATTGAAATAAATATTTTTGAATTTTTTATCATTGTGAGTCTTTGTGAACATTGTAGTACTGAATTTGAATTTTGAAATGTAATTCTGAAAATTTATTCTGTCATTTTCCGATTTGATACTTCGATGTAAAATCCATCAATTCGCTTATCCATCATTTTTTAATCTTTCCTTGTTTTCATTGAAAGTAGAAATAAATTAATATGTGTTATTTAAACTGTTTGCTTCCTCTGTTGTATAAATTAAATCAAATGGGGTTTTTATTTTTGCGCAATGATTTTCATATATTTGTAATCTTATATATGTATGTGTTGGGACCATGTCTTCTTCTTTCAGTCTCACATACTTCCCTTCGATCTTTCTACCCATGTTCTTGATACAATTTTCACATTTTTGCCTACATTTACTCTTTACTTTTTGTGTATTATATTCATGTTTTGTTTCTGCTTGCGTATAGCAAAACCTGTTTAATTTTTCTCTTTTCAACAGATACATGAAAGATTTCTTCTTTATGGTATTCAGTTCAGTTTCAATAAAATTTGTCCCCATACATAACATTCAATTTTCAAATTTTGAGTCTTGCAATAATGCCTTAAATCATTGTTCTGGAAACATATATCACTGTTTTTCATTTTAATTATCTTATTCTCATCTCTGCAATATTTGAAGTAATTTCTTTTCTTCAAATCGTCATTGTGCAATATTAATTCTTCAATTGTAATTTCATTTTCATTCTTTGATTCAGTATTAATCGTCTCAGCAACAGTCATTTGCATTTTATCTCCATGAATATTACTATACATTTGTTTATCATTTTTTATTGAACATTCCTTTTCCAGTATCATTAGTCATCATTGAGATTCCATATTCATTTTTATTTATAGCATCATTATCCATTTTCAGTATTTCATTTTCATTTATAGCATTATTATCCATCATCGGTATTTCACCTTCATATTCATTTATAATAATATTTTTATTTATCATTTCTGTTTCATTTGCTTCAACTTCTATGTGATTATCGATATCATTTTTATTCTGTTCGTTTGGTTCATATTTTGTTTTATCATTTCATATATAAAATTCTGTTTTTTTTTCTGCTTTTCTGTTATCTCTTCATCTTTGCTTTTCATTTTCTCATTTGCCTCTTTCCATTTGTTTATGTTCACTTCTAATTTATTTATTAATATTTCTGTATTTTCCTTCATTTCTCTTGAATTTTCTTTCACTTCTTGACTCATAACTTCCAAGTTTTCTAAGATCAGGATAATTTCACTTTCTTCTAATTCATTAAGATTTCCTTGTGCCCTTTCCTCATCCTCTTTCTCGCCAATCAAGGTTCTGCTTCTGGTTTACATTTCATAATGGATATCACTTCCTGCAATTTGACTTAATATAAATTATGCTGAAAATTCAAAGTTTCTAGCCACGCGTTGGGCGCCAATTCATTATGAAATAAAAAGAATGATTTTTAATTATTAATTACTTTTTGCTGCCCCACGTTAAGCGCGAAGTTATTATGAAATGAAAAAATAATTTTTTTTTTATTATTAATTATTTTTACTTTAAAGAATTAATCCGATGAGTTTACTTTCGAATGGATTAAATTCAATGATGAAATCTACCTTTTTCTGTTTTAAAATCAAAAATTGTTTAATCACCCTTGTATCCAATTGAATGTTTTATGTGTGCGCCAGCTAACTCTTAATATTATAATTCTGTAATAGAAAATTGAAATTTAAATATTATTAATTTTGAATACTTTCAAAAGGAAGGGTTCAATTTGAATGTTTCAATAAGTTCATTTTTGAAATATACGTTGAATCGAAGTTACCTGAAATATAAATCTGTGACTACTAAACTAATCTATTGTCTATGTTCCTTATCTCTAAATATCGTAATTCTTACGTAAACAAAAAATGTTTAGATTTGATTTGAGAAGTTTTTCAGAAATCAACTTATTTCTACCTTTGGTAAGTTTGTTCATGAGGGTGTGGTAGATTGACCTCCAAGGGGTGCACCCTGGGCAACGTTATACTGTAAACGCCCCTACCCAGCTGTAGTGTCGTGGCCAAGGGTACTGCACAAGGGAAACGATGCCACTTGAATATCTCAACTGTTATACCGCTGATCGGATGTTGTCAGTTGTCAGTTGCCGCGTCTTCCTCAAAGCCAGTGCCCGAGTCGGTAAGAGTAAAAATCAAAAGGGACTCAAAGGAGGGCGGGGTAAATCCCACTTCCAGGGTCCTGAAACAAGATAGTAAAGGTTTCCAAGGAAAGGGTAAATCCATCCTTGGAAAACCCCTCGTTAAGAAGTCGGCCAGCGGCCAAGGGGAAGGTGGCAAAAAGTCGCCCCCCTAGGACATACCGAAGCCGGCGTAGAAAAAGAGGCCATACGCTGTATACAGGCCAATCTCCACCATGCTAAGGCTGCATCGTTCGTCCTTGGCAGGAGATTCATAGAGGAGCAGATAGACATTGCACTAATCCAGGAACCCTGGATATCATCCTCGGGTAAGGTTAGTGGACTCGGAAGAATTCCAGGAAATATTGTGACCGGGGTCTCAGTTGGGAGGCTGAGATCCTGTATAGTTGTAGGCAAAAGATAAATTATTTAGTTCTTTCAGAGTTCTGCACGGGGGACATGATATCCATTCATGTCCGCTGCCAGGGGCAAGGAATGTGACAGAGTTTATCGTCTATTCTGCGTACTTCCCTGGGGACAAAGCTACCGAAGGACCCCCACCTACAGTCGTGCGGGATATAGTCCGCCACTGTAGAAAGAAAAATATCCAGCTGATAATTGGATGTGATGCCAATGCTAACCATACAGTTTGGGGCAGCACGGACATCAACCATAGAAGTGATTCACTTCTAGATTACTTACTTCAAGAGGGCTTAACAGAAGTAAATAAGGGTAACAAGCCAACGTTTGTTACCCCTTATAGACAGGAGGTTTTAGACTTCACTATAAGTACTAATTTTCTTAACAATAAGATTTCCGATTGGACGGTATCCACTGAACCATCATGTTCAGACGATAGGCATATACTCTTCAGTATAAAAACAGGTCCTAGACTATTAGAATAATACAGAAATGCTAAGGAAACAGACTGGATTGGTTATAATGAAACCCTCCGGGCTAACCTCAGCACGTGTATATCTAAAATATTCAAACAGAATCACTTGAAGATCTTGGCGGAGCAAATCATAACCGCCTATCGGCTTATCACGAAAACTGCCAACTAAGATGTAAAAATGATAACCGAAATTCATCTTGGTGCAATAACAACCTAAATAAGCAAAGAACGGAGGTTCGGAGATTATTCAACCGAGCCAAAGTGACCGGTCAATGGGACAAACACAAGGAAGCCCTAACCTTCTACAATAAGAGCATTAGGAGGATCAAGAGGGACTTGTGGGGCAAGGTCTGTGAGGGTATAAATGATGCCCCCGGAACTGCCAGAACACACAAGATTCTCTCCAGAGAGCCAATGAGAACAACCGGTTCGCTCAAACGACCGGAGGGTGGTTTCACTGGTTTCAGAAAAGAAACATTGGAGCTCCTTGCGAACAAACACTTCCCTGGATGTCAAATCTTGGAAAATACAAACGCCAGATCCAACCCTGACCATTTAATTTGGCCTGGGAGGGGCAACTGGCGAATATCCAAAAACATAGTCACTGCACAAGCAGTCAGAGATGAATTAAGGTCTTTTAAACCTTTCAAAACAACGGGGGTAGACGGAATATTTCCAGCCCTTCTTCAAATAGGCATGGATGTGTTGATTCCGCATCTGCTAAAATTATTTAGAACAAGTCTGGCTTGAGGGGTTATCTCTACAAGCTGGGCACTAACTAAAGTGGTATATATACCAAAGGTGGGACGAACAGAACCGGAAACCTCTTCGTTCAGACCAGTAAGCTTGACATCGTTCCTGCTGAAGAGTATGGGAAAGGTAATTGATGTCCATATAGAGGAGGAAGGTGCTAATTGACAGTCCCCATAGCCCTCACAAATACGCCTACCAGGCTGGCAAATCGGCAGAACTTGCATTGCACAATCTGGTCGGAAAATTAAACCAATCTCTTGATAATCGAGAGATAGCACTAACAGCGTTTCTGGACATTGAAGGTGCTTTTAACAATACGCTGCCGGCTTCTCTCGCTGAGGCTATCGCTGCGAGAGGAATCGAGCCCCTAATCTGTAGATGGATACAGGCAATGCTATGTGGCAGAACAATAATGACCTCATACCAGGATAAGGTCTTCGAGTTCAAGGCTGCGAAGGGCTGTCCGTAGGGAGGTATTCTCTCACCCTCACTGTGGACCCTTCTCGTTGATGACCTGCTAGCGATCATTATGCTGTGAGGAGTCGACGTTCAAGCATTTGCTGATGACCTGGCAATCATAGTGAATGGTGAATCGGAAGTGACGATATCGGCCGTCCTTTAAGAGATACTGAACACTATTGACAAATGGTGTATAAGGGAAGACATGTCTCTTAACCCGCAAAAGGTAGGTATAGTACCATTCCCTATTTGAGGCAAAATACCTGGGAATAGTCCTGGACAAGACCCTCCGCTGAAGTGGACACCTAGATAAAGTGTGTCATAAAGCCAGAATGGGTTTCTGGCGGATCCAAGGTAAAACCTGGGGCCTAAAACCCAGGCAGATGTACTGACTATACACTATGGTAATTAGACCACGGCTAGTGTATGGCGCTGTAGCGTGGTGGAAGAAAGGCCAACAAATGGTTGGCGACCAAAAGCTCACTCGACTACAGAGACAGGCTTGCCTTGCAATTACAGGTGCGTTTCGTACCACACCCACGGCAGTCATGGAGGTCCTACTAAATCTACCACCCCTGCACCTACTCGTGCAGAAGGAGGCGGTACGGACCACATACAAACTATATCAACTGGCGATTGACAGGCCAGAGGCAATAGTGATGAAAGGTTCAGGACTGCTGGACGAGCTTTTAACGTACAGTATTCTATCGATGCCCTCGGATCTTATGTCAGAAATCACGAGCCAGGAACGGAATTTCAATGTACTCGACCCCAGCCGGGACGAATGGACCCAGTATGAGGTCGACCTTGCCTTGTTCACAGACGGCTCGCGAACGACGAACGGAACAAGAGCGGGAGTCTATGGGAGCAAACCGAGAATTAACATCTCATTGAGTCTCGGTCAAAACGCAACCATATTCCAGGCAGAACTATTTGCCATTGAGAAAGCGGCAGAACTGCTGATAAAACGTCAAATCCACTACGGTAAAATCAAAATATTTACTGATAGTCAGTCAGTACTGAAAGCTTTGTAATCCAGCTCTTGTACCTCAAGAACAGTCTGGAGTTGCCGCACGGCTTTGAACAGGCTCGGTATGTATAACGGAGTCACTCTGGTTTGGATACCGAGCCACTCAAACTATTTGGGTAACGAGGAGGCAGATCGGCTGACGTTTGCTGGAGCTGCGCTGCCTCTGGTAGGATCGGAACTATTCCTGGGAATACCACATGACGTGGCTAATGAGGCGATAACAGGCAGAACAGTCTGGAGTTGCCGCACGGCTTTAAACAGGCTTGGTATGTATAACGGAGTCACTCTGGTTTGGATACCGAGCCACTCAAACTATTTGGGTAACAACGAGGCAGATAGGCTGGCGTTTGCTGGAGCTGCGCTGCCTCTGGTAGGACCGGAACTACTCCTAGAAATAACACATGACGTGGCTAATGAGGCGATAACAGGCAGAATGAACCTAATGCTAGAGTCTTTCTGGCGGAGTCATTCTGGCCTGAAAAATTCGAAGTTGTGCCTTGGAACAGCTTCGAATAAAAAGATGGTGAACTTAGCGCTAGGTCTAGATAGGGCCAAACTAAGAACACTTGTCGGAATTATGACAGGTCACTGCAGACTGAAAGCGCATTTGCACAAAATCGGTCTGGCTGAAAACGATGAATGCAGGCTGTGTCTTGAGGACACTGAAACAGCCATGCACATCGTCTCAGAGTGCCCAGCGGTGAGTCGTATCAGATTCGAGGTCTTTGGCCAGTCTTTTATATTCCACAGCGAACTGAAAAAATTACCCCTGAACAAGATTATCGGTTTTATCCAAAAACTGGATCTCGTCGGGGAGATATAAATTAGGGGCGAACCACAATACTCCGTGCGGACGCAGTGGTAGGGTGGACAGATGCCCGCTCGCCATAAATAACATAAGTTTGTTCATCGATTATCAATGTTTCTTTTATAATGACCTAGCTGTTTTAGGAATATGTTTGATTACTGGAGAATGAAATTTCTGGAATGTTTGGATTCACAGCCCACTTTATTGATTACTTCTTGACATCCAATTTGTTGTAAACTAGATTTATTTGTGGGATATTTCCATTCACAACATTCAGGAAACGTATTTCTTGATTACATTTCCATTCACAATAATAATGGTAATTTCTTTTTAGGTAGCAGAACTGAATTTTTGAAGAGTAATTTATTCAAAGCGACATGTATCGGCTCTGGAGCATTTAAAAAACTTTAAATACTGAATGACATTTCGGCTGCCTCGATCTTTTATAGTTTCTTCAAAAACTTGAATTCCAAAGCTACTAGCATTTGTCAAAAATGATTTTTTCGATGATTTTACAAGATTTACATTATTTGTAGGTTTGAAATTATTCTAGATAATTATCCGATTTTTTATCTACATTTTTATATCCATTTCATGTTAAACAGAACAGTGAGTCTTGCTTTTCATCCGTAAAGGATTTTAAGTGTCAACATTTTACAAAGTTCAATGTCAAATGCTTCTAACTTATGAATAACCTAAAATTATCTATGAGATTGATTACATTCTTCAGTTTATATACCATTACAAGTTTATCAATGCATCTCCAAGGATATTTCTTACATTCATATTTTCAAAGTTTCTAACGTAGAGACTATGTTTCATTGAATTAATTGATTTTAGACTCATTTTGCCCAATTTACTTTATTTTGGTCAGTTGGATTTCATTTAGCTTGTACTCTGTCAACAATTTTACCAGAGTTTATATATGATTCATGAAAGTTGCAAATCTTTTCAACAATTTCCTCACCAGTTTCAAACTACATATCTTAATTCAAATTACTTTTATTTCTTGCAACTTTGGCTGTCTTTACATTGAATAATTGCGAATTGAATACTCCCTATGAGTTTTATTTAAAAATTTTCGAAAGATTTCTGATTTTTTTTACCACCATTTAAAGAAGATTCACTCCACTATTGACAATGCATTCCAAATATGATTTTTCTTCATAATTTTGGCTTGTGGGTATTTTCATGAATTGAATTTCCAATATTTCTATCAGAATAGATCTTATTCAATTGATTCTGATTCAATTATACTCTAACGATTCAACTTATATATATCGGTGAGTTTTTTCCTTAATATATTTGTTTATCTATATATTTTCAACTGTAAATATTATAACAATATATCTATCTATATATATATAAATATATATATATATTATATATATATTATATATATATATATATATATATTATATATATATATATATATATATATATATATATATATATATATATTTTTTTTTTTTTTTTTTTTTTTTTTTTTAACCACCGTGTCTTTTACGGGTCCTATGCTATGCACGCCGGGTTATTTACCAAGGTGTGCACCGCCGCTACGGGCCTTGGAGAAATTTTCTTACTATTCTTGTCGTACTCAGAATTATCTGTTTTTGCGAACCGAAAATCACGCGCTGATCCAGGCAGAGTCTCCGAGTATTCTCAGGTAAGTGCTTTTCTATCAACCCATTCACCGATATAATCAGCGGGAGCACGTTTACAGATTTCAACCGGTGCATTTCGCGGAGTTGGAAGGCGAGATCAGAGTATTTTGTTATCTTCTCCGAGTATGCCCTCGCCAAACTATCATCTGCGGGTATAGTGAAGTCCAGCAGCAAACATGTTTCCTTTTCACTGTCGAAGATGGCAATATCTGGTCTGTTGTGAGCCACTCCTCTGTCGGTCACCAGCGTTGCGTCCCAATACACCTTATAGCGCTGATTCTCCAGGAGGACTTTAGGTGAGTATAAATGTTGTTCCACCTCATTCTGAAGCAATCCTAACCTCAGGGCAATTTGCTGGTGGTAGATCTTTCCCATCGCGTTGTGCCTATCAAGATATTCCCTAGGAGCGAGTATGGGGCACGAGGAGGTGACATGCTGTATAGACTCCGCGCCCTGGGTGCACCTCCGACACCGATCTGATGGAATCGCTTGTTTGGCGATATGCTTCATGTACATCCTGGTGGGCATCACTTGATCTTGAATCGCCAAAAGCCTTCCTTCCGTTTCCGGGTATAGATAGCCCGCACGCAGGTAAGTTATCGACTCTGTTTTTTCTACCTCTCTACTTTGCAGGTGAGTAGGGTATCTGCCGTGCAAGGCCTTGGCGCTCCACTCTTGGATACGTTCCTCCACAGAGGGCCAGGAGAGCTGATATGTCGGTTCAGCGAGCTTTAGCGCGGACATTTTATCATCAGCCTCACAGATCGCTCTGAAGAAAGGTGAGTTGTTCCTCAGGAAGTGTTCTCTTAGATCACTGACGTTTTTTCCGTGAGCTTCCTCTAAGCTCGTTAGTCCTCTTCCTCCTTGATGTCGCGGAAGGTAAAGTCTGATTGTAGAGGAGTGGGGATGGTGAACTCCATATTTTGTCAGCATTGACCTGATATCTTTATCCAGCGCGCGGAGGTCAGTTGTTGACCAACTGAGGATTCCGAACGAATACGTCATGCTTGGGATTGCCCAGATGTTAATGGCCGTAAAGAGGGACTTTGAGTTAAGCTTTGCCTTAAGGAGCAGGGAAACTCTGGTCAGCAGCTTTTCTTTGAAGCATTGTTTCATTTCAGGGGTTTTTATTTCCAATGCCTGCTTGATTCCCAAGTATTTATATGGGACTTCCTTACTCAGAGCTGGTATGGTTATGTTATTGCTCAGTGTTGTCCCCTCCTTATTGTCCTCGATCTTACCCCTTCGGACATCCAATACGGCGCACTTATTGATCCCCAACTCCATCCCTATTGACTCGCTAAAAGCTGTGACCAACTCCAGAATTCTTCTTAGTTGTTCTGGGTTTGCGCCATAGAGTTTCGGGTCGTCCATAAACATGCGATGCGAGATAGCTATCTGTCTGCTTTTGTTCACAACATATCCGTACTTGGTGTTTTTCAGGATAATGCTAAGCGGATTGAGTGCTAAACAAAACCAGATGGGGCTTAATGTGTCACCCTGAAATATTCCCCGGCTAATCTTTATTTGTTCTGATTCTATAAGCATTTCTCCCATTCGCACTAGCAGCGATGTCCTCCATGTCTTCATCATGTGTCTCAAGAGCTCTATAACGCTCCCAGCTACTCCATGCATCTCCAGCACCTTCAAGAGCCACGTATGTGGGATGGAGTCGAACGCCTTTTTGTAATCCACCCAAGCGATAGATATATTTCGAAGTCTCTTTCGAGCCTGCTTGGTGATTACATGGTCGATTAGTAGGAGTTCTTTGCATCCTTTCGTTTTTTCTCGGCATCCCCCCTGTTCTTCTGTGATCAGGCTGTGTTCCCTGATGTGTCTGCTGAGGTATTTGGTAATGACTCCAGTGAGGATTTTATATAACGATGAGAGGCAAGTGATCGGCCGGTAGTTTTTCGGGTCTTTCCTGTCACCATACTTTGGTATAAGGTATGTGATTCCCAGTGTGAGGAAGGCAGGCACAGACACGGGGTTGTTCAAGGCGTCCTGTACAAGAAGTGTCAGTTTTTCATGCACACTATCGAAGTACTTCCTCCAAAAATTGTGGAGCTTGTCTGGGCCTGGAGCTGCCCAGTTGTTAGATCTTTTGAGTGTGTCGATTATGTCTGACTTCTGCACTTGTATTTCCCCCATTGGGTGTTTGGGGATCTTCTGCTGGGCCTCCCCTATCCAATAGGCACTCTCATCGTGGGTACTCTCTCTCGCCCACACACCAGCCCAGAAATCATGCGCTGCCTCAGGTTCTAGATGTTCGTCATCCTTTCCACTTGCAGTTTCCAGAGATCGAAAGAACTGCTTCTGGTTTTTATAGAACATGTTGTTGTTTCTATATCGCTTCGTTCTTTTGTTATATCTTCTGATACGGTTCCCTAATGCCTTGTTTTTTTGTTTCAGGTGATCACAGACGAACGCCAATTTATCTCTGAAGGCAGGGTCCCTTCGCTTAATGCAGGATGCGGAAGCTACTTTCCTGACAGCTTTAGTGAGTTTTGCAGTTGGTGATGCTGTATTGAGGTAAGTATGAATGACCCCAATTTCCTTCCTTAAAGCTGTTATCTTTCCTTCTAGGCGCTGTTTCCAAGGGGGGTTTTCGAGTGGTTTTGGCGCAATTCGGGGATGCTCGACTCGGTTCCCAAGTGATTCAGCGACCGTTACTGCGGCCGCGTACACAACGTCCACCAGATCTCTGTGTAGTGTTCTCCTCAGGTGGTCTGCTGAAAAGACCACTCCTCCCAATCCCCACAGAAGATTTTCTTCTGGATTCCTCTGGTTGACGGGCCGACTCCCGCTCCGTAGTGGTAGGGTAGCAGCTGGCTTTTATACATTCAAGTTCAGCGCGAGAGAGTTTTTCCTGTCCAATAATCCACCGTACCCTGTTGGAGAGTAGCTGAGCGTATGCCGGTCGCTCGGGGCAGATCTCATTCCATGTCTCCAAGAGTAGGTTTCTATATGTGTTATTGCGGGTCTCAACAAGGTCCAGAGCTATATAATGTGAACGCATTACCATGCAGTTATCTTCTGTTGTCCAACGCGTTCGCCTGTCCCGTTGTGGCCTTCTTGCAGCGGAGTGGACGGTACGTACACTCAAGCTGTCAGGGCTTTCTCCTTGCGGAGAGGCGGGAATTGGCCTTGCGGTGCCATCTCGGAGGGGTGCGCCGCTCGCCCCACACGTTCCTCCTACAGACCGATCCTCTGGACGGCTCCGAAGGGAGCTGGTCTGAAGCCCCCTACCGCCCTGTGTTCTGCTTCTCGTTATAGGAGCTAACTTATTTAATCCCTTCTGAGGGTGCTAACCTCAGTTGGGTATGGTGACTCGGGTACGCGGGGACGTCACTCCCCGATGGCACTACGTACCACCCTGCGTATATATATATATATATATATATATATATATATATATATATTATATATATATATATATTATATTATATATATATATATATATATATATATATTATATATATATATATATATATATATTATATATATATATATATATTATATTATATATATATTTACATATATATTCATCTTCGTTGTTTTACCTTATTAAAAAAATCAACATATACTATACTATTGTTAAAAGTATCACACTATATGGAGCGGAAACGTGGTAGTTGATGGAAACCGATAAAAACAGGACAAAGGCGGCAGTCGAAATAGATGTCTTCAGAAGATCATGCGGAATCTTCCAGAGACAACGAATAACAAACGAGAGAGAGGTACAAATCAAGGAAACAATTATTGAATATATCACGATATCAAGGAAACAATTATTTAATATATCACGAAAAAACAACCGATATGGTACATCCGTTCAACGAATGTCAGAGGAAAGACTTCCATAGCATTAGAATGGGTGCCCCACGAACAAAGAAAGAAAGGTAGAACTAGGAAGACGTAGAACGAAGGAAATAATAAAGCCATGAGAGAGAGAAACCTTACTATTTCATCATCGAGATAAGTACATACAAGTGCTCTTGAAGTTAAATTTTTCGCTACATTACGTCAAATACAGTCCCACCGAAATTAATCATCGAGATTAATCAATTTGTTATTTTCTGTTATTTCAAAATACTGAACTAATAGCCATAATCCTGCTGTAAAATAACCGTGGTACGTTACAGGTATAATGGTTTTAGTATGCTTGACAAATAAGGTACAAAATTCACTTCATAATTCAACATTCCACAAAATGCTCGAATTCCGCTAACTTTGGCAGGTTTCGGAGTTTTTACTAGACTGAACTTTCTCCGGAACCTTTTTCATGTGTTTGCACTAATTATGTTTAATGAATAATTTAGACTGTCCTGAAAGAATACGCATTTATTCTCATTAACCTGAAATCTGCTTTATCTAGCCTTTCTAAAACCTCACAAAAGTTTTCGAAATACTATACATCATTGACTGCGGTGACAATTACGCCATCTAAAAGTTAACTACTCCCCTAGGACCATTTGTTCCGTAATTCACTGAAAAATACTACATGTTGGTTAGGATACGTAACTTGAGTGATTAATTTTTTGAATGCAATGGGAAGTGCCCCAAGCTAATAAATCTCTTATTGTTTTCTCTAACACAAAATTATTATAAACATTCAAAATATTCAGAGGGCTACAATTTTCACTTCCCTGTAATGCCTGAAAAAGATCTGCAATGCTTGGAAAATGATAATTATTATCTTTTTAAAAATTTATTTAATGTACTTTTGCAGTTATCAC
Source organism: Megalocaria dilatata (assembly GCA_034642435.1). Classification (NCBI taxonomy): domain Eukaryota; kingdom Metazoa; phylum Arthropoda; class Insecta; order Coleoptera; family Coccinellidae; genus Megalocaria; species Megalocaria dilatata. The sequence continues at coordinate 93,776,761 of CM067854.1, forward strand.
ATAAACATACAACTTTACCTTTAGTTTTCAGCATAGGAACAAGAGGTGTTCCCTAATCTGCATTGTAAACTTTTCTTATAACCACGAGGTGTTAAATATGGCAGGAACTTTTTCCATGAATGCAAATGGAATTAGCTTTGGTCAACTTAGGCCATTATATAAAGCATAATAACTAGTACCAACAAATCCACCCAAGATGTAAAACCAAGGATGGCTCTAGCCAAATAGGCCTTTGGAAAAAAGAAGAACCTACTGGTAAACTAACATGTCGATATAGAAGCCAGAAAATCCTTCATAAGAACTTTTGTATGGAGCGTCCTTATGTATAGCGTATATAAAAATGAGATGGATAGATAAAAGAACCAGCGAAAGCATACTGTTAGAATAAAAGAAAGCAAAGCTTTATTAGATACTATGCTGAAGAGAAAAACTAAGCTCATAGGCCGTATAACTCCCCACAATCAATTTCTCCTCAACATCTTCGAAGGAAGAATAAATGGAACTCCAGGGGCATCAGAGAAAGTTGAATTTTGAATCCTTCTGTCATTTGAAAAGATACGCAAGTGACAGGAATCAATGGCTGCAGCGACAAGGTCTAGCCTTCAGAAGATGATAATGATGAACGCTGTCTTCGCATAGCCTTTCCTATATTGGTCCAGCCAGTAAACCAGCCACATATTTGTCTTTAAATTGGTCCTCAAGTCGCGAAGTGCAGCGACGTTTTTTACTTTCACATAACACTCAGCATTACCTTCGTTGACTTGTTTCAAATATTCAAGCTGTATTCTTCGTAGATAAAGAAACACGTTGTTTATCTTGATCGAAGAGTGGGGCCATCAGTTGGTCAAATGTCTTGTTTTTCGGTCGTTCAGGATGGTACAAAATATTGTTTGTATCCACTCAAAAAATAGGTATTTGAAATTACACTTTTGGATTGGATATAAAAATGAATATAAAAAGAAAGTTTTGACAATGTAACACAGAATAACGAAAATGTGAGTACAATAAGCAGCAACACAGTCTAGCCGATATGATACAAAAACATCCACTATGAAGTTAGAACAATTCTGAAACAATTCATATTTACTATGAAAACAATTATACTTGGAACTCCAAGTAGAGGTACAATGAGGAATGTTTAGCATTCAGTTATATGAAATGGATATATCATACAATATGGTAATAGGTCCTTTTATTTCACACGGTCAAAGAGTTTGGGTGTAACAAAAAATGAAATATCGAATGAACAAACTCAAGATTAATAAAATTGTTATGGATACTCACACAATTCGTAAACTTTGTCTCAACAACGCATCATGAGATAAACAAACGGCTTTAGATTCCGGAATTCCTCCATTGAAACATATCAGACAAGTCTCATCTAGAGGACCAATTTGCTCTGCCTCAAAATCGTCGGTTGAAGTCCCGTTGTCATCAAGATACGATTCGAATCGGACAAAATCTGTCTGTTCTTCTTCGCCAAACAAGACAATTTTAAAATTGACTTCAGCGGTTTGCATGCACTCCTGAAGAAATGTTAAGCAACTATTACTCACGAACATAACACTTGGAGTAACATTTTCCAAACATTTTATCATTCCTTTTTTGTTTAAGAATCTATCAAACGCCACAACTCGATTTCCATTGAAAAGTCCACCAAGATATGGAACGTAGGTATTCTTATGATTATCAGTATAAATTCCGATTATATTGTTCTTCGAAAACTCATTGCGTAGCCTCATAGCTACAAGAACACATTTTTTTGCAAATGCAGAATAACTTTCAGATTGCCCTGAAGAATCGTCGATCTGAAAAAATATAGAGTTATTTCGAGCATACAAACAAACTTATTCTTGATGAATATTATCTTGTCAATTCAAAGATGAGAATTAATAAATTATAACGTAAATAGAGGTCATTCTTGATAGAAGGTATATAAAATAACATAAATATTTTAAAAAATTTTAAACAATTTTAAAAAATTAGCCTTCTACATATTTAACTCCAAAAGATTATATTCAATGATTATAACTTCTGAAAATAAATTAAACTAATGTCGTATAAGTACCACTTATATCATGACATAAAATAAACATTCATTATAAGATATCCAAATGGTATAACAAAATCCAATAAATAAAAATTATTAACTAAAATCCTATAAATTAAACATTTTGAATAGACAAAATTTTGTTTCTGCTTATCAATCCTATGAAAACCAATATCTTTCAAGAATATCCAACATAATCCTGGGAATTTTATCACAAAACTATCTTACTTAGACTATTCAATATTATTGGATATCTAACCAAGGTACTTTATACAAAAACTCAAGATATGCAAAACATTATTGAAAAACAAGTTTTAAAATCGACTTTGCTCATCAGTATTCAAATATTCATATTCAATAAATATAAAATCAATTAATAACACATATTTAAACTTACCCTTCGTCTTCGAGAAAAAGTTCTATTTAAAAATGAGAATCTTAAATAGGTATCCAATACAGACAGAAATATCTCTGTGGTTTAACCTGATCTAGAAGATTGAAGGACAAATTTAATGGTTATAGCAAAGGCCATTAAATTTGTCCTTCAATCTTCTAGATCAGGTTAAACCACAGAAATATTTCTGTCTGTATTGGATACCTATTTAAGATTCTCATTTTTAAATAGAACTTTTTCTCGAAGACGAAGGGTAAGTTTAAATATGTGTTATTAATTGATTTTATATTTATTGAATATGAATATTTGAATACTGATGAGCAAAGTCGATTTTAAAACTTGTTTTTCAATAATGTTTTGCATATCTTGAGTTTTTGTATAAAGTACCTTGGTTAGATATCCAATAATATTGAATAGTCTAAGTAAGATAGTTTTGTGATAAAATTCCCAGGATTATGTTGGATATTCTTGAAAGATATTGGTTTTCATAGGATTGATAAGCAGAAACAAAATTATGTCTATTCAAAATGTTTAATTTATAGGATTTTAGTTAATAATTTTTATTTATTGGATTTTGTTATACCATTTGGATATCTTATAATGAATGTTTATTTTATGTCATGATATAAGTGGTACTTATACGACATTAGTTTAATTTATTTTCAGAAGTTATAATCATTGAATATAATCTTTTGGAGTTAAATATGTAGAAGGCTAATTTTTTAAAATTGTTTAAAATTTTTTAAAATATTTATGTTATTATAATAAATTATAGTATAATATAAGAATTATTATATTATAGTATGAGGAAGGAGTACAATTAAATTGGTGCGATTTTGATAACAGATGTCGCTACTAGTTTATTATTCCGTAATTTTATCGTGCAACAACTCCATTTTGAAATGTCATCAAGAGATTCTTTTTGTTACTCATGCGGGGAAAGTACTACCTTTGCGCTTGCTTTTGGGGTCGAAAAGACGCTAATTGCCCACAATTGCCACACGAGTTTTGAGTAAATTTAATGTCGATTTGAGTGCGACAAGTAAACTTCTCGCACGCAAATTTTCATTGGCATACGCAAATTGACTAAATTTAAATAATACAGTCAAACTGTCAATACTAAATAAGTAAGGTTGGCATTTAAATAAAAATATTTTATACTCCCATTATCCCCGCATTCGTAATAAAAAATAGTATGTGCAACTCGTGCGAGGTTGTCGATTGCCCACTAGAGCGAATTCGCTCGTGCGCTCAACTTCACTCTCGTGGGCAATCGACAACTTCTCGCACTAGTTGCACAATATACTATTTCCATATTTGGCATTTCGCTGAAGTGTGTCCGTGCACTCTGAAGAGCGCTATGATGAGAAAGGCTGCCAACAGTCATCGCATTTTAACGGATGTTTATGATGACCCTGCTCTATTAAGGTTATTCTAATTTTTACATATTCCTTATAAATATAATGTTCGTTTTCCTTTCACAGGAACTCCGTTTTTCTAAGGGATCGAATTTGGTAGCAAAATTTTTATTTATGAGAAATATATGGAAATCCGAATACTCTTACATAAAATATCAATTTTGTTACTGAAGTAACTTCCAGAGCGTTACACGTACTTACTGACATACATAACCAAATCTAATCATCATCTAATATCAACTAATAGAAATTCAATTCTTAACTCTTCATATAAGTGGATAAATATACCTGTGCAATATTATCTCCAAATTTCTTCATAGCATTGAATAATGCATATCCCAATGAATGGTCCTCTATTTGTATATTATCTTCAGTCTTAATAACGTATGGGTGGTTGTCGTCTTGGGGTAATTCTTGACAATCAAAACAATATAAGTAACTGAGCCCCAGAAATTATTACATATTTACATAAAATTAGTTTTTTGCTCACTACGGAATTACCAGATATATATTATTATTATTATTATTATTATTATTATCCTGATACTCCTAGATCTTCTGTGAAGATCCCTCAGAAGCTTTTTCAGCTTGTACGAGTTAGGAGTTCAGTTGTGTTCTGTGTAGGCTTTGTTACTGCGATCTTGCGCCACTTTAGGTCACAGCACTGTTAATTTTTGACCCAACAGTGAAATGGTGGCAGATACCCGTCCAACTAGAAAATTTCTTTTCTACCTGAATAGGATTCGAACCCTGGTCCTCCCGGTCACGAGTCCGATGCTCTCCCGCTGAGCTATCCACACTCATATATATATAATATATATATATATATATATATATATATATATATATATATATATATATATATATATATATAGTATATATATATATATATATATATATATATATATAATATATATATATATAATATATATATATAATATATATATATATATATATAATATATATATATATATATATATATATATATATATATATATATATATTTATATATATATATATAATTGAAGGAACAGACGATTTGATGTCATGATTCTGGAAGAATTTATTTTCTTTAGTTTAAAATATACCAGAATAACATACACAAAATAAAATAATATTCAAAGAAATACAAAGAAATGAAAAAATAGCTTATTAATCTGGAAGAAATCAAAAACAATGCTATGTCTTCGGGTTTCTCAATTCACATTTTTAACAGCGAACTAAATATATTATGTGACAGTTTAAGGTTAAAATCTTAGGAATAGAACATAGAACATAGAAGGTACAAAGTTGTTTTCCCTAAAAATAACAGTTTTATTTTTACATCCCCCACACAAAGTATGCACCCCTCATTACATGTTTGTGTGTTCACATGGGAGCAAATTAGTTACATGAAAATAGTTATTGTCCTTTCTTTTATTTCCAATATCTATCTCATATATAGTGTTAGGAATTTTTTTCATTATTGGAAAAGGTCCTATTCTTATTTCGTCAAGTTTTGAAAATATGAATTAAAACAATATTCTAATTTCCGCTAATATTTTATTGACACTACGATCGTTACGTCATACCATGACTTCTTCAGGTGAGTATTATAAGATACTGAAGAAGTCATGGTATGACGTAACGATCGTAGTGTCAATAAAATATTAGCGGAAATTAGAATATTGTTTTTATTCGTATTTTCAAGATGAATTTTCGTCAAGTAAAGACCGAAACAATCATAGATTCGTCAAGTTTCAATTTTGATTTATTTTCAACGTAAACATAGTCTCCAATTTTAAAATCATAATATTACCTATTCTGGTTGATCAGTCTTTTATTGTATTCATGATAGCATAAAAAATTTTTATATGCTATTTCCTTATCTTTTGGTAAATTTCTCTCTCCAATAAATTCTTTTGGAGCAATGGGAGCAGTTCTGCCACAAAGTAAATATTCTGGGCTATATCCAGTTTTAGAATGGTCTGTTCTATTGTATTCTTCAATACATTCATCGGCTATTTTCGTCCATGCCCTAGTTTTCTTTTCGTTTTGTTTGCACCTTATTCTGTTCATTAATGTTTGGTTTAGTCGTTCATTCAGACCATTAAAAAAAGGACAATCTACTGTTTTGAAAATCAATTGTATATTCAAACTTCTCATATGTTGTCTGAATTTTTTCGAATTTATTCCTGGATATTGATCTATTACTAGTGTTTTCGTTGGTCGTTTATCTTGAATTTTATTAATTAATTTGATGAAATCTTCTCTTGAAGTGCTCGCAAATGCATATCGAGTAAAATGATCCACTAGGAGATGAAGGTATCTTTTTGAAGAGCGGGTTCCAGCAAAACCTCCAATTGTCTCTAATGACATTATTTCAAATGTTTCCTTTGCTGCTCTCAATTGAGAAAAGAGACCATACTTTTGGCCTACTTTCGTTTTATTTTTACAACATATTTCACATGATACACACACTTTTTTTTTTCAGTGAATCCATATTCTGAATGTAATAAAACTTCCTGATTTTATTATTTATCTTACTAGCACAAATATGGCCATAATGCTTGTGCACTTTTCTGATTAACTGTTTTCCGAAATCATTGGATAAAATTATTTTTTTGTTATTTGTAATGTATCTCTTTCTGTACAACAGTTCTTCTCATATTATTTATCTTTGAGAGATTATTCTGTTGATCGTTTTTTATTTCATTTAATTTCATCAAATTGGAAATATTCTTATACATTCGTCCATATTCTCCGTTTCTTCCAGAACTGGGTTTCTAGAAAGTCAATCTGCTTATACATTTCCTTTTTCTGGTTCATATCTAATCTCAAAATCGGATTGTGATAGAAAATTCATCATGTCACCCAGCTCTTCATCTGGTCTTGTACGAAATTCTTTCCCTTCAATCTGGCTTATGGTCAGTAGCAACAATTGATTTATGTTCTATTACCCAATATTTCCAAAATTTTATTGCCTCTTTAATTGCCAGACATTCTAGGAATATTGCTCTCTTGTTCTTTTGATATTTATTTAGTTTTTTAGAAAAATACTCTACTGGTTTCATTTCACCATTAATCTTATTTTGTTTAAGAACAGCTCCTACTCTTTGAATAATGACATCAGTATATATATTAGTAGTATAGGCACTTGGGTCGAAAATTGCAAGAATTGGAATAAGATTAAGGATGTCCTTAAACTTATTGAACGCTTTCTGTCATTGGCTGGTCGGAAAGCTTGAATTTCACATCATATCTCAGTAAATTATGCAACGGTTCTAATAATCTAGCTGAATCTTTTATGTATTTGTGATAAAAATTAACTTTACTCAAAAATTGCCTTATCTTCTTTCGAGTATCTGGTGGAGAAAAATTCCTAAGGGAAATTAAATTGTCATTTATAGGTCGTACTGTATTGTTTCCTACAATATGTTCTAAATATATGATTGATAAATTCAAGTCCGAATCCTTCATTACATATTGCTTTCAAGAGACTCTCCAAATGTTCTATATGTTGGTCAATTGTTGAAGAAACTATTAGAATATTATCTATATAATTTAGGCAGAATAAATTCAGGTTATATTTTCTGATAATATTATTCAATAAACGTTGAAATATGGCCGGCGATGTTTTAAGTCCAAAAGGTAAACATTTCCATTGCCAGTGACCATTCTGTGTCACAAAAGCATGTCTTATATCTATCTTTGATACGAATAGAAATTGCCCAAAAGGCAAAATTTATATCTAATGTAGTAAAGAATTTTGCATTTCGGGTGATGGCTATGATTTCATCAATTAATGGGAAAGGCTGTGGTTCGGGAACAATTAGTTTATTGAGTTCATGAAAATCGACACACAGACCCTTCATCTCTCTTATATGCTAAAGTGACTGATGATGCAAAAATTATGAAAATTATTAAAACTTCAATTTATTTCTCTGATTTGTTTCCAAATTGTCTAATTTTGCTTCGAAAAGTTCTGTTGGTATCCCTTCATTGAAATTGATGGTAATCAATGTTATCATTATTATTATTATTATGGACAATCGATCTTTCTCTCTTCATTCATATCTAATCTTTGATGACTATTCATCATTTTTATTATTATTATTATTATGGACACAATCGATCTTTCTCTCTTCATTCAAATCTAATCTTTGATAGATATTCAAATCAAAATCTTGTTTTAATTGAAAATTGGAAATAAAATCTAGTCCGAGTAGAATATCATACTCGAAATTTTTCTCATTAACTAAAAATAATACAACTTCTTTTTTGATATTATTGATTCTCATTTTTGTAATTATTTTTCCCGAAAATTTTGCCCTGCCACTGACTGTTTTGAATGTGTTTCTATTATCTTGAATTCGTAGACATAACTTTTCTGCTACTTTGAAATCCAGAAGACTAACATTTGAGACCGTATCATAAATTCCACATAATTCATTATTATTTATAAACACCTTCAATTACATAAAGTCTCCAGATGAAATCTACCTGAAAAACCATTCTTCTCACAAATTGATAATGGTTCCTTCTTAACTGGTTTTCTATTTGTTTGTGAATAGGAAGAAATTTGTTCACCAGATTTATTCATTCTATGATTTTCTTAACTTCGATCGTTTTCATATTTTTTTGAACTTTCGAGCTTTCGGAACTCGCCCAATAATTTCTCGAAAGTTGTTACATTTGATCGATCAATTCTATCTTCTAAAATATTTGGCAAACTTGTCACAATTCAATCAATTAATATGTCAGTTGGAAAATTATTTCGGAGATTTAACAACAAATTTTCTTTCCTAAAAGAGTAGTTAACTAAACTTCCTCCTATGTACCCAAATGAAAACGCCTCTCTATATTTATACCAACTGGTTTCGCAAAAACTCTTTAAGCAGTTATCTTTCCATATTTGAAAACTTTTATCTATACCTAATGTAATCTATTTAGAATCAAACCATTCTTTTGCTATTCCATCCAGAAACAACCGTAAAATCAAAATTTTGTCTATCTTCTTCTACTTCACAGCGCGTGCATTCCTTCTCGAATTTTTCTAACAATAAATTCACTGAAACACTCTTACCATCAAAATTATTCAGCACAAAATCCTCCTTTATCCTCTTGAAACCGTTTTTATTCTCCTTGCTTTTTCTTGAAAGTTCTACAGTATCCTGTGGTTTCGGTGATTCTGGTCCAAATACTGTTCTCACGTATGCGGATGATTAAATCAGTTGTAAATATTCTATCTTAAACATCACATCTTCTTCCGCATCAAAATATATTTTTTTTAATTCCGGAGTTGATGAAATGACACACGTAGGAAAAGAACCTCTAACTTTAATCGATTTCAAGATATTCTTCACCGTCGGTAGAGCCAAAAGTTCATGATGGTCAGATATATCCTGTTTGTCCTCTGGTATTTCATATTATGTATTTTCCGTTCCCGTAGTTTGGATCCATATGAATTTGTATGTATTTTTCTTCTTATCAGTATTGAATGCTTCCAAAGCTATGCAAATTTTCATGGATGTCGTCATTATAGTTACGTTTTTGATTTATAAGAATGTAAGCAATTCTTATTTTTATAATTAAAGAAATAGACGAAAGGATGTCATGATTCTGGAAGAATTTATTTTCTTTAGTTTAAAATATACCAACATAACACACACAAAATGAAATAACAACATTCAAAGAAATACAAAGAAATAGAAAAAATAGTTTACTAACCTGGAAGAAATCAAAAACAATGCTATTTCTTCGGGTTCCTCAATTCACATTTCTAACAGCTTACTAAATATAACATGTGACAGTTTTAGGTTAAAATCTTAGACATAGAAACATAGAACATAGATCATAGAACATAGAAGTTACATATATATATATATATATATTTTTTTTTTATATATATATATATATATATTTTATATATATATATATATATATATATATATTTTTTTTTTTTATATATATATATATATATATTTTATATATATATATATATATATATATATAATATATATTATATATATATATATATATATTATATATATATATATATATATATATATATATATATATATATATATATATATATATATATATATATATATATATATATATATATATCCTTCTACCCGTAGATTGTGGAATTGAATTAAACAATTCCGTTCGTGCGGGGTGTACTGAATAAAAATTCGCCCCACTGCAATGAAATTCAAATATCTGGTGCATGGGCGTACCCAGCCAGGGGCAGGTGTGGGGCCGCTGCCTCCGCCCTGGAGGCAAAAAAATTAATCATTATTGAATTTTGTTGCTGGAATACAATACCATTTTTCATATAACTATTTTAATAATAAAAATAATATTGGAGTAGTCTGTTACTTTGTGATAGATCCCTTCAGTTAGAAAAACGAAATTACTATGGTAACTATCAGTAGCTTTTTTTAATTGCAGTTACTCGAGTTTAGTTGTAGCCTGGTAAATTCCAGAATTTCGAAAATATTCATTTTATTGCCATTTGTCGCAAGATTTTGGTCTATACAGGGCATCGAAAAGTGCGAAACTCTACAGGTCCGTCTTCTCGTCTGTACCGTGTCATTTCAGTGTTTATGAATTTCTAGAGCTTAGAGAATCATAATTCTGTTGCCCTTTGTCGCAAGATATAGAATTTCCATATCTTCTAGTTAGGGGAATGTATGGTTTATTTCAAAGAAATGGCTAGCGAAATTGGACTTGTCTCTCCTGTATTTTGAAAAAAATTACTTAAAATATTGAAAATTATAAAATAAGGGAAATTTATCGTTTGTTGTCGATCGAAATTATCCTACAATCCTACTTAGTTATCTTCCATGAAAAAACAGAAAAATAATACTACTATTATATCGAAATATCGATATTTTTTCTGAAAATAATTAATGAATATCGTCGATATTTTCAATTCGGATACTATCGATATTCCATATTTTCAATACCAATACCCTCGATAGACGATATTCGATATTTATTATGATTTCGACCACCAGACACATATTATCCTCAACTTCTGTAGTTTCATTGGTCGAAAATGGCTATTTTTATGAAAAAAAAAAAAATAAAATTATGACCCAATCTTCCTAAAAGCTCTGGAAATAAAGAGATACAATAAAATCGGAATATCATTCAACGGCCAATTTAACAACTCGCCGCTTTCAAATATCTTTCTGTACCTCAAACATTCTAATTAAAATGTAACAAAGTAACGGATTACTCTATCTAATATTTAAACATTTATTGCTGGAATTGCCAAGATCCCTTGCACCTGCCTCAAATTTACGTATGCAGGGTGTATTGAATATTTTAATTTCGTGTATCGTGTATTTATTATGTATGTATTATTCTGACAATACTGAAAATTCAAAATTTTATGACATACACAACACCCTCGATTCATCTACAACTGAATAATATACAAGATGTATAAGATACATAATATCATTATTGTAACTCCAATAGGGTGTTCCTTAGTTGGAGGTAAAAATGAAAACTGGGAGATTCCTTGGTTAAATTTTTGAATGAAAAGTCCTATAAACATTATTTCACTATTTAATATTATAGACATAGATCCACAAACGATTTTTTTCCTAAGGCTCTAGAAATAAATAGACACAAAAAATTTGAATATTATTCAACGACTTTCAAATATCTTTCTATACCTGATAGGTGCAGAAGGATATTTGAAATCTAGGAATTCCAGCAATAAATGGTTTAGGTAAGTATTACCCACCTAAATCATTTATTGATATTTATTGCTGGATAATAAATAACGAAGGATTGTTTTTAGGACTTTTTATTCTTAAAATTAACCGGGATTTCAAATTTTATTTTTATTTCAAATTTATTGCTGGAATTCCCAAAATACCTTGTACCTACCCCATATTTACCTATAATGGGTAAGTAGAGTCTCTGTGTATAGCGAATATGGATACTGGACAGATTTGGAGTCACTAACATATATTGACGAAAACCATTCAGTTTGAAACGTGCGCATGTCTGCAATTTACCCCTGTGATCTACAAAACCTTGTCGAGTTTGTTCGAGTCTATACGAGACAGAGTAACATAAATCTGGATAACAATTCTACAATTGTTATACAGATTTATGTTACAGATACATAAATCTGTATAACAATTCTATAATTTATGATTGTTTCGGTCTTTACTTGACGGAAATTCATCTTGAAAATATGAATAAAAACAATATTAACAATTTTAGCGGAAATGAGAATATTGTTTTTATTCATATTTTCAATTCTATAATTGTTATACAGATTTATGTTACACTGTCTCGATTTCTAGAACTTTCTATTATAATAGCTCATACTCCTTATTGCTGATAAGTAGTATTTTCAGTTTTGAAATTCTATATTTCGAAATTATACTAAGCTGCCTAATGGATATAAGAAACTGGTTATAAAAAGGTAAGTCAAGTAATTTCTCAATTTCTGTAGAAAATAACTGTAGAACCCCGAATATCCGTGTGCGGATTATCCGTGCCATGATTTCCCATCGAAATTGTATTTTTGAAGTTCTATCGAAAGAGCGTTACCGTAAATCACTCGAAGGAAACTATGTAAAGTCTTTATCTTCCTTATTTTATGTAGTTTACTTTTTTACTTATATAGAATTATATTTTTTGTTCTGTTATCTTTTTATGCACTACATATAAACTTAGTTTCAACTTATGGGATCAATTCTTTTTCTGTCATCTATTGAATAGTTACATATGTATTATGTACATATGTATATACATAATATTATGTAACAAAAGAATGTTCGTATTACCCGTGCTTTTCAATTATCCGTGACTCGTCCGGTCATGTAGAGCACGGATAATCGGGGCTCTACTGTACTAACAATATGTAATATATGTGTATACAGGTGTTCCGGAAGTAACTGTACATACTCTTACCAGAGGCAGAGTAGGACCAGAACAGTACGGATGTACTATAAAAAATTAATTTCTGTCTTTCCTCAGGTAAAGCTACAGGGTGAGCTTTCATATTTATAGAAATATTGAAACCATCATCAGAACCATATTTATCGGTAGAATTTATTGAAACTTGGGATGTTATTGACACATACCAAGGTCGAGCCAAAGAGAAATTAATTATTTCAATATTCCACGATCGTACTCATTATTCCTCATTCAAAGTGATCAGGTTAAAAATATCACTTTTTATTTCGAATTTAAAATAAATGTTTGGAATTCTGAAGAGATCCGGATCCTCTAAGGATCATACGAGTCACAGAGTCCCTCATAGATTATATAAATTCCACCATTATGTCATTGTATTTACCCGCGTTATTTCTGTGTCAAAATACTCTGTGACACTTAAACTTGACACGTAGGTGATTTGTGACAATAACAAAGGAGAACAAGGTCCTTATAGCGTCCCCATTGTATTTTACTTCATTCGAGAGGAAGGTTCTTGGAAATAAACCTCCTGAGCAACTTAGTAGCCTACTCAAGATAATGGTACTTAGTAACTCTTAGTAAGTAAACTTCATTTAAATGCTTCTGATTAATTGCATGCTTTACATTTTTGAATACCACCTTTGTGTTAATGTAAAATTAATGACTGCACGCTCGTTCATTGTACTTCGCTTTTCATTCTTGTCTGTTTGCTTCACTGTTATTTAATCCGACTGGAATGTTTTAACTAAATTGCATTGCCTTTGTACTTAACTAAAGCGACCCTCACAAGTTTTCTGTTTGTATTGTATACTTTCTATCGGTGCTCGATTGCTTTTTGCTGTATTTGTAAATAGTGGTTCTTTATCTGCGTAATACTTGCTAATAGGGATTTTATATTATCTGTTCTTAATAATTGCGGTGCTTGGTATGTAACTGCTTGCATGTACTCTTGTGTGATCCCCCGGCTACCTGTTTCTTTGTTCTCATTATAACGTTCATTAACTCACCTAGGTGATGGGGTACTGTATCTATTTTATAATGTCCTAGTCAGTTCATGTGACGTATTTGTCATATGCATGTGCCCGCTTACTTTGAGAGATTGTATTTCATGTGAACCAGTGGCGTTCTTTAGGGTAAATTGCTGGGTAGTCCTGGGAGAGGACGACATATAGTATAGAGACAGTAAACAGCTCCAGATATCCAACGTTATCGTGAGAATGTGTGAGTGATTGCTAGATATTTGTTCCGAGTACTGTGATATCTCCAGGGATTAGTTTGCGTGACCCTTCAGGTAGTGTTCGGTTTGTTCTTCAGTAAAAACTAAGCCTTCCTGGGCTTTTGTCACCCCGAGGTGACTAGATACAGTCCATTTTGATAGTAATTTTTCCGGTCGACTCGAATTATGTTAGATCCCCTCTTCAAGGAGATCTCCTGGGCATACCGCAATTACCCTTACCTTACTGTCCGTTAAACTTACCCCTTGTAACGGAAGGTTCAGCACTGGTTACCGGAAGTGCAGTTGAAGGTGTACGCTGGCTGTATCCCTCTTTCCCGCATAACTTTACTCCTTTTGCTGCATAAGAATGATATCTGATTTGAGCGAGTACCGACCTAACAATATGTAGTAATAAGTCATTTAGACCCAGGGCGAAATTGATTTCACTGGGGCGCTTTGCGAACCACTGCGTAGAGTAGATTCAACCACAGGCTGATGAATGGGTCTCCATTTATTGAGGGTTGTTGTTTTTGAACGTTATTAATAAAAATATATTATTCTGGTATTATTGTGTTTCAAATATTTGAACCTCCCGTCAATGTTTCATTGTTCTCGTCAGGTGTAATTTGGGTTGCCTACACAACGTAATATCCTATTCGCCCGCCACTAGACGATCACGATAAGAAGGTTAGCGATCTTTAGATTACTTCGTATAATTCCAGATCTTCAGAGTACTCCGTAAACCCCTAGATCTTTTAGAGTACTCCGTGAACCCCCAGATCTTAGAGTACTCCGTAAAATACCGGATCTTTTAGAGTACGCCGTAATGTACGGGATAGCTCATTTCCAAAAACACATAAATTCAGGTTCAGTACTTGGTATACTGTCAATTTCTATTATTTTCAAGCAAAAAATCTATCAAACGGAAAAGGGATTAACGATAACGATAGTGGAAGTGGAAGCAGTAATGGTGAGGAAGATAGAACTAAACTGACCAAATCATTGGATTCTGTGTCTAGTAATTCTTCACCTCTTCACGTAGCTGTTCCCGGGACATCTAAAATGATTGAAGAATACGATGGCCACCATAAAAATGACATTGACAATTGTCATCAGAAAAAAAGAAGGATTTGCTTTCAAATCTCTGGGTCCCACCATTAAATTACGATTTTGGTTCTGATGCTTGAAAAAAAATTCAACCGCCGCTGGTTAGATCAATATACTCCTTGGTTGATCTACTCAAGTCGTTTTAAAGGTGTTTTATGTATGCACTGTGTTATTTTTCCTCCTAGTATTGATACAGTTGAAGGACTTTTGGGGTCATTCATGGTAAGGTTATACAGGAAGTTTAAAGATAAACATGAAGATTATAGAACACACGTCGGCAGTCAAAACTTCAACAGCTGCTGCAAAAGCATTCCTTGAAAATGTTTCACATGATGTGCAGTTGCAAAGTGGTCACCAAAGGATGATTGTAGAAAACAAACAAATATTGTCATCAATTATTTCTTGTACCATATTTTGTGGGATTCATTATTTGCCACTTAGATGAAAGGAAAGAGATCTTTCTTTGACCTTTTAAATTTGAGAATTGACTGTGGTGATCTGAAGCTAAAGCATAATTCGGATAAATGTAGAAAAATGCAGTCTACACTACACCAAAAATTCACAATGAAATTATAGGATTATGTGGTGAAGTTGTCAAAGAAAGAATTATTGATGACTGTAAACAAGCAAAAGCTCACGCTATAATGGCCGATGAAACAGTAAATATCGCTGGAAATGAACAGCTTTCTGTCGGATTGCGGTTTTATGATGAAAACCAACAAAAAATCAGAGAGAAATTTGTGGGCTTTGTTGTGCGGAAATCTCAAGATGCCCCCACAATCGCTAGCACAATTCAGAGTTTTTTAGTTGATCGATATCTTTCAGCAGAGAATTGTATTGGATTTGGATTTGACCATCTTCGATGGCTGGAAAAGAAGGTGGTGTACACGCCATTTTGAGGAAAAAGTACAATAAATCTTTATTTTTTCATTGCTCAAGCCACAAACTGAATCTTGTGGTCAATGATGCTAGCAAACTACCGCAAATAAGAAACTTAATTGCAACTGTTAAGGATACAATATCCTTCTTTCGTCAGTCGCCAACCCGCATGACTTCGGCACCTAATTCATCAAGGCTCTCTAAAAGCAGATGGTCTGAGAAATACAAGAGCACAGCGTCAATGCGCTAGAACATCTCTCGATGGAAGGAAACTATGCTGCAAGAAAATTTGCCTATCAATTGCACTGTGCAGTAACTAAACCAATTTTCATTATAGGTTTAGTCATGATTGCAAAGTACTCTGCGATTTTGGAACCCATTTTGAATGTTCAACAAGGTAAAAATATAGATTCGATCATGGTGAGAAAACCTATTGGAGAAATCCTTGATGTCATCAAGAAGGATCGACAAGAAATTGAACATGTTTCTAAGGAAGTACTTAAAAAATCTCTTGATATCGCGGAGAAAACCGGCATTGAGTTAATAGTTTCACGAATTGTTAAAAAGCAAATACACAGAAGTAATCCGCCATCTGAGACTGCGATTGAATACTGGAGACGATCGTTGATTATCCCTTATCTTGACTCTAACCTTATCATTGAATACTAGATTCCCACACAGGGCCGTCTTTAAACTATTTAAGGCCCTGGGCACATTAGGATCATGGGGCCCCTATGACCTTGAGAAAACACTATTTAGTTACAATAGATAAAGAAAGACAAACAAGGTTCTAAATTTATTTTTATTTAATTACTAACTATAAAAAAATAGGAAATATAAAAAATAATCTACTAAAGTAACTCGCTGTCTCGCTTAACTTAAAATCCTTAGATTAATTCTATGTTGATTGCAAAGGTACCCTTCTAGATTTAAGATGAGCAAAATATTTGGAAAAAAACGCAAAATCTATCATGAAATTTTTTGAGTTGGGTGATATCTCTGCAGAATTAGATTTGTGGTATAATCTGTGGAAAAAGAAAGATTTAACACGGAACAAATTGAAGGATATTGAAGTGGCTGCATTTTTGGAAGAGGCTAATATTTTTTTCGCTGCAACAAGGTATACACTCCTCATTTTAAGTGCTTTCCAATTCGGCTACTGTTGAATGATCTTTCAGTACCACTCGAAGGGTAAAAGCCTGGCTGAAAAGTACAATAGTAGAGGTAAGATTGACTGGGTTGAGCTTGATGAGCGTCCATCGTAAATTTTTAAAGGAAAATCAGGACTGGATTGAAACGTGAGTTTTGAACAAATTTTTTACAAATCCAAGAAAAATGATAATAGTATAAGGTACGTAACTAGAATACATTTTTTCCAAGCGAATAATTGTAATAACTTAGTTGATAAAGCACTGTTATAATTATACATATTTTACTGAAAATTTTGAATTCATTCACATTTAAAAAAAATCCGTGATAAAATGTTCCCGACTATGGTTTGCTCCTCTCTAGATTTGATCCTGGGTAAGCCCCTTATATATTGAATAAGAATTGGTCGCATTATGGCCACCTCAAAATTCAATGAATCCTTTACCAGCCCATTATTGTATCTATCCACCACATTTCTGACAGCTCCCTGACTAGTAATTCAATAAATTTGATATTATCAGTAGGGTGGTTGGGTTTGACACCAGTTGTTCGGCATCTGAGTAGGAAGATCCGTCTGTTATCCAGGAAGGCCTGTCGTGTGTTAGCTCTAGCCCATCGTGTAATGTTCTTCGTGGCTATTATTCCATGAATATTCATGATGTAATATTTTATATATATATGTGTGTGTAAAAATAAAACTGTTATTTTTAGGGAAAACAACTTTGTGACTTCTATGTTCTATGTTCTATGATCTATATTCTATGTTATAATTTTATTTTATGTATGTTATTCTGTTATATTTTAAACTGAAGAAAATAAAATCTTCCAAAATCATGACAGCAAATCGTCTATTTCTTCAATTATAAAAATAAGAATTGATTACATTCTCATAAATCAAAAACGTAAGCTAGAATGACGACATCCATGAAGATTTGCATCGCTTTGGAAGCATCCTAGACTGATAAGAAGAAAAATACATAGAAATTCAAATGGATCCAAACTACGGAAAAGGAAAATACATATTATGAAATACCAGAGGACAAACAGGATATATCTGACCATCATGAACTTTGGGCTCTACCGAAGATGAAGAATATCTTAAAATCGATTAAAGTTAGAGGTTCATTTCGTACGTGTGGTATTTCATTAACTCCGGAATTGAAAGAAATATATTTTGATTCCGAAGAAGATGCGATGTTTGAGAATGAATATTTACAACTGATTTATTCACCCGCATACGTGAGAACAGTATTTGGACAAGAATTGCCGAAACCACAGGATACGGTAGAACTTTCAAGAAGAAGCCAGGATTTCAAGAGGATAAAGGAGGATTTTGTGCTGAATAATTTTGATGGTAAGAGTGTTTCAGTGAATTTATGGTTCGAAAAATTCGAGACGGCATGCACGCGTTGTGAAGTAGAAGAAGATAGAGACAAAATTTTGATTTTACGGTTCTTTCTGGATGGAATAGCGAATGTATGGTTTTATTTTGAATTAATTATATTAAGTTTAGACAAAAGTTTTCAAATATGGAAAGATAACTGCTTAAAAAGTTTTTGTGAAACGAGTTGGCATAAATATAGAGAGACCTATTCATTTAGGTACATAGGAGGAAGTTTAGTTGACTACGCTTTTAGGAAAGAAAATTTGTTGTTAAATCACCGAAATAGATTTCCAACTGAAATATCAATTGATTTCATTGTGACAAGTTTACCAAATCTTTTACAAGATAGAATTGGTCGATCAAATGTAACAACTTTCAAGAGATTATTGGGTGAGTTGCGAAAGCTAGAAAATTCAAAAAAATATGACAACGACTGAAATGAAGAAAACCATAGAATGAATAAATCTGCCGAGCAAATTCCTTCCTATTCACAAACAAATAGAAAACCAGTTAAGAAGGAACCATGCTCGAATTGTGAGAAGAGTGGTTTCTCAGGTAGATTTCATTCGGAGACTTTATGTCGGCTACGAAATAAATCCAATAATTTTGAACAAAAGAACGTACCCGGTAACATAATAACTGTAAACAATGTTGGGGTACAGGATGCATTAAATGAGGCCATTTCAAACCAAAAAAAACTAAGACTGCTGCCAATGATAAAATGGAAGGTGTTTATAAATAATAATGAATTATGTGGAATTTATGGTTCGGGCTCAAATGTTAGTCTTCTGAATTCCAAAGTAGCAGAAAAGTTATGTCTACGCATTCAAGATAATAGAAGCACATTGAAAACAGTCAGTAGCAGGGCAAATTTTTCAGGAAAAATAATTACAAAAATGAGAATCAATAATATCGAAAAAGAAGTTTTACTTTTTGTAGTTAATGAGAAAAATTTCGAATATAATATTCCATTCGGTCTAGATTTTATTTCCAATTTTCAATTAAAATAAAATTTTGATTTGAATATTCATCAAAGATTAGATATGCATGAAGAGAGAAAGATCGATTGTGTCCATAATAATAATAATAATGATAACAATGATTACGCCATCAATTTCAATGAAGGGATACCAACAGAACTTTTCGAAGCAAAATTAGACCATTTGGAAACAAATCAGAGAAATAATATTGTTTTAATAAATAAATATGACCATATTTTTGCAAAACACAAGTTTGATATTGGTCAAGTGCAAAATAATGAGGCACATATAAAACTTTTAGAACACCAATTTATAGCAAAAAAATCATACAGATGCTCAATGGAGGATCAAAAAGAGATAGAATTCCAAATAGGAAGATTGTTGAAATCTGATTTAGGGGTCCTCCTCACCTTTTGCATCACCAGTCACTTTAGCATATAAGAGAGATGAAGGGTCTAAAACTAGATTATGTGTCGATTTTCGTGAACTCAATAAATTAATTGTTCCCAAACCACAGCCTTTCCCATTAATTAATGAAATCTTAGCCAAGACCCGAAATGCTAAATTCTTCACTACATTAGATGTAAATTCTGCCTTTTGGTCGATTCCTATTCGTATCAAAGATAGATATAAGACTGCTTTTGTGACACAGAATGGTCACTGGTAATGGAAATGTTTACCTTTTGGACTTAGATCATCCCCGGCCATATTTCAACGTTTCTTGAATAATATTATCAGAAAATATAACCTGAATTTATTCTGCCTAAATTATATAGATGATATTCTAATATTTTCTTCAACATTTGACCAACATATAGAACATTTGGAGAGTCTCTTGAAAGCAATATGTAATGAAGATTCAGACTTAAATTTATCAAGTGTAATTTTGCAGAGGAAGTCAAATATTTAGGACATATTGTAGGAAAGAATACAGTACGACCTATAAATGACAATTTAATTTCCATTAGGAATTTTTCTCCACCAGATACTCGGAAGAAGATAAGGCAATTTTTGGGTAAAGTTAATTTTCATCACAAATATATAAAATATTCAGCTAGATTATTAGAACCGTTGCATAATTTACTGAGAAAAGATGTAAAATTCAATTGGTCATTGGCTTGTCAGGAAGCTTTTAATTAGGTTGAGGGCATCCTTTGTTCTGAGCCAATTCTTGCAATTTTCGACCCAAGTGCCTATACTACTTCTTATATACTGATGCCAGTATTCAAGGAGTAGGGACTATTCTTAAACAAAAACAGATTAATGGTGAAATGAAACCCGTAGCGTATTTTTCTAAAAAACTAAATAAATATCAAAAGAAGAAGAAAGCAATATTCCTAGAATGTCTGGCAGTTAAAGAGGCAATTAAATTCTGGAAATATTGGCTAATAGGACATTAATTTATTGTTGTTACTGACCATAAGCCATTAGAAGGGAAAGTATTTCGTACAAGATCAGATGAAGAGCTGGGTGACTTGATGAATTTTCTATCACAATTCGTTTTTGAGATTAGATATGAACCAGGAAAAGGAAATGTAGAAGCAGATTGCCTTTCTAGAAACCCAGTTCTGGAAGAAACGGAGAATATGGACGAATGTATAAGAACAGTTAATTTGGTGGAATTAAATGAAATGAAATACGATCAACGGAATAATTTCTTGAAGATAAATAATATGAGAAGAGAATGTCCTCAACCGAGGACGAAAGGTCTTTTTAATATTCATAGTACTTTTTTATTTTGCTTCTGGAATCCAAGATCCTAAGAAAAACCAACTTAACTTTAAATAACAGGATTCAAGAATTTCTAAGTTGTATATTTTTTATATATATATATATATATATATATATATATATATATATACATAACTCTATTACTGCGTTCTTACGCAGTAATAGTGAAACGGATGTGAAAAATTAATAAATATCAACGATAACCTGAAGAAGCCTGGATATCTTCGAGCGAAGCGTTGTCAAACTTTTTGCAGGAATATTATTTGTTCATTTCAATCTAGTCCATCACTATACCCGAACTCCAAAAATGTATATCTATTAAACTTAAGAGGTTCAAGAATTAAACAATTCTAACTTGGATTAAAAATAGGAAATACTAGTTCAGACCATACCTCGCTGGCCCACTCTACAATTGTGTAACAACCTCTTCTTTTATATAATTTCAGGATCCTCCGTATTGTGCGGAAATAGCGCCATTTTCGATCTTTAAATAGTCTAACAATTTTCAGCAATCAATGCACCCACTTCGTTAACTTCGATGAATAAGATTAAGATTTCACGAAATCTAACAAAGATATTTTTCAGTAAATACTCACTATCAGGATTGAATGAACCAGGTTTACGTATCCAGGCTAATGGATCGTCCTTATGTTCTTCAACTTGTTGTTCAGCAACTCCGCCGTCGCAGTGAATATTTTGTATTTCTTCCTGTGCTAATGATGAACAGATAGTGATGGGGCAAGTTGTTTCGTCCCAAGCCTCGCGAAGATGAAATTTTTCTGGTGAATTTTTACAGATACAGGCATCCACGGTCATATTGCCGCCATCTTTATTACACTGACAAGGTAAGGGCCTCTTCTTTTGAGCTAATAACTTCGACTCTATTTCGCTAGAATATTTATACTTCTTCTTCCTTATTACTCTCGGTGGCTTATAGCATGCAATTCCTGCAACAACTTCTACAGTTGCGTCACTGTCGTCCATCATATTTGATTGGGACGTGCACGTACACGCTGATGGGACTTTCTCGTCTGTTTCCATTACCTTCAATTCTACTTTCAGTTCTTCTAGAATACCACAAGGATCGTATATTTTTTTATCGGGATCTGAGTCTGGTGGTATTCCAAGTTTGTTTTGCATGCCTTTCACCAGTGCTGTGGAGGTATCTGTGAAGTGCGTTAAACTGTCTACCATCTGCTGCCATAATTTTGCTTCTTTTGCTTTAGCTTCTTCATCGCTATTATCGTAACATTTGGTGCATTTCCGCATTTTCGACAATATACTATAATTTCGATGCCATTTATGATTTGACAATGGTTTGTCAGATTTCCAATACAACTATTTTAGACAGGTTTTCCATATACGCCTTCAACCGAGTAGATTGAATTACCAACCGAAACAAAATCGGTTCCATTCATTAAATTTTTACAGGTTCGAGGGAATTCTACCTTAATAATATTATATTTCAGTGACACAATAGATAAAAGCGTTAACTCGCACTTATTATATTTTGTCAAAATATAATATCTTAGAAAGCTAATGTATAACTAGAAAATTGCTTTTCTTAAATTATATCGACATCTGGGTCACTAAATCTACGGACTATACAGAGAAAACATATGTTTTGCAGAATACATCAACATAGTCACCTGCTATAGTGATAAAATCATTCCAACGTTTTTCCTAACAAATTAAAATTCATGAAACTCTGCCGTTGAATTTTGACGGATGGATTGAGTAGCTAACTCATCGGGGACACTGCCGGTCTCAAGCTCGGATAAAGGAGGAGGTTCACATTTGCGGTTAGCTACTCAGATGTAGTGAAAACAATTAGCGCTCCAAGGACTGACAATATTGATCAGGACTGGATTAATCAATCAGATAACAACTCGGCGAGAAAAAGGAAAAGACGATTGAGAAAATGGAATATAAAACGAATAGAGTGCTGGAATATAAAATCTTTTAACAACAAGGATCAGGAGATCTTATTAGAGATCAGAAGACAAAAATTCGACACATGTGCTCTCTCAGAAACAAAAAAGAAAGACAAAGGTAACACCAAATACGAAGATTATATTTTCAAAATTACCGAAACTGCAAAAGTATTCACCACCAGACAACTATATGCAAGGAGACTCCTTATATACCAGCATAATACAGCAACACTTACTTCCACGTATATATATATTTATATATATATATATATATATTTATATATATATATATATATAGAGGTATGTATATATCAGGAGTAAAAATAAGTTCCTGCGGTTTTTTTTCGAAAATTGAAGCTTAATTGCGAGAAATTGGGGATAATACACTGAAGGTGGAAAGTATTGTCCGTCGCTAGCCACTACTTTTTCCATTTTTCTAGCAATCGACGGATCCCATTGTGAAAAAAGCCGCTATCCATGTATCAATCCATTTTTTGACTTCATTCCAATTTGAAAACTGAAGGTCAGTCAGGCCATGTTGTATCGATGGGAAAAGGTAGTACTCGGAAGGAGCTGGGCTGTACGGCGGGTGGAGTAGGACTTCCCATTCAAGTGCAGAAATGCAAAATTTGTTTGTTAGTGAATTGTGGCTGTTTTTGCACAATACTCGTCTCAAACATATCAATTGTCGTCGTTAGACCTTCCTTGTGATTCTTTCGTTCCATTGTAGCAGCTCATAATACACCACACCTAGCTGGTCCAGTTGGTGATAAGTTATCCATACTTTGCCCGACTCTTTGCAGGATCGTAATGGACCCACCTTTCATCGCCAGTCACAATTCGATGCAAGTGTTTTTGCCAGTAACTCTTGCGTTTGTGATGGATTTTTATCGAGTCTTGCCTGTAATTCTTCATTCTTAAACTTTGGTGGCGCTCCGAATCGTTCATCGTCTTCCAAATCAATTGAGAAGCAATTTCTCCACAGATGTTGGTGTCTGAGCCCATCCCGGTTACACGCATTAACAGGAATGGGATGATGTTTGCCGGTGTTATGTAATGTCTTGTAGGAATTTGCTCACTATGTGGCAGGTGCTTAGGAATGCCTTCTAGACGTCAATGAAGATGTTGGTATGCAGTCCAATTATTTTCAGGTTCTATTCCAACGTTTTTAGTATAAGTTTTGTAAATGATACGATGAACTTTACCTAGTTGCCACATCTGCGGAATCTCAATGACCAACTCGGCGTTTTGGGCCTAATTTCTTGGTATTTATTCAACAGGTTGTTGTTGGGTACAGCGACATATATGAAACAAGCAGTCTTGGTCTCCTTGTTAATCACAACAGTCCTATTATTCATGAGCCCTCTATTAGTGATAATTGTCCGATAGTAATACAGTTTGAAGGAATTGCTTTTCCTCAATATATGTATATATATATATATATATATATATATATATATATATATATATATATATATATATATGTGTGTGTAAAAATAAAACTGTTATTTTTAGGGAAAACAATATTGTAACTTTTATGTTCTATGTCTAAGATTTTAACCCAAAACTGTCACATGTCTATTTAGTTAGTTGTTACAAATGTGAATTGAGAAACCCGAAGCAATAGCATAGCATTGTTTTTGATTTCTTCCATATTAGTAAGCTATTTTTTTTTATTTCTTTGTATGTCATTATTTTATTTTGTGTAAGTTATTCTCTTATATTTTGAACTAAAGAAAATAAACTCTTCCAGAATCATGACATCAAATCGTTCATTTCTTCTATTATAATAAGAATTGATAATATTCTTGTATATCAAAAAAGTAAGCTTTAATGACGACATCCATGAAAATTTGCATCGCTTTGGAAGCATCAAATACTGATAAGAAGAAAAATACATATAAATTCAGATGGATCCAAACTACGGGAACGGAAAATACATATCATGAAATACCAGAGGACAAAGAGGATATATCTGACCATCATGAACTTTTGGCTCTACCGAAGGTGAAGAATATCTTGACATCGATTAAAGTAAGTGGTTCATGTCGTACGAGTGTCATTTTATTAACTCCGGAATTGAAAGAAATTATTTTGATGCTGAAGAAGATGTGATGTTTGAGAATGAATATTTACAACTGATTTATTCACCTGCATACGTGAGAACAGTATTTGGACAAGAATTATCAGAACCATAGGATACGGTAGAACTTTGAAGAAAAAACAAGGAGAATTAAAAGAATTTCAGGAGGATAAAGGAGGATTTTGTGCTGAATAATTTGATGGTAAGATTGTTTCAGTTAATTTATGGTTAAAAAAATTGGAGACGGAATGCATGCGTTTTGAAGTAGGAGAAGATAGAAACAAAATTTTGATTTTACGGTTGTTTCTGGATGGAATGGCGAAAAAATGGTTCGATTCTAAATTAATTACATTAGGTTTAGACAAAAGTTTTCAACTATGGAAAGATAAATGCTTAGAGAGTTTTTGTGAAACGAGTTGACATAAATATAGAGAGGCGTATTCATTTAGGTACAAAGGAGAAAGTTTAGTTGACTACGCTTTTAGGAAAGAAAATTTAATGTTAAATCACCGAAATAATTTTCCAACTGACATATGAGTTGATTTAATTGTGACAAGTTTGCCAAATATTTTACAAGATAGAATTGTTTGATCAAATGTAACAACTTTCGAGAGATTATTGGGTGAGTTGCGAAAGCTAGAAAATTCAAAAAAATATGATAACGATCGAAATGAAGAAAATCATAGAATGAATAAATCTGCCGAACAAATTCTTTCCTATTCAGAAACAAATAGAAAACCAGCTAAGAAGGAACCATGCTCGAATTGTGAGAAGAGTGGTTTCTCAGGTGGATTTCATCCGGAGACTTTATGTCGGCTACGGAATAAATCCAATAATTTTTAACAAAAGAACGTACCCGGTAACATAAGAACTGTAAACAATGTTGGGGTACAGGATGAATTAAATGAGGCCATTTCAAACCAGAAAAAACTAAGACTGCTGCCAGTGATAAAATTGAAGGTGTTTATAAATGATAATGAATTATGTGGAATTTATGATACGGGCTCAACTGTTAGTCTTCTGAATTTCAAAGTAGCAGAAAAGTTATGTCTACGCATTCAAGATAATAGAAACACATTGAAAACAGTCAGTAGCAGGGCAAATTTTTCAGGAAAAATAATTACAAAAATGAGAATCAATAATATCGAAAAAGAAGTTTTACTTTTTGTAGTTAATGAGAAAAATTTAGAGTATGATATTCTACTCGGACTAGATTCTTTTCCAATTTTCAATTAAAATAAGATGTTGATTTGAATATTCATCAAAGATTAGATATGAATGAAGAGAGAAAGATCGATTGTGTCCATAATAATAATAATAATGATAACAATGATTACACCATCAATTTCAATGAAGGGATACCAACAGAACTTCTCGAAGCAGAATTAGAACATTTGGAAACAAATGAGAGAAATAATATTGTTTTAATAAATAAATATGACCATTTTTCCGCAAAACACAAGTTTGACATTGGACAGGTGTAAAATAATGAGGCACATATAAAACTTTCAGAAAACAAATTTATAGCAAAAAAAATCATACAGATGCTGAATGGAGGATCAAAAAGAGATAGAATTCCAAATAGGAAGATTGTTGAATGATACTCGGAAGACGATAAGGGAATTTTTGGGTAAAGTTAATTTTTATCACAAATATATAAAATATTGGTCACTGGCTCATCAGGAAGCTCTTAGTAAGGTTAAGGACATCTTTTGTTCTGAGCCAATTCTTGCAATTACCTTGCAATATATACTGATGCCAGTATTCAAGGAGTAGGAGCTGTTCTTAAACAAAAACAGATTAATGGTGAAATGAAACCCACAGCGTATTTTTCTAAAAAACTAAATAAATATTAAAAAAGCAATATTCCTAGAATGTCTGGCAATTAAAGAGGCAATAAAATTTTGGAAATATTGGATAATAGGACATAAATTTATTGTTCTTATTGACCATAAGCCATTAGAAGGGAAAGAATTTCGTACAAGACCAGATGAAGAGCTAGGTGACATGATGAATTTTCTATCACAATTCGATTTTGAGATTAGATATGAACCAGGAAAAGGAAATGTAGAAGCAGATTGCCTTTCTAGACACCCAGTTCTGGAAGAAACGGAGAATATGGACGAATGTATAAGAACAGCTAATTTGGTGGAAATAAATGAAATAAAAAACGATCAACAGAATAATCTCTTAAAGATAAATAATATGAGAAGAACAGAAAGAGAAACATTACCAATTGCACAAAAATAACCAAAAAATAAATTTATTCAATGATTTAGGAAAAGATTTAATCAGAAAAGTGCACAAACATTATGGCCATATTTGTGCTAGTAAGATAAATAATAAAATCAGGAAGTTTTATTACATTCAGAATATGGATTCACTCACAAAAGAAGTTTGTGGATCATGTGACGTATGTTGTAAAAATAAAACGAGAGTAGGCCAAAACTATGGTCTCCTTTCTCAATTGGGCCCAGCAAAGGAACCATTTGAAATAATGTCATTAGATACAATTGGAGGTTTTGCTGGAAACATCTCTTCAAAAAGATACCTTCATCTACTATAGTAGATACACTATAGTGTATCATTTTACTGGATATGCATTTGCGAGCACTTCAAAACACCAAACAACCGAAGATTTCATCAAATTAATTAATAAAATTTGGGATAAACGACCAATGAAAACACTAGTAACAGATCAATACCCAGGAATAAATTCGGTAAAATTCAGATAACATATGAGAAGTTTTAATATACAATTGATTTTCACAACAGTAGATTGTCCTTTTTCTAATGGTTTGAATGAACGACTAAATCAGACATTAATGAACAGAATGGGGTGCAGACAAAACGAAAAGAAAACTAGGGCATAGACGAAAGTAGCCGAAGAATGTATTGAAGAATACAATAGAACAGACCATTTGACAACTGGATATAGCCCAGAATATTTACTTTGTGACAGATCGAACCCCATTGCTCCAGAAGAACTTATTGAAGAGAGAAATTTACCAAAAGATAAGGAAATAGCATATAAAAATTCTTTACGCTATCATGAATACAATAAAAGACTGATCGACAAGAATAGGAAACATTATGATTTTAAAATTGGTAACTGTGTTTACATTGAATATAAATCAAAACTGAATAGAAAAAAAACTTGATGAAATATGAATAGGACATTTTTAATAGTGAAAAAAATTTCTATAATAACACTATATATGAGATAGATATTGGAAATAATAGAAAGGATAATAACTATTTTCATGTAACTAAGTTGCTCCCATGTGGAAACGCAAACATGTAATAAGGGGTGCATAATTTGTGTGGGAGGGATGTAAAAATAAAACTGTTATTTTTAGGGAAAACAACTTTGTAACTTCTATGTTCTTTTTATTTCTTTGTATGTTATTATTATATTTTGTGTTTGTTATTCTGTTATATTTTGAACTAAAGAAAATAAACTCTTTCAGAATCATGACATCAAATAAAAAATATTAGTCTGCTATATAATATATAGCAGGAATGAGGGTATAAGTTTGATAGTGCATGAAAAAATAGAAGCAAACCTATAAAATATCACATATGTTAATGACAGAATATTTAGAAAAATATTTTAAATTCAAGACACGGTAACTAGTATCTTTATAAGCATATGTGGATCAAACATAACTAAGCCCTTAAAAGATGGAGATGCCTTCTACGAAAACCTGTAAAGGATATTCTACAGAACTGGATAAAGTCATATTGCTTGGAGACTTTAATGCTAGTGTTGGTAACGGTATGATAGGAGGATCAAAAAACTCATTTCACGAGAGATTCGCTCTACATATAAATAATAAAAAGATTGGAGAAGCAGACGACGTCGAATCTGCTTGGAATAAACTGAAAACGAACATGATAAAGGCCACAGAAGAAGCCCTGAGAGGAAGGAGAACTACTATAAACGAAAAAGAACAAGTAAAACCCTATTCTACCCAGAATGTGAAGATCCTTACAGAAGAAAAACGAACTGCATACATTGATTACTCGCATAATACGTGAAACATTTTCAATTTAATAAAATAAATGAAACAATGACTGTATGTATCCATTAATTTACTATATTTTGCACTATTTTATTTTTGATAAATTAAATAAAGACAACTTGGTTTATATTTCACTGTGTATTTCCTGTTTTTTGACATATATGTTTCGGGTTTTGAGCCCATTTTCAAAGCTGAATCGAACAGAACTTTGAATCCCATTTATAATAGTAGAGTAGATAACAGGTATAATTTTAAAGAGTGTAAAAATAAGGTATTGGTTCGTTCTTAGTCTTTTACAGATAAGAGCAATGGGGATGAATTAATTTCAAGTTGTTCATTTGTGATTAGTAGCTTCTTTCCATATGCTAAACAAATTTCCAAACTTTACAAACGGTCCATTTTTCTGATTTTAGTTTGTTATTTATACAATATTCCGAAAAACCAGATGTTATTTTATTATGCAATATACTTTTTTTATGTTCTTCTAACCTTACGTTTATAGGTCATCCTCTCTGATCTATGTAAAATGCAGGACATTCATTACAATATATTTTGTATATACCGCCTTTTTCACACGTTTCACGATAATCTTTGCTAATAACTAAGAGTGAACCTAATTTTTTCTTATTTTATACAAATAGTATTAATATTATTTGTTGCAAAATTTTGTTACTTATTTGTGGTATCAAGTCTATGCTATGGAATTTTTTTCTTTGTCCTGAAGAATAGAGTAACGAGAAGCTAGATCTTTTTTGTGCAGTTTCTTAAAAATTAATTTATCTATAATATTACGTTCGTATTGTAACCATTGTTCGACTCTAATTACTTCAAACTTTAATTTCTTTATTAATAAGCATGGGCTATGGTAATAGAAAGTTATAGAAATCGAGACAGTGCAACATACATCTGTATTACAATCCGATACTCAAACAAACTCGACAAGGTTTTGTAGTTCATAGAGGCAAATTGCAGACATGCGCACGTTTCAAACTGATTGGTTTTCGTCAGTGCAGTGTATGCTTGTGACTTCAAATCTGTCAAGTATCTATATTCGCTATACACAGAGATTCTTAGATATTGATAATAAACTAGCGCCATCCAGTATGCAAATACATACACAGGAAGATAATTTGATAAAGAAAGTTTTTTATTGGAAAATATATGCTGATGGTGTATTTTGAATTGGTTTGATTTCATTAGACAATTAGAAATATTTTGGAATTTGTCGAATTCATTTTTCAATTATGTCACATTCACTATTGAAATCAAAAATTTTCAAAAATGAATAGAAAACTTCAACAAAGAAATTAAATTCTTGATTGTTTCGGTCTCTACTTGACGTAAATTCATCGTATATGATTTGAAGTAAAACACTCTATTTCCGCTTATATTAGCGGAAATAAAGTGGTTTACTTCAAATCCTAAAATAAATTAAAGTTGTGAAGTCATTAGCGTCGAACACTGGTAACAATACGAATGTAATATAATAGATTAATTAATTTTTAAGAAACAGCATAAAAAAGCTGCAGTTTCTCTGTACCCCATACTTCAAGTGAAAGAAAAAGAAAATTTCCGTAGCATACATTTCATATAACAAATTAGTAACAAAATTTGCATCAGACTAAAACAAAATAATATTAATACTATTTGTATAAATAAGAAAAACTTTGGTTTGCTCCTAGTCAATAGCAAAGACTGTCGTGAAACGTGTTAAAAAAGCCGAATATACAAATAACATTGTAATGAATGCCCGCATTTTACATAGGTCAGCCAGCGCGATCTATTAACATAAGGGTAGAACAACATAAAAAAAGTATATTGCATAATGAAATAACAGTTGATTTTTCGGAATATTGTATAAATAACAACCATTTTCTATATTTTAGTAGAACTGTGATTTAAGACGTAGGTAATTAAAGCAGAAGAATTGAACTTTTAGAAAGTGTAGAAATTTGTTTAGCACATGAAAAGAAGCTACTAATCATAACTCAACAACAAATTTAATTTATCACCATTGCTCTTACCTGTAAGAGATTAATACCGAACCAATATCTTATTTTTACCTTCTACAAAATTATACCTGTTATCTACCCTACTATTATAAACAAAATTTTAAGTTCTGTTGCTTCAGTTTCAAAAATGGGCTAAAACTTCGAAAAATATATGTTAATATACATACAATAAATAGTGAAACTTAAGCCAAGTTTTCTTATCTACATTATTAAGGATAAAATAATGCGAAATATTAAATGAATTAAATGAATAGATACAGTGAATAAAACGAAACTTCTGGAGAAAATTCTCTTCTTATATAGAGCAAAATCTGTATAAAGCGCAGAAGATGCTGACAAATGGAAAAAACTAGTCAACGAATATATACAAATAACAAAAATCCCACTGGAATCCTGAAAAATACATTTTCATCAATTTTAATGCATGACTAACAGAGAAGGATGCAGAAATGATGGTGTAAACGAACATGGCTATTGATCAATATTCAAGGAGAAAATACGACAAAAATTTAATGCACCAATGAATAGAAAATCGGGAACAAAGCATCACGATATTCATCTTCAAAAATAGAAAAAACCAATACGAAAACTATTAGGGAATAAACCTCTTAAGCCCTGTATCGAAGCTTTTCACAAAAATAATATCAGATGAAATAGTATCGACAAGAATATCCGAGGAACAGCTAGACTGTGGAAAACTAAATCAACGTTAGATGTGTTATTTACCATCAGCAGATCCAAAAAGACCATGGAATTTAACAAAACGGGATATATCGGTTCATTGACATAATCCGGATATTCTATATAGTGCGCCTGACGTAGTACGACTATTCAGACAACTTAAAGTAGATTCAAAGACCACAAGCACTTTTAACGAACTACATACTCATTAAGACATATTCAAGGTTAACGAAAGAAATATCAATGCCGACAGGGAAAACACCATATCAAAAGACCTTAGTCACGAGTCTATCCTTGTAAACAAATTTCTGCCAAATACTAAACGAATATTGAGCAACAGCCAGGTGTTCTCCTGATATGGCTCAGACTCACTCTGTTTTTTTTCTTGAACTCAACTTTCCATTTAGAATCATCTGTTTTCAGTCAGTAGAAGATACACAAGAGACGAATACTGAAGTTGAATCCCGAAAATTCGTTCAAAAATATTTTGATTATTGGATTATTTTTGTAGACGTAAATGTCTGTTTCTTTGAAGGCAACAAAATAATCCTTATACGATTTTGACAGTGCATTCACCCATTACAAAGATTTTCTCCTCATAGCGCTAATGATTCCATAAGATATCTCGCCTATAATATATTTAGATATAACGCAGACTACCTATGGGTCACGCAGGGCAAATAAATATTCAGAAACATTCCTATGCAAATACCTTAAATAACTTTGATCTAATGCAGGTTATAAGTCAGCCCACTCGGAAGGAAGCCCTACTCGATCATGTGATTATCAACCTTTCAGATATCTTGCATTCGATGGAAGATATTAATTATCATTTAGTGGCCTTGATATGGTTAAGTTTCGTGTTGCGATGCTATATAGAAATATCTTGAATAACTTTGGTCTAACGCAGATTTTCAGTGAGCTCACTCGGAAGGAAGCCCTACTCGACCATGTGATAACCAACGTCAATCTTGTACTCGGAAAATAGAAGTTATTGACTATAATTTAAGTGATCATAATATGGTTGAGTTTTGTGTTGATGAAACCATGATTTTGTATCTTTCAGAAATTTCAAGAGGTTCTCACCGGATTGCTTTTTAGAATGATTTGAAGTTATCTCCCCTAGATGAAATTTTGAGAATGAATCATGTTGATGAAAAAGTGAATTTAATCACATCTTATTTGAATGGTTTCATAAGCATGACCCTACTGTTTCATGTCGTATAACCAAACCTCCAGATCTTTGGTTATCAGCCGATATTAAGGAAGTTAAGGAATAATTAAAACAAATTGTAGAATTTACTATGTTTTACTACCAATACAAATATATTTTACACATTTTCTTGTGACTCGAGTTTCGGGAAATGAACTATCCCATCATCAGACAATGTCTGATGACGGGATAGTTTTTATTTTATTGGTAAAACATTGTAATTTCTACAATTTGTTTTAATTATGATCAACTACCAAATAGTAACGGCTGAAACAATTCAGTATCTGAAATTAAGGAAGTATAGGGATAGGGCTAAGGCAAATACAGAATGTCAAAGCAGGAATCTGATTGGATGGGGTGTAAGAAACTGCATAATCTGACTACAATGAAAATACGTAAAGCTAGGAAGGAGTATTTTTCAAGTATCTTCCCAGCTCACCATATGAAACCACTTTGGAAACAACTTAAATATATTAATATCAGTACTAGACAAAAGTTTGCGATTCCTAGCAAAATCTCTGACTCCAATTCGTTGAATTAAGTTTATGTCAATTCTGTACCTAGGGACCAAAATAGTCTATCTGAGAAATTTTTTTATTCCTGTGCTTCTGAAATTTTCGGTGATTTTGAAGAAACAAGATCCTTCTCACTGATGGATGAATCAGTGGGTGGTAAATATGTGAATGACATCAATTCTGATGCTTCTAATTCTGGCAATTTGAGCATTCCGTTATTGAAATTGGGCTGTTCTTTTGTACAGAAATATCTTGTTAATTAAATGAATAGATGCATTCAAAGAGGATACTATTCTATAGCATGGAAGGATGCTATTATTCTACTGATGCCGAAGCGACGGAATGTAGAACTAATAGATTTGCGTTCCATAAGCATTTTGCTAAGTTTCTAAGGTACTTGCGAGAGTTGATCAGATGAATCAGTTCGTAGTGCTCCTTGAACTTCAGTCTGATTTTCGTGGTGATGATAGCTGTAATATAACGGATAACAATTTAGCAGCGTCGGATAATGGTTTTGTTACGGTGCTCATTTTACTCGACTATACCAGGGCTTTCAACAAGATGTCGCATGAACTAATATTAGCTATATCAACTTTCCTGGGATTCTCTGAGGATGTAGTATCATTGATCGGAAGCTACTTCTCTTGTAGAACACAGCGTGTTAGGATCAATGGTTCTCTATCAGATTCTTTACATGTATCTGCAGGTGTTCCACAGGATTTACTTCTGGGGCCCCTGTTGTTCATTATTTATACTCATTGATTTTGGAAAATAGTAAAATTCTGTGAAGTATATTTTTACGCTGACAATACTCAACTTCATTTCAGCTTTGACGCTGATCCTAGAGAGGAGGGTATAAAGAAAATCAATCAAGATCTTGCATTCATTAAAAAAATATTGGATCAGCACAATCTGTCGATAAACGCAGGTAAATCTTGTGCAATTCTTTTTGATAATGAGACAGTGTGTAATGGGTTGAGTGAAACTATAAAGTTGGTTATTCGTGGTGAAAAGATTCCTATTGTTAAGTTTGCATATATCCTGGAAATAATAATGAACAACACGTTTCGATATAGGTCACACATTGCTTGTTCTAATCGGAGTTCCTTGTATATCTTGCGATTGATCTATACTACAGCTGTTCTTTGCCTATTGAGATTAAGAACAATTTGTGATACTTTGGTGTTCTCCAAATTCAACTACTGCTCGCAGGTATCATTCATGTTTGAATCAGGCTACTTTGAATTCAATACAGAAGATACAGAACGCATGTTTGAAATTCATCTATAGTTTTCGTAAATTTGCGAGAATAAGTCAAAAACATACGAAATAGATTCTTGGTGGCAGCTCTAGTTTGCTAACATTGCATCCTACTTTTCCGTAAACCATCGTATCTTCAAAATCTTTCATGAAATTTTTTGAGTAGGATGATATCTCTGCAGAATTAGATTTGTGGTATAATCTTAGGAAAAATAAAGATTTAGTAGGGGAAAAATTAAAGGATATTTACGTGGCTGCATTTCGAAGGGTAAAGACCTGGCTGAGAAGTTCAATGGGAGAGAACAGATTGACTGGGTTGAGTTTGATGAGCGTTCATCGTAAATGTTTTAAGGAAAAGCAGGACTATTATTCTACACGAGAGTGTAGAATAAGTTTTCTACAAATCCTAGAAAAATTAGCATAAGGCATGTAACTATAATAATTTTTTTTCTAGCAAATAATTCTAATAACTCAGTGGATAAAGCACTGTTATAATTATACATATTTTTCTAAAAATTTTGGTTTCAGTTACCTTCGAAAAAAAAATTCTGTGATAAAATGTTCCCGACCATGATTCTTCCCCCCCTAGATTTGATCCTGGGTTCGCCCTGATCCTCCACATAGATTATTTCTCTTTGAGAGGTCCTTCAGATCCTCAATAGACAAACTATATAACACATGCGTTGGTCCACTGGAGTATCTTTCTATGTCAGCTTTCAGAAACAGGATCAAGGAAAAATGTTTCACTGAACAATGTCGATTTGGAAGATAGAAGTTGGTAATTCTTGATTATTATTATTATACGACTTGAGCCTATTAGCGTAGAAGGGTGTGAGAGTTCTCACAGCCCCCTCACGATTGGCTATCACACTCCCTGCTAGGGGGAACATTCACTCATCCCGGATAGCAATTATCAGAGGTATTGAGCTCTGTGATATGCGGTGTTCTTCTTCTCCTGGGTCCTCGGTCGTTCGTTCTTCGTTGTTTGGTCCTGGATATCTCGGCTCATGTCCTGGTTGTCGTTCTTGTAATGTTTCCCTCTATGGCTGGTCGTGGCGTCCATCGTGACCTACAAATTTCCTTATGGTTTTAGCAGTATCCTGTAGTACTGCTTTTTGCATTACTAAAGTTGCACTTCCAATTCCAGTTCCTTGAAATTGGATTTGAGACTTGTAGGCATAACTCCTGTGGTCAATATGAGGATAGGAATGGTTCTGGTGCTAAATATCCCCCATTGCCTTTTAATGTGAAGTTCTAGCTCCCGATACTTTGATATTTTCTCGGCGTATTTTTGACGTAGATTGTTGTTATTTGGGATGGCTACGTTTATAAGTATTGTCCTCTTCTCCTTCTGCTTAACTAAAATTATGTCTGGCCTGTTATGAACAACTGTTAAGTTTGTCAGCACCGTGCGGTCCCAGTATAGTCTGTAGTAATCGTTTTCCAGTACTCGAAAATTATATTATTATTATTATTATAGCATAAGTATAGCAAGCACACATTATGTAGGTAACACAACTTGTATTCGGTCTCATGTTGTATTTGTAATTTTTCTAAGTTTCTTGAGGTGTATCTACCATTATTTTCAAAATTTATATTTCATCAGGGTTTGAGTGGGAGAGCAGGTTGTGCTTGGTCCAATCTGAACTCCACCCTGTGTTTTTTTTAATTTTATTGCATTATTCTCTATTTCTTTTCCTTGAAATAATGTTAAATTGTTGATTTAAATGGTGATTGCAAACTATTCTTAATATCATAATTATTTCGGACCTTCATTGCGTGGAATATAATATAATATAATTCAGAGAATGGAAGTCCGAAATAATAATAAAAAACATAATTATTATCATTGAAGAAACCAAAAATTGTACAGGGTTAGTCATCGAATTTGTCTTAAAATTCACTTAGTTTTTACTTTCGATAGACATGAGATGTGAAGCTTGACTTTTGAAAGTTTTTTTGTCATTTAATCACCTTCCCAACGCGTCTCCTTTCATAAAAATCGATCATGAAAAGCCGAAGTGATCGGTTCAAAAGCAGAAAAGTCTGAAATAACCGCCTAATTTCTTAATGAAAAATCGACTGGCGAGATAGTGAAGGTGTTGAACCATTAGATATTAACCGAAAAATTGGTTATATTACCATCAAATGCTAAAATGAAACTGGATCTATCGAACGTAAGTGGTGGACCCACGACTGCTTGTACTCCTGAGAACGTCCGTAAAGTGAAGAAATGTTTGGAACGAAATCAACGTCGAAGTGGCAGTCAATTGGAAAACGATATTGGAATATCACAACGATCAATTCGCCTAATATTGAAGAGCAAACTTCGAGTTAAGACCCACAAAATACAAAAAATCTGGACTAGACCCATAAACATAAAAATAATAAAATTTGAAAATCAAAACAGATTTAATCTGTTGTCTTCTACAATTTTAATTTCAAAAAATTCTTTGAAGAAACTTTAAGAATTAAATTAATGTCTTTATAAGCACTGCTCATATTTAATAGACGTCAAAATTCATCATACAATATCAAACGGAATTAAGAAAAACCAACGAACATAAACTGTCAATTAAAATTAAAATATAAATAAGCAAAGATTTTTTGTTTCGTTCCAGGCATGCGTAATGAACTCTTCAGACAAACTTACGAAGCCCTGTTTGTTACAAAATGTTACAAAATGTATTGTTTTCCGATCCCATATGAATGAAAAATAACTCTTTCTCAAAAATATAAAACATAATTTCAAGAACTTCTCAAAAACTAATTTATTTGAAATATTCAATATATTTAAATAAATTACTTCAAAAAATCTCAAAACATGTAGCACATTCTCAAGAAATAATTAAAGTTACGATAAGATCAGCTCAACTTTACATATAAAAAATAATAAAATCAATTAAACAATGTATAGACTTACTCAGTGAATCTTAGGAATACACGGTCCTAAACAGAAAATAAAAGTGAACACCTTTATAAATCCAAGGTACTTATGTTCTTGAAATTATGTTTTATATTTTTGAGAAAGAGTTATTTTTCATTCATATGGGATCGGAAAACAATACATTTTGTAACATTTTGTAACAAACAGGGCTTCGTAAGTTTGTCTGAAGAGTTCATTACGCATGCCTGGAACGAAACAAAAAATGTTTGCTTATTTATATTTTAATTTTAATTGACAGTTTATGTTCGTTGGTTTTTCTTAATTCCGTTTGATATTGTATGATGAATTTTGACGTCTATTAAATATGAGCAGTGCTTATAAAGACATTAATTTAATTCTTAAAGTTTCTTCAAAGAATTTTTTGAAATTAAAATTGTAGAAGACAACAGATTAAATCTGTTTTGATTTTCAAATTTTGTAATAATCCTTCTATCAAGTAAAAAACCGTTCCTTCTTATTTTATAAAAATAATAGTATATAACAGTTAGATGCGATGGCCACACATCGTGTTTACTTGTTACTTTTTTACATAGTGTTTACTTTATATCTCATTCGGGACTATTTGCGCAAGAAAAAGTCGTATTTTTGATGGGTTAGGCAACGATCAGACGACGCGAACATTCTTCAATGGTTTTTATTTCAGTGGGAAAGAAAATTAATGCTCCAATATATAGACGGTTAGTATGGAGGATTTTTTTGAAGCATTGGGCAAGTAAACAATTTCAGTCAGAACGATGGGTGTTCCATCAGGGCCTTGCATCAGCTCACCGAGAGCAGCACAACCTCCAATGGCTTCAAAATAATGTTGCAACTTTGATTTAACCAAGATAATGGCCTCT
Source organism: Megalocaria dilatata (assembly GCA_034642435.1). Lineage (NCBI taxonomy): Eukaryota > Metazoa > Arthropoda > Insecta > Coleoptera > Coccinellidae > Megalocaria > Megalocaria dilatata. The sequence goes on from CM067854.1 coordinate 93,815,512, forward strand.
TTCATCTCCAGACTTAAAGCTGTTGGATTTCTGTATTTCGAGGTATTTGGAGAGCAAGGAGGAAGCAAAAAATTACAATACGGTGTGTGCGCTGAGGACTGCTCCTAATTGAAAATGTGCCAAAAGCCCACCAGGCGTCATACGGGCATCTTGCGATGATTTCTTTAAAAAATTGAAGAAAATAGAAATGTTCGGTGATGCTTGCATCAAAAACTCAAGATTTTGTTTTGTTTGTCAGTCTATAGAAAATAAATAAAAGAAAGATTTCTTCGAAAAATATTCATTAATTTTTTGTTATTACAATATTTTAGAGCAACATTGGAAATAAAATGATTTTTATTGAAAGACTTGAAATAGATACTTTTAAATCTCAACGAGTTCTTATTTAGAAGTTGATGTACTGATATGGTTTTATTCAAATGATTTTTAATTATTATTAATTATAGTGTTAATTATTTATCAAGAATTAATCAGAAATGATGACTTTTGAATGGATTATATTTAATTATCATGGAAATTTAATTTTATATAAGATTTCAGAATGAATACTAGTTAGATCACCCTTGTATCTAGTTGCTTGTATTGTGTGTTTCCAGCAAGCTCTTAGGATTATATTGGATGGAGTAGTCCGTTACTTTGTGATAGTTCATTTTAATGAAATAAAATAAGGAATTACTTTGTTTTCTATCACTTTTTATTATAACTGATATACAGTGACTCGAGTTTCGTAGTGTTTACTACATTTTCAAACTGAACGAACAAATTAGATCTCAACTATTATATATGGGGATTGTAGGCTTTGGCAGAGCTTCGAAGAGAGGGGTTTTCCAAAGTTCCGTCTGTTCGTTAAGTAGTTTTATTATTGGTACGTGCTTTTTATATTTTTCAATTTCTATGGATTCCAGGATGTCAAGTTTTTTTTTTATTTTACAAACAGAAAGATGGACTTGCCATGGGTTCACCTCTCAGCCCATTACTCGCTGAAATCTTTATGTCCCGTTTTGAAAGAAAAATTCTAAAATCCACACACGCAAAGCATATCACTTTTTGGTACAGGTATGTAGACGATATATTGGCTTGCTTCTGCGGAACACATTCAGAATTAAATGAAACATTAGAATATCTCAATAGTTTGCACAATAAGATCAAATTCACCATGGAAACACAATTTGATAATAAAATAAATTTTCTGGACATAACTTTAATTAACACTAATAATGAAATTTCCTTTGATATATATAGAAAACCCACATCAACTGATACAACAATACCAAATTTTTCAAACCATCCGATCAATCATAAACTAGCTGCTTATAGATCAATGGTACATAGAGCATTTTCAATTCCTTTAGATAATATTACGTTAAAGAGGGAATTGAATACAATCAGACAAATAGCCACAAAAAATCAGTTCGAAACCAAAACTATAAATTCCATCATAAACAAAAAACAAAAGCAACTAATTCGTAAACAAATTTACCCCATCTCCAAATCAGATCATAATAACAATAAATTCATAAAACTAACATATTTTGGACAAATTTCACAAAAAATAGCTCGAATTTTATCAAAAATTAACATAGTAACAGCTTTCACACCCTCCTATAAAATTTCTAATCTCTTTTTCAATCCGAAAGACAAAGAGAACCGACTGAATAATTCTGAAGTCTATAAATTAAGTTGTCAAGAGTGTATATTGTGTATATAGGACAAACGGGCCGACCTTTCCATAAAAGGTACAAAGAGCATCAATCTGCTTTTAGGAACCGGAAGAATAATTCCAATTTTGCGAACCATTTCTTTACTACAGATCACACCTTCCCAGAATTGAACAACCCTGTTATCTTGCACGTGGAAGCGAAAGGGAAAAAACTTGACATCCTTGGAATCCATAGAAATTGAAAAATATAAAAAGCACGTACCAGTAATAAAACTACTTAACGAACAGACGGAACTTTGGAAAACCCCTCTCTTTGAAGCTCTGCCGAAGCCTACAATCCCCATATATAATAGTTGAGATCTAATTTGTTCGTTCAGTTTGAAAATGTAGTAAGCACTACGAAACTCGAGTCACTGTATATCAGTTATAATAAAAAGTGATAGAAAACAAAGTAATTCCTTATTTCATTCCCTTAGGATTATAATTTTGTTGTTGAATAATTGAAATTTAAATATTATTAATTTTGATTTGATTTATTAGGGAGGGTTCAATTTGAATTTTTGATAAGTTAATTTCAAAATATATATATTAAATGAAACTAATTTGAAGTATGAATCTGAGACAACTCAAAAATGTAATGAGTAAGCTCTATGTTCTATGCTAACCTAACCCTATCTAAATATGATAACCTAATTCTAACTAAGCATTGATTTGATTTTGAGTTTAAATTGGGAGACTTTAAGTGAATAAACTTGTTTCTACCTTTGGTGAGTTTAGTCATCCATTAACAATGTTCCTTTGATGTTGGCTTTGCTCCATTTCAAGATTTTGTTTTGGTTCTTGAAGAATGTTTCTGGAATGTTCTGATTTCCCAGGCTACTTCGTTGATTCCTTCTTTTGGATTTAAATTATTGAATTCTTGATTTATTTGTGATTATTTCCATTCACAACACTCAGGTGACGTACTTTTTATCACATTTCTATTTACAATAATATTATTAATTTAGTTTTAGGTTTTGGATCTGTATTATTGACGAGAAAATCTTTAATCAGAGCAACGTGCTCGTGCTATGGAGTATCTTTATACTGATTCAGTTTTTGACTGTCTTGGCCGGCCTCTTATAGTTTTCTCGAAAAATTTAATTTCAAAGCTTACCCAGCTTCTGTCAAAATTATAGAAAAATGATACTTTCAATGATTTTACAATATTTCTAGTTTTAAAATTATCCTAAATAGTTAATCTATCTTTCTGTGGATAATTTTGTACTAATTTTATGAAAATTGGTTGAGTTTAAATACTTATTTTCATACGAAGAGTTTTCGAAATGTCAAAAAGTTTGCATAATTTAACTTCTAATGCTTTTTACTGAATATTACTTATGAAATTGATCAAATTTCTTTAGCTTAGATGCTATTACAATTAATTCTATTGACGCCTAAACATCTTGAAGGATATCTCTTACATTAATAATTTCAGAATATCTGACGTAGACACTATGTTCTCCTTAATTAAATTTTGATTAAATTTGTCCTATTCACATCTTTCTGGTTCACTAAAGCTTATATATATATATATATATATAATTCATGATAGTAACAAATATTTTCAACAAAGTCTTCACCAATTTTAAACTAGATATATAAATTCAAATTACTTCTATTTATTGTAACTTTGGCTTTCTTAAACATTTAATATTTATCAATTGAAAACTTGGGTTCTATTTAAGATTATCAAAAGGATTGATTTATTTTTGACTATCGTTTAAAGAAATTTCACTCGTCTAGTTGTGATATATTCTAAATATGCTTTTTCTTCAAAATTTTGGCTTCTGAGTATGTTTATGAACTGAATTATCTATATTTCTGGATAAATTGATCTAATTCAATTGATTTTGGTCTGATTACACTCTAACGAATCATCATGTATATAACGGTGAGTCTTTTCCTTGAATTTTATTGATTTTCATTCTCTGAGTTTTTATTGGAATAATAATAAATAATAAATTTACATATATATATATATATAAATATATATATATATATATATATATAAATAACTAGTTTACATTGTGTAATATATAAAATCCATGACAGTACATAATTATCAAAATATTATGGAAAAGAGAAATTTTGAAGGAAATGCACATCCTCCGTATAATTTGATTAAATCTTACGTTAATATCAATTATATTATTTAGATGAATATGTTTTCTCGAAGACAATCACCCAACTCTGCAAATTTCTAGTTTCAATGAATATTTTCGGGCGACAGAAATTTTCATTTCTGGGAGCTTGACCAGAGAAACTATACTCATTCGGATGAGGACGGCTTATGGTCATTAACATCATTGGAAACTTAATTTGGAAGCAGTTTATTCAGAAAGATAACAATTATCTCTAACAATAGTATTTGCAGAATAAATCAGTAGATTTTTCAAGTTTCGGTTACATCTTCAATGAGTTTCTCATTGTTTTCAAGCATAAAAAGGGTGTATGTGAGCAATTGGTAAGAAGAAAATAACTATTGAATCAACCACAGGAAAGTATATAATTCTATATCATAATAAGGGACGATAGGGTCAAATTAATAAAATAATGCACAAAACAATATAATATGTAATAACAATTAAAGCAAAATTAATTATACGATTCGGATGATTCTTGATAACATTGAACCTTCGACCGATATCCTTCTTTACATCTTTATAATTATAAGATAAGATATAAATATATCGAGTAAAAGTTCAGTTTTCTTACTGAAATAGCTTCGTGATTATACCACCGCTAATAAAACTTTCATTTGGTGAATCATAACTTTTATTTTGTGTGAAATCTATGTTTCCTATATTCAATATACAACTTTTATCTCATACATTTCTACATAAATATTTTATAAGATTTAGTAAGGAATATCTTTCAAATTGGTTTCAAATAAAATACTGAGGTTTTCCCTTTACAATCCTTCGGATTCACTCCAACGGATACACAGTCTATCAACTGAAGATTTTTATCAAAACACAATCTTATTTCATTCAACAAAGTTTTACCTGCAGAATCTTTAGTACAACAAACTTGTGGTGTGCACTTGTATTCTTCGAATAATGCAGTGATGAAATCATCAACTTCATAGCTTTCTTCTCTAGGTACTACACTTGACTGAGACAAAACTCGACTTATGTTATATTGCAAATTCAGTTTCAGTGAATTTTCGAAATAATTATATACACTATTGAAATTAGGTAAAATACTTGCGCAAGTGCCATGCTTCTTCCATTCATGGCGCCAAAAAGCATATGAATCAGTCCCGTTCTCAATATTAGTCCAATGATCGTTCAAATCTGTAAGGATGGGATCCAGTTCTTCACTGCTGAACAGTATACTACTATTACAATAATTCGGTCCACTTGTACCTATTTTTGTTGGCCATAACCCATGAACGAGAAAGGAATTCTGGTCTTTAGGCATAGCACACTTGTTTGTATTATTTTTATCTATCCATTTTATACAATCAGTGATTGGCCACCTTTGAGAATAAAGAAGATAATCAAACTCGTAATTTTTTGATGAATATGACTCAAAAACACAATCCCCTAATTTGGATATGAATAATAGATATATAAAGATCAGCATATTGAATTGTATCATATTTAATATCAATTTGACTTGAACAATACTGAATATTTTTGATATTGATTTCTTTTATATACAAACAGAATAATTCTTATCGTATCTAATCCATTACACTTTGTACACAACATCTCCGATACAGTTTCTAGACCAGTTTACTCATTTCGATTATCTAATCCATACAATAATACCTTCTGCAGTAATATTTCATATCATAATGCCATTCAATTGTAAATAGTTGCACACAATGATTGTTCATCAAACATTTCAGATCAAACAGACATCAAAAGTTTAAAAACGGTGATTTCGACGTAGAAGACAAAGATCGCAGTGGAAGGCCAAAAATTTACGAGGATGCAGAATTGGAGGAATTATTGGAGGAAGATTCATCTCAAACACAAAAAGAACTTGCTCTAACATTAGAAGTCACTCAGCAAGCAGTCTCCTCGTTTTTCTATAATAAATATTTAATTTGTGTTAAAAAACGGCGGAAACTTATTTGTACTCCTAATATATATATATACTACTCTGTCAAGAAAATTCCGGGAATTTTCAATTAAAACAACATTCTTACATTTAATCGTCAAAATTTATTGGGTCGCCTTCAAAATAGGCTCCATTTGCTTCAATACATCTATGCCAACGGCACTTCCAATTATCGAAACATTTTTTATAGGCGCTTTCCGGGATAGACTTTAGCTCTCGCGCCGAATTTTGTTTTATGGCTTCAACCGACTCAAAACTGGTGCCACGAAGGGGCAATTTTAGTTTTGGGAAGAGAAAAAAGTCGCAGGGAGCCTAATCCGGCGAATACGGTGGTTGATGAAGCACGTTTGTTGAGTTTTTGGCGAGAAAGTCAGTCACAATCGTAGCTCGGTGAGAAGGCGCGTTATCGTCATGCAAAATCCATGAGTTGTTCGCCCACAAATTTGGCCGCTTCTTACGGATACGCATCACGCAAACGTTTCATAACGCCTAGGTAATACTCCTTGTTTACCGTCTGACCCTCTGGAACGAATTCGTAGTGCACCACGCCACGGATATCGAAGAAAACAATGAGCATCACCTTCATTTTCGAGCGGCTTTGGCGTGGTTTTTTTGGTTTCGGCTCATTTTTTGCCACCCATTCCGATGATTGCTGGCTTTTTTTGCATATCGTACTCGTAGACCCAGTTCTCATCACCAGTTATAATGCGTTCCGTGAATGTAGAATCGGAATTACAGCGATCCAGCATGTCTGAAGCAACCTGTTCGCGATGACGTTTTTGAAGAAAATTCAGGTCTTTCGGTACGAGTCGTGCGGCCACCTTTCTCATGCCCAAAATATCAATCAAAATCGTACTCGTGGGATATCTTAAGATCATGTGCTATCTCTCTCAAGCTGGTACGACGGTTTTCCAGCACCCTTTCCCTAATTTTATCGACGTTATCTTCGATCGAAGCCGTCGATGGGCGTCCGGAACGAGGCAAGTCTTCGACCACTTCACAATCGTCCTTGAAGGCTCTGTACCACTGATATGCACGAGTTTTCGATAGAGCATTAACACCAAAGGCCTTTTGCAACATTTTCAATGCATCGGCACACGAAAATTCATTTGCAACACAAAACTTTAAATAAATTCTTTGCTCAACGTAATCACCCATAGTAAAAATCGGCACGCACTCTGACATCGACTGACTTAATCAGCTGTTGCAAACACACTAGTTGACAGATCCCGCTCAAGCTTGGCATAGTAATTAAGGACACTGGTACCAACCTAGGAAAAAAATTTTTACCTGCCTCATTGCCCCGCCAGATTTAAATCGATAATTCCCGGTACTTTCTTGACAGAATGTATATATATATATATATATATATATATATATATTTATGTATATATGTATATATATATATATATATATATATATATATATATCCAGCGTACAAGGCTGCATCCCCCCATGTAAAATTACCGGTATAGATGGCATCCGAGGTAAGGTGGCATCCAATATACGGATGCCAACTTACCAACACGAAGTGACATCGGTAAATGATATAAGGGAACATCCTTTATCGTTTGCGCTAATTTTCAGCAGGATGCCAACTTGACCCTTTTTGGACCTATCTAGACTGCCGTGGATACTTTAGGTTCACTGAGTTTTATCATGGTGGCGCTCGGGTCGATTTCGTGTATACTTTGTATATCATGGGGCTATCTAAACAACGGTTCACTTGGCATCCAGTACATTTGACAACGTGGATTTGTTTACTTTGCAATTATCTTGCATTCTTTCTTGGAATTCATAAGAGTAGAAGGTGAAGATGGTTTTTTTCCGTTCGATCGATACGTAAGCAGACTGTGAACAGATGTGGCTTCCTGAAAGAGCGAATTGTTATTTAGCGCTACGTTGGACATTAATTCGTATTGATGTTGAGGATTATTATTTTATTATGGATTTTTTTGCGTGCACGTTCTAGGTAATATCTTGCTATCTTTGAATTTTCAAGGTAGGTTTGGAGTCAAAATATTTTTACTGGATTCATTAATAAGCAATTTAGTTCTCTTGATTTCGAAGTTATTGATATTCGAAATTTTTTCTTATTTTTTACAATATTTTCGAAACTGCAGATCTTTTCGAATTGGAATGTGGTATAAAATAGTAAAATTATAACGCATACGTTTGTGAAAAATTTGGTCGTGTCACATAATCTGAAAATTCAAAAAAATATATTCAAATGAAGGTTTTCCCCTAATATTTCATATCAGTTCATATCGATTTTGTGTAACTGATTATACATTTTCGTTGATTTCGTTGAAAGGTTTATGCGTTCTTGCAGCTCAGTAATTGAAACTTTAGGAATAATCCACTCGGCTGATACGTAAACTTTTGGGATTGGAGCGGTATTCGAATTAGAAATATATTGGATTGCGTTAAATTCATGAAGTTTTTTTTTCTCATTCATCGTTTAAATGAAAACAAGCGTCTTGTATCGGTTTTATAGAATACATCATTTTTTTCTGTAAAATGGTGGTTTGACGTGATTCGGATGACTTTAAGTCAAGTGGAAGATAATTATCGCTGTTATCGAAAGTTTTATTCGTTCATGCAGCTAGGCGATTGAATTTGATTGAATAAACTGATTCTATCAATGCTATATTACTTCTCACCTTCGAAGTTAAGGAGTATTTTTCACCAAAGGTACTTTATTTATTTAACAATTCAATATTAAGATTTTTATTTATTCCGCAGACTCCTAATATCTTTTTCTGAAGAAAAAAGTTTCTCTCGAATAGTACCAACTTGGTAATGACTATTATTCGCCACGACTATAGAATTTGATTCGAAAATTTGAAAGCTATATTTCAAGTTTGAACAAACATTCATTTCTACAAAGAAATCCTCTTTTCGTTCCAATTTTCATGCGTCACCATGAATCTCATAGCCCATCCTTACACATAGTTTTTTTGTGTATCCCAATTCTATGAGCTTTTTGTTTGAGTAAATTTGAGTAAATGAATTCTTATATATCTTTTCTCCGTAATATTCTTACCAGCGCCTGGCCTAATGGACTCATACCGTAACGGTGAAAGTTCGAACCCAGGGCCAGGAAAGAAATTTTCATTTCCATACAATGTGATAATGATGAAAAGTAATAGTTAACCAGAAGAGATAAATGATCATATCATTTTCTCTGACAACTCATAATATAATCTAATATTTCATCAAAAAAGTATTTTCAACTCGCTCAATATCTGCTTTTAAATGTTTGAATAATTTCCAAAAATATTTGTAGATTTTGCATTGCCCATTTAGACTTGAAATCTACGTGAAAATTTGAAATCTCTGAGCTAATTCCTAATAATAATAATATTTATTCACTTAGTTATCTATATACATTCGATGAAAACGTCTTCAAGCACTGCCATTTTCCAACGACTGTTTCATTGAATTAACACGAAGGAAAATATTGTCAATCATAAAAAAAATAAAAATCTACAAGAATATGGATGCTTCGATTTGAATTTTTTTAATTCCTGTAAAATTCCTGTTGATCACAAAACCTTGTCGAGTTTATTTGAGTATAGATTTGTTCTACAGATGTATGTTACACTGTCTCGATTTCTAGAGCTTTTTATTACCATTATTCATACCCCTTATTAGGAATGAAAATTGGAGGAAATAAAGTGTTTTCTTTAAATCATATTCAATGTTTCTGGTAGCTAATGTCAAAACCTAATTACCATTAATAATTGAATTTTCGGTTATTATTTGCAATAACGGTGATAGAAATGTTAGTAAGACTTAGTTCTAATTTTAAAATTGCTTTTGGGTCATATATTTCTGGTAGTCATGCTCAATGAAATCATTTTTGAGGCAACTGAAAAGATCGGACCACAAGAACGAAATTAGATACTTTCGATGAGATATAATGAAAAAAATAATAAGAAATCTGTGTTTTGCATATTACAGGTGGTCGATTTTATAGCCATTAGCATATAAATGACATTAACTTACCGTTGAATTCTAATAGAAGTTACATAAAAAATTTTTTTTTAATTTATAACGATTTGATACCTATGGTTAAAGTTTACTAGTTAAAATATGACATTTCAGGAAAATGACCAATTTTTCAGTATGAGGTATTAGTGTTTCTCCAAGAAAACATAAATTTTAAGTCCTATACTCGAAATTTTTGTAGAACGTTTTTATCGCGTGATTAATGATATTTTTCTTCATATTCTACGTACAGGTTCCTCATTACGCAAAAAATTCAACCTATGAAACAGTTAGTTACAATAGCATACTGTGGTATAGGTACTTTTATGATGATCCCGAAATTCTGCTAGAATAATTGACTCGTTCATTTGATAAGTGGAAGTGGATTTCAAAATCTCATATTCATCAGATCGGTATTTCCCTCTTATATTTGTATCTACATATACCTACAAACCTTTTCCGTTAAAACATACCCTTAAAATTTCCACTATTCAATTTATTCCGTTCGAGTTTTTTATTGCTCGTGCACCAACACGACAGGTTTTTATTTGATCAAGGATTATTCATCTTCGTCTTGTGTTTATAATCTTCTAATCGTTTGACAACCTCTATCCGATACTCGCGATATATAGACATTTGGCGCCTTGGAAGGCGCCTGCTAAACTACGTAATATTTAACACGTATGGAATGATACTTATTCGCTACTACTTCCAATTACTCAATAATATTCATATTATTGTATATCGGTATTATATATTTTTTTTATTCCTGCAATAAAAATGTTTGTTCGGGCGATCCAAAGTTATTTCGAAACATCCGTTTTATTGGAATTCGAAATGGAATATTTTTCAAATGTGGAGCGATTAAACACAACGCAACAAAATTGCGGAATAGGATTGTGAACAAAATATCAATATAATTTGATATATTCTTCAACTCTATGATTGTTTCGGTCTTTACTTGACGGAAATTCATCTTGAAAATATGAATAAAAACAATATTCTAATTTCCGCTAATATTTTATTGACACTACGATCGTTACGTCATACCATGACTTAACAAGATAAGTATCTTGTAATACTCACCTGAAGCAGTCATGGTATGACGTAACGATCGTAGTGTCAATAAAATATTAGCGGAAATTAGAATATTGTTTTTATTCATATTCTTCAACTTTTTTCTCTTTTATCTTTTTCTACATTGAATGATGTTAAGCTTCCAATTCTGCAATGAAAAATTAAAGTTTCCATTAGGATGGTATCGGTATTTCAAGTCGAACACGGAAATATTCAGGATTTATACACAAGCTAGCACAAAAAACCTTAGAAGTCGACTGAAAATAAGAAAGTTAAATTCTGAGGAAAATCTTTCATTTTTGATTAGTGTTACATTCATCTTGTCGTTACGAAAAAACTTTTCACTTCCTTAATAATGAAAGATGTGTTCAAAAACTAATCTCCTATTGGGAATATTGTTCATTTTGGAGAAGGATCAACAAAAAATTTATCATCAGTAGATTTAACTTGAAAACACGTAATTTTTGGCAATTCTTGAACTCTTCTTGTAATGAAACATAAAATCTCAACAAAATAAAGAATCCAGACTCAAAAGGCTCCACTTTTCCGCCTCTAATCAATAAATTCAAACAGAGAGAGTTTTGAATATGAGAATATGGAAAAATATATAAGGAAAAAGATTAGATTAAACTATGTGATTAAATTCTAAAAAAATATTAATTCTTCAATAATATTCACGAGAAATTGAACCATCAAATCTCGCGTACCGTATGACTTATCCGAAGCAACAGAATAACAGCGAACCCTGAAAAGATCCCCTTCATGCCAGCAATCGTTCTGTGTAATATTTACCGTTTGAGTATTACCATTCATTACGCCAGACAAATACGGCAGTATGGCAACATCTCAGTGTGCCACCTTGGCTGGTACTAAATTATACGGCAGCCAACTTGTACCATTATAGGTAAAAAAGTATACGGATGCCAACTCGACCGCTATCTATACCGGAAGTCATCTTGTGCGGAAAAAAAACTCCGAATATACACGAAGTATACACGAGGATGCAGGCCGATACCCTTTTTGTACGGATGCCAGCTAGTTCGGCAGATGTATATATATATATATATATATATATAGATATATATATATATATATATATATATATATATATATATATATATATACATCATTGTTGGATACACAAGCGATATTGACTGTGTTTAAATTGCATTCGTTTCAATAATTTATTAATTTATTTATAGATCTTTCGGCACTAGGATAAGTGAACACCAGAAAGCATATCTTGGTAAAAACGGAAATTAAATAAATTCCGACCATCCTTTGGAGACAGGACATGATTTTGACATTATCTACAAAATCTTACACCTATAGAACAAGAACCTCAGGTTGAACTACTTAGAAGCTCTCGAAATTAACGAATACAATAAAAAACAGATTCTCCTAAACGACCAGACAGACCTCAACAAATCCCCCTTACTTAAACTTTTCTGAAACTTTGTGTAATAATAAAAAAACAAATTACTGTAAATTTCCACTACCTTCTTTTCTGTATATTTTGAATATTTAAAGAACTTAACCTCAAATATGTAGTTATTACCATACTCACCTGATAAAGTCATGTTGTCATGACGAAACAATTGTTGTGAAATTAAATAAATTAGCGGAAATTAAGTTGTTTTACTTTTAGTCATCATATGATAGATAAATCTGTTAAAAACGGAATTATTTTCAAAGAAAATATTGGCTGCAATTTCAGCAAGAACTTACTAAATCCTCATTAAATGCGTCAAATTTTGACGTCACTTACCAAACTTAAGTAGTGAACTTTTTTTTCAGTACAGTCAGTTCAAACTGGGCAAAAAATTGGAAATCTTTTCATGAAAAATGTTTCATTTTCATCCGAGGTGGAGTAGCTGGTTTAGAAATTTTGATAATAGTTTAGAGAAGTATTATGCAGCGTTACATAATAAAAAAAATATTTGGAAAAATTGAAGATTTGTGGCAACAGGAGTAAAAAGACCGTCACAGGGTGTAGAATTTTTAGAATTTTTTTAAATGCCTATTATTTTGAAAGCATGCTACATAGATTTTTTTTCCATATTTTTCTAATAACGAGTACGCTTTGCCACGTCGCCCAGTTCCAACTGTACTGTATATGTAGCGGCAACTTTGAATCGATAGAAAGATAACATTCTGCATTCAGAATCACGAGCCGATGAGCTTTTACAGAATAGGGCCGATTATCCAGTATTTCTTCCTATGAGCAGTTCAGGAGATCTCTTCAGTATATCACACCTTTACTCTGATTGAATTCGACATATGGAATGATCTCTTCATCTCTGACCTGTAACATGAATACCACATGACGTGGCTAACGAGGCGATAACAGGCAGAATGAACTCAAGGCTAGAGTCTTTCTGGCGGAGCCAATCTGGCCTGAAACACTCGAAGTTATTCCTTGGAACAGATTCGAACAAAAAGATGGCGAACCTAGCGCTAGGTCTGGATAGGGCCAAACTAAGAACACTTGTCGGAATTATGACAGGTCACTGCAGACTGAAAGCGCATTTACACAAAATCGGTCTGGCTGAAGACAATGAATGCAGGCTGTGTCTTGAGGACACTGAAACAGCCATGCACATCGTCTCAGAGTGCCCAGCGGTGAGTCGCATCAGATTCGAGGTCTTTGGCCAGGCTTTCATAGCCCACAGTGAACTGAAAAAATTACCCCTGAACAAGATTATCGGTCTTATCCAAAAACTGGATCTCGTCGGGGAGATATAAATTAGGGGTGAACCACAATAGTCCGTGCGGACGCAGTGGTAGGGTGGACAGACGCCCGCTCGCCATAAATAATAATAATAATAATGACCTGTAACATTAAAATTTGTAGTAACAAAATTGATTTTCTTCCAGAACTACTTTTTACCAATAAATCTACCATATTCTTATTTTGTAGATCTATTTAACATTTTCATCACTCCGTGAAGAGATTTTTCATTATTTCTCTCAACGTGTAGATACCTAGGACTGGATCTGGTCATTAGGTATTTTGTTGATTGTGTTAGCTTTACAGAAGGTGGCGCTGCTCTCCCAACCTCTCTTCTTGATTACCCGCAGGATGTCCACTACAAACTCAGCAACTCGGCTTGCATTTAGAGCTCTTTCAATTCGAGTACTCAACGAGGTCCCCTTCTGCTACCTTTTCGACACAATACCATGAATTTCCTTTCTTGTAGGTTATACGCCTTTTTAGATGAGGTAAGCAGCTGCAAACTCGTGCTTATCTCATACATGCTTGACCCAAAACAAGATCCTTGGAAACTATTATTATCATTATTATCGGATCAATAACACTTTGTAGTCAGTGGGTGTGTTTAATCAGTAAGCTCCAGAACAGGAACGTTAATAATGTGTTCAAGTAGTTGAATTTATTTTTGTGGGAATGATATTGTCCTGAAACCTTGATCTGAAAACAATCTTTAATTGAACATATATGTTCATCAAAAAAAGTCCCGGCATTTGGGTCCAATAATATCTTCGAAACGAAATCAGATTGGAGATTTGAAAGATATACATTCTGTCAAGAAAGTACCGGGAATTATCGATTTAAATCTGGCGGGCAATGAGGCAGGTAAATTTTTTTTTCCTAGGTTGGTACCACTGTCCTTAATTACTGTGCCAAGCTTGAGCGGAATCTGTCAACTAGTGTGTTTGCAACAGCTGATTAAGTCAGTCGATGTCAGAGTGCGTGCCGATTTTTACTATGGGTGATTACGTTGAGCAAAGAATTTGTTTAAAGTTTTGTGTTGCAAATGAATTTTCATGTGCCGATGCATTGAAAATGTTGCAAAAGGCCTTTGGTGATAATGCTCTATCGAAAACTCGTGCATATCGTGCAGTGGTACAGAGCCTTCAAGGACCGTCGTGAAGTGGTCGCCCATCGACGGCTTCGATCGAAGATAACGTCGATTAAATTAAGGAAAGGGTGCTGGAAAACCGTCGTACCAGCTTGAGAGAGATAGCACATGATCTTAGGATATCCCACGAGTCCGCACGTACGATTTTGTTTGATATTTTGGGCATGAGAAAGGTGGCCGCACGACTCGTACCGAAAGACCTGAATTTTCTTCAAAAACGTCATCGCGAACAGGTTGCTTCAGACATGCTGGATCGCTGTAATTCCGATTCTACATTCATGGAACGCATTATAACTGGTGATGAGACCTGGGTCTACGAGTACGATATGCAAACAAGCCAGCAATCATCGGAATGGGTGGCAAAAAAGGAGCCGAGACCGAAAAAACCACGCCAAAGCCGCTCGAAAATGAAGGTGATGCTCATTGTTTTCTTCGATATCCGTGGCGCGGTGCACTTCGAATTCGTTTCAGAGGGTCGGACCGTAAACAAGGAGTATTACCTAGGTGTTATGAAACGTTTGCGTGAGCGTAATTGTAAGGAGCGGCCAAATTTGTGGGCGAACAACTCATAGATTTTGCGATAACGCGCCTTCTCACCGAGCTACGATTGTGACTGACTTTCTCGCCAAAAACTCAACAAACGTGCTTCAGCAACCACCGTATTCGCCGGATTTGGCTCCCTGCGACTTTTTCCTCTTCCCAAAACTAAAATTCCCCCTTCGTGGCACCCGTTTTGAGTCGATTGAAGCCATAAAACAAAATTCGGCGCGAGAGCTAAAGTCCATCCCGGAAAGCGCCTATAAAAAATGTTTCGATAATTGGAAGTGCCGTTGGCATAGATGTATTGGAGCAAATGGAGCCTATTTTGAAGGCGACCCAATAAATTTTGACGATTAAATGTAAAAATGTTGTTTTAATTGAAAATTCCCGGTACTTTATTGACAGAGTAGTATTTTTAAAAACATTTTCGTAATGAGTTAGTTGCACGTAAAAAGTAGGGGAGTTTTATTTCATCCTCAAAAAATATGTATTTTTTTCATGAACTTAATATTTCTCCATTCTGATTAACTTATCAGTCTGTTTATACTACCTTCAAACTTCATGAGGTACATATAGACAAGAAACGGCCGAGTAGAAAACATATTTTCAAAACTTTCTGCTACAGTCCTGATAAAGTTTAATATGACTTTTGTAACGACCGACTGCAAAGAACACCTCATTTCATTTTTATAATTCATTTTGGTAGACAGAAAGTGATTGAATTATTTAACGGTCCAAGTCTATAATTTTCCTTATGTACGGCTCGTCTCTCCAATTACAGCTTCAATAGTAGGTTTCACAAGACGTCCATGAATATCGATTTCTTTGTTGATATCTTCATTCAAATATCATTGAATTCATAGATGTTTCATTGAGAAGAATTTGTCAGAAGAAGAATGTCTGCGGAAGGAGGTGAGCGAGAAATTAAAATCTTAATTGTTTATTTCCCCTTTTGATAATCCAGATATTACTATCATGGATTTGGATTTTCGAAAAACATTATCAGTTCACTTGAGTTCATTATTGTTTATTTTATTACTCTCTCAATTCTAAACCTTCAACCAGTGATTCATTAGTAGCTTATTCTTTCATTTCATTTTACTATGTTCATTTATATAACTTGGAATTATTTTTTTTTATGATAGATTGGGCCGTTGCTTGGTAGAAATCAGTTGTAATTGTCATTATAAAATAAAACACTTGTTTACGTTTTCTACTTTATTTTTGGTATTGACGTACGTTTCGTCTTTGCTAGAAAGACTTCATCAGAATACGAAGTAACAGTTGTTGTACAATGAATTTATAAGATTTTTTACAGAAGGTGTACATGTGTTTTTAATTGTTCGTCGGGTTGGTTTTCTCAAAGAATATTCCCTTCAGAATCGTGTTCACTCGATCCCTTGTAAATATTGAATAGAGGGGTGTAATAAAAATCTATTTGTTCATTTACTAGGTTATTGCTGTTTTTATGTCTATTTATTTCGTAAATTTCCCATAAGTTCAATTTTAGACCTCTATTTTCAACATGTAGAATTTCTATTTCTTTTGTGAAAGAATGGTTATTTTCAAGAAGGTGTTTAGCATAATGTGAATCTTTTTTATTTTTATCGAAACTTCTTTTATGTTCGGTTAGGCGTGTACCGAAATTTCTACCTGTTCTACCAATATAAATCTTTGGGCAATCTGGGCAAGTGAGTTTGTATACACCTGATAATTGAAGTTTATCCATACTGTTTTTATTGTTTTTGATGTATTTGCTAATAGGATTGTTTGTCTTGAAAGAGACTTTAATATTTTCTTTTTTGAGTAGGTTTTTTAGTTGAATACTAATGTTTCCGAGATATGTGAGGCTAACGTATTTGTGTTCAGATAGATCAGATGTTACTGGATAAATTTCTTTTATTGTGTTTTTGTGTATACGTTGGTTAATTAATCTCTAATAGATAATTTAATTAACCAACGTATACACAAAAACACAATAAAAGAAATTTATCCAGTAACATCTGATCTATCTGAACACAAATACGTTAGCCTCACATATCTCGGAAACATTAGTATTCAACTAAAAAACCTACTCAAAAAAGAAAATATTAAAGTCTCTTTCAAGACAAACAATCCTATTATCAAATACATCAAAAACAATAAAAACAGTATGGATAAACTTCAATTATCAGGTGTATACAAACTCACTTGCCCAGATTGCCCAAAGATTTATATTGGTAGAACAGGTAGAAATTTCGGTACACGCCTAACCGAACATAAAAGAAGTTTCGATAAAAATAAAAAAGATTCACATTATGCTAAACACCTTCTTGAAAATAACCATTCTTTCACAAAAGAAATAGAAATTCTACATGTTGAAAATAGAGGTCTAAAATTGAACTTATGGGAAATTTACGAAATAAATAGACATAAAAACAGCAATAACCTAGTAAATGAACAAATAGATTTTTATTACACCCCTCTATTCAATATTTACAAGGGATCGAGTGAACACGATTCTGAAGGGAATATTCTTTGAGAAAACCAACCCGACGAACAATTAAAAACACATGTACACCTTCTGTAAAAAATCTTATAAATTCATTGTACAACAACTGTTACTTCGTATTCTGATGAAGTCTTTCTAGCAAAGACGAAACGTACGTCAATACCAAAAATAAAGTAGAAAATGTAAACAAGTGTTTTATTTTATAATGACAATTGGAATTATTATTAAATATATATATATATATATATATATATATATACATATACATCTGCCGAACTAGCTGGCATCCGTACAAAAAGGGTATCGGCCTGCATCCTCGTGTATACTTCGTGTATATTCGGAGTTTTTTTTCCGCACAAGATGACTTCCGGTATAGATAGCGGTCGAGTTGGCATCCGTATACTTTTTTACCTATAATGGTACAAGTTGGCTGCCGTATAATTTAGTACCAGCCAAGGTGGCACACTGAGATGTTGCCATACTGCCGTATTTGTCTGGTGTAATGAATGGTAATACTCAAACGGTAAATATTACACAGAACGATTGCTGGCATGAAGGGGATTTTTTCAGGGTTCGCTGTTATTCTGTTGCTTCGGATAAGTCATACGGTACGCGAGTTTTGATGGTTCATTATTGTGAATTATTGAATTGATTGATCAGTTGAATTTCTCGTGAATATTATTGAAGAATTAATATTTTTTTAGAATTTTATCACATATCATATCATATCTAATCTTTTTCCTTATATGTTTTTCCATATTCTCATATTGAAAACTCTCTCTGTTTGAATGTAATGATTAGAGGCGGAAAAGTGGAGCCTTTTAAGTGTGGATTCTTCATTTTGTTGAGATTTTATGTTTCATTACAAGAAGAGTTCAAGAATTGCCAAAAATTACGTGTTTTCAAGTTAAATCTACTGATGATAAATTTTTTGTTGATCCTTCTCCAAAATGAACAATATACCCAATAGGAGATTAGTTTTTAAACACATCTTTCATTATTAAGGAAGTGAAAAGTTTTTTCGTAACGACAAGATGAATGTAACACTGATCAAAAATGAAAGATTTTCCTCAGAATTTAACTTTCTTATTTTCAGTCGTCTTCAAAGGTTTTTTGTGATAGCTTGGGTATAAATCCTGAATATTTCCGTATTCGACTTGAAATACCGATACCATCCTAATGGAAACTTTAATTTTTCATTGCAGAATTGAAAGCTTAACATCATTCAATGTAGAAAAAGATAAAAGAGAAAAAAGTAAAAGAATATATCAAATTATATTGATATTTTGCTCACAATCCTATTCCGCAATTTTGTTGCGTTGTGTTTAATCGCTCCACATTTGAAAAATATTCCATTTCGAATTCCAATAAAACGGATGTTTCGAAATAACTTTGGATCGCCCGAATAAACATTTTTATTGCAGGAATAAAAAAAATATATAATACCGATCTACAATAATATGAATATTTTTGAGTAATTGGAAAGAACTAATTTTTATTTTGTGAATCCATTATGAAATGATTGTCCTAGTAGCGAATAAGTATCATTCCATAAGTGTTAAATATTACGTAGTTTAGCAGGCGCCTTCCAAGGCGCCAAATGTCTATATATCGCGAGTATCGGATAGACGGTCTCAAACGATTAGAAGATTATAAACACAAGACGAAGATGAATAATCCTTGATCAAATAAAAACCTGTCGTGTTGGTGCACGAGCAATAAAAAACTCGAACGGAATAAATTGAATAGTGGAAATTTTAAGGGTACGTTTTAACGGAAAAGGTTTGTAGGTATATGTAGATACAAATATAAGAGGGAAATACCGATCTGATGAAACTGAGATTTTGAAATCCACTTCCACTTATCAAATGAACGAGTCGTTTATTCTAGCAAAATTTCGGGATCATCATAAAAGTACCTATACCACAGTATGCTATTGTAACTTACTGTTTCATAGGTTAAATTTTTTGTGTAATGAGGAACCTGTGCGTAGAATATGAAGAAAAATATCATTAATCACGCGATAAAAACGTTCTACAAAAATTTCGAGTATAGGACTTAAAATTTATGCTTTCTTGGAGAAACACTAATACCTCATATTGAAAAATTGGCCATTTTCCTGAAATGTCATATTTCAACTAGTAAACTTTAACCATAGGCATCAAATCGTTATAAATTCAAAAAAAAATTTTTATGTAACTTTTATTAGAATTCAACGATAAGTTAATGTCATTTATATGCTAATGGCTATAAAATCGACCACCTGTAATATGCAAAACACAGATTTCTTATTATTTTTTTCATTATATCTCATCGAAAGTATCTAATTTCGTTCTTGTGGTCCGATCTTTTCAGTTGCCTCAAAAATGATTTCATTGAGCATGACTACCAGAAATATATGACCCAAAAGCAATTTTAAAATTAGAACTAAGTCTTACTAACATTTCTATCACCGTTATTGCAAATAATAACCGAAAATTCAATTATTAATTGTAATTAGGTTTTGACATTAGCTACCAGAAACATTGAATATTATTCAAAGAAAACACTTTATTTCCTCTAATTTTCATTGTTAATAAGGGGTATGAATAATAGTAATAGAAAGCTCTAGAAATCGAAACAGTGTAACATACATCTGTATAACAATTCTATAGTCAAATAAACTCGACAAGGTTTTGTGATCAACAAAACCTTGTAAATTAACTGATTGATTATTACTGATTTTCTTTGTTAAATAAATTTTAAATATGAATGATATAACGACAAATATTGTTCAGAAAGGCTTCAACCATAGTTAGTAGACTTGATCGATCGCGGACGGGAAAAGCTAACTTTTAGGACTGATAATGAAATATACTATTGATGAGATGAATGGAGTTTGCGGTTGGCTCTAGGTGAAATGGTTAGGAGATCGGTTGTGGTCTGTGTGGGTCTTGTTACTGTTTCCTTACGCCACTTCAGAAACAGCGTTTATTGTTTACCCAAAAGCGAATAATTGCACGGATAACGGTATAGAAAAATCAGAATTGAAACTTCTAATTAGATTTTTTCGATGATTAACATTTTTGCTAATTTAGAATTGTTTTTCTAAAAAAACGGAGAATCACATGAAAAAAAATAAACGGTTAAGTTTCAATTCGATTCCTTGACATTCCTGTCGACTCAAAGGTTTTTTCACTTTATGATATATTTCAGGTTTCGGATGAGACCAGTTGGTGGGAGATGGCACTGTTAATCATATGAGCCTTTTTCAAGAAGTTACTGACAGATTTGAAATTGTTAGAGTAGATTTGAAGTGTAAATCGACATATGAATAAGAAAGCGGTCAAAAGCTCCTAAAGTCACATTAGTGCTATTAGAATTTTTCTCCATAATTCCTGAATACGAGCTAAGTGTAATTCGTCGTTATTTACAATTCACAATATTTCAAATTAGAAATTACGTTTCATTTTAGATTTTTCAGTTAAAATTTAGATGTCTTTTATTTGAGAGGGTCCGAAAATGAATAACCAGCAGTTTTTCTTATTGATTTTCCGCAGAAATCTGATGAAGTAATCGAAAACTAGTGAGAATGTTCGATGCACATCAAATCTCAGACTTGGCCGTTGTTGTCGAAAGGAGTCTACTCTGTATGAGATGTCCGGTGCGTGGTTTCGATGTACTTTGAATCGCAGACTAGGCGATATCGATATCGCCAGAAGATTATGATTTCTGATAGATTTCCGAAACCGCTGTTAAGTAATTACAATTTGGAATTTAATTTTTTCGCGGTTTCCAACGTCAAAGAACTTGTTACTTTTTCGTTCAAACGTTGTTAAATTTCGAATTCTGACGAAAAAATATTCTCGAAAAAAGGTGAATTCAAATAAGTCACATCTATTGACGTGTTGACATAACAATAGTTGTTGAGGGTTTATTTTCTTTTTAACCTCTTTTCATCATCTGTTTCACCTGTACAAGCGTAAATACTCTGTCCTGCTTGTTAAGTTTTCAGTTGTCTGAAGAAGGAATATTTATTTCTCTAAACTTGAGTTACAAAAAATGTGTAAAATATCAATTTATTGGTAGTAAAACAGTAATTTCTAATAACTTGTTTTTATGTATTTTATATCCAAATACGAAATTTCAATTCGAAGGCGCTGACGTACCCTCATCCATGAAGGTTCTGGTAGCATTCGATTTTCTCTACTAACGTTGCTCTACTAATATAATATTTATTTTTTTATTTCATAATTATACGATTTTCACGAAATTCATCTTTACCCCATATCACATCGGCCGGATCATTAGTTTTGAAAATACGGGAAAAATAAAGTTTCAAATGTCAATAACTCCTAACCTATTCGACGGGTGTTGCCCAACGAACTCAGCTGAGATACATATTTATGCTTTGAAATTTTAAAAATCTGGGTTTTTTCATTCTTAAGTTGCTGTCTTTACATTCGGCAGGACATAATCACTCAACCACTAATTTTTCATGGGTACGTCCAACCTGGCCGTTTGAGACTCTCTTCAGCTGATCATTCCAAAATTCCAGATATTTGAACACAACATTGTTCCCTGAAACATGCGCGCAAAAACATTTTGAGTAAGCCATTTTAGTTGAGTAAATGTAAAATTTTATGCAGAATTCTATGTGGATCATAACAAAATTTGAAAAAATTTGAAAAAGCCGTCATTCTTTAACTTCTTGTCAAACTTTAATTTGAGTGGATCTCTGTTTTTTGAGATATTGGAAAACTTACACCAGCCGTTTACCCGCCGTTTACGAATTTCTTCATGGATGAACAAGCGCATGGAAGTTAGTGATCTCACGTCAGTGCTTTTAAAAAAAAAATTATGTTCAGCACTATTTATTTTGACGCCGAATCAGAAAGGACATTCCATGTCATATGTGAAACATTATTGATTGCACAAAGGTTGGATGATTCGTTCAGATTGTATTAGGAATTTTTACAGGAATTAAAAAAATTCAAATCGAAGCATCCATATTCTTGTAGATTTTTATTTTTTTTATGATTGACAATATTTTCCTTCGTGTTAATTCAATGAAACAGTCGTTGGAAAATTGCAGTGCTTGAAGACGTTTTTATCGAATGTATATAGATAACTAAGTGAATAAATATTATTATTATTAGGAATTAGCTCAGAGATTTCAAATTTTCACGTAGATTTCAAGTCTAAATGGGCAATGCAAAATCTGCAAATATTTTTGGAAATTATTCAATCATTTAATAGCAGATATTGAGCGAGTTGAAAATACTTTTTTGATGAAGTGATAGATTATATTATGAGTAGTCAGAAAAAATGATATGATCATTTAGCTCCTCTGGTTAACTATTACTTTTCATCATTATCGCATTGTATGGAAATGAAATAAATTAAATCGGATAGCAGGAGGGAAATATTACAATGGAAACTTACTACTCTTGTTCTTTCCATTGAATTCATTTTTACTTATTCACTTTTTTTTACTAATCTACCAATATTATTTATTATTCGAGGAAATATTTTTTTTTTCTATTTTTATTTTTCCATTTGATTGTGCGAGTTAGGAGATAGCGTGTGTTCTATGTTCGTTACTGTTTTCTTTATACCACTTTAGGAACTGCGCCCTTAATTGTTTACCCAATAGCAAATGGTCAGACGGTCCCCCGAAACCAGAAAATTTCTTTCCTGGCCCTGGGTTCGAACTTTCAACGTTACGGTATGAGTCCATTAGGCCAGGCGCTGGCAAGAATATTACGGAGAAAAGATATATATGAATTCATTTACTCAAATTTACTCAAACAAAAAGCTCATAGAATTGGGATACACAAAAAAACTATGTGCAAGGATTGGCTATGACATTCATGGTGACGCATGAAAATTGGAGGATTTCTTTGTGGAAATGAGTGTTTGTTCAAACTTGAAATATAGCATTCAAATTTTCGAATCAAATTCTATAGTCGTGGCGAATAATAGTCATTACCAAGTTGGTACTATTCGAGAGAATTTTTTTTCTTCAGAAAAAGATATTAGGAGTCTGCGGAATAAATAAAAATCTTAATATTGAATTGTTAAATAAATAAAGTACCTTTGGTGAAAAATACTCCCTAACTTCGAAGGTGAGACGTAATATAGCATTGATAAAATCAGTTTATTCAATCAAATTCAATCGCCGAGCTGCATGAACGAATAAAACTTTCGATAACAGCGATAATTATCTTCCACTTGACTTAAAGTCATCCGAATCACGTCAAACCACCATTTTACAGAAAAAAATGATGTATTCTATAAAACCGATACAAGACGCTTGTTTTCATTCAAACGATGAATGAGAAAAAAAAACTTCATGAATTTAACGCAATCCAATATATTTCTAATTCGAATACCGCTCCAATCCCAAAAGTTTACGTATCAGCCGAGTGGATTATTCCTAAAGTTTCAATTACTGAGCTGCAAAAACGCATAAACCTTTCAACGAAATCAACGAAAATGTATAATCAGTTACACAAAATCGATATGAACTGATATGAAATATTAGGGGAAAACCTTGATTTGAATATATTTTTTTGAATTTTCAGATTTTGTGACACGACGAAATTTTTCACAAACGTATGCGTTATAATTTTACTATTTTATACCACATTCCAATTCGAAAAGATCTGCAGTTTCGAAAATATTGTAAAAAATAAGAAAAAATTTCGAATATCAATAATTTCGAAATCAAGAGAACTAAATTGCCTATTAATGAATCCAGTAAAAATATTTTGACCCCAAACCTACCTTGAAAATTCAAAGATAGCAAGATATTACCTAGAACATGCACGCAAAAAAATCCATAATAAAATAATAATCCTCAACATCAATACGAATTAATGTCCAACGTAGCGCTAAATAACAATTCGCTCTTTCAGGAAGCCACAGCTGTTCACAGTCTGCTTACGTATCGATCGAACGGAAAAAACCATCTTCACCTTCTACTCTTATGAATTCCAAGAAAGAATGCAAGATAATTGCAAAGTAAACAAATCCACGTTGTCAAATGTACTGGATGCCAAGTGAACCGTTGTTTAGATAGCCCCATGATATACAAAGTATACACGAAATCGACCCGAGCACCACCATGATAAAACTCAGTGAACCTAAAGTATCCACGGCAGTCGAGATAGGTCCAAAAAGGGTCAAGTTGGCATCCTGCTGAAAATTAGCGCAAATGATAAAGGATGTTCCCTTATATCATTTACCGATGTCACTTCGTGTTGGTAAGTTGGCATCCGTATATTGGATGCCACCTTACCTCGGATGCCATCTATACCGGTAATTTTACATGGGGGGATGCAGCCTTGTACGCTGGATATATATATATATATATATATATATATATATATATATATATATATATATATATATAATATATATATATATATATATATAAAACATAATTTATAGATAATTTGAAGCATGTGAAAATTGAATTGTTGTTTTCTCTATATCGATATGCTGTTAGCGAAACAATTTTTGAAATAGAGGAAACCGATTACGCCGTAATTTTCTGCTAGTTTTTCCAGATAATAAATTGATAATGATTTTCTATACAGGAAATAACTTTTTAAGATCAGAAACAATGACTTCATTTTCACTCAATGTCTGCTTTTCATACAAGAAAATATTTTTCCCTAACAAAGAATTTGACCTTCAATAGAGCAAATCTGTAATTTTTTCCCTATAAGTTTATTGAAAAAAAATCCACTCTTTGTGCGCTTGTTCTAGAGAAGAGCATGCATTCCTTTGCTCAAATGTCTGCTATTTTCAAAGTTTGAGTAGAGAATGGTGTCACCACCAGGTTGGACTCACCCGTGAAGAATCAGAGGACAAAAGTAATTCTGTACTCCCACTCCAACCGTTCTAAACCAACTTCTGAACAGAAAGAACTAGATAATTGAAATTTTCATAGTATGTTTGGGGATCGAATATCCCGATTGAGTTCATTAATGGACAATATAGGTCTTATGGTTATTGGCATTCGAACTGATACTTATTTTCGAAATAGTTTCGAAAGTACTTATCCCATCAGCATGAAATTTGGTATTTAAGTGTATAACGACAACAAATAACGTATTTTCGGTCTATTTAAAAACGAGCCTTCTGTGTTTAGATTTTTACTCCGAACTTGTATTTGTAAGTTTCTAATATTATTATCATGTTTAATTCTAAGTGATAGACATGTTTCAAGATTGGAAAATATCGTGAAATTCGTATAATAGCATGCATATATTCTGAACTAAATATTTCATCATATCATATTTCATCTTCACACCAATGGAAAAATGTATGTGTAAATGTCTGTGTAATATGTTAAAAAATAAAAAAATTAATATTTTTCTATACAAGTATTAATTTAATATCAACCTAATATATATATGAAATTCTCCTCAGAATTTCTGATTTTAATTTTATATCTAATTCCTCTTTTACAAGGAAATTCTCATTCTCCAGAACTTTTTTTTAAGAGGTTTTTCTCTAAAATAACTCTATCAAGTAGTTGTTTCAGTATGTATTTCTCTGAAATTACTGCTGTTGATGCGAACACATTGTCCTTAATGTTTTGTTTGAAAGAAACGTACAAAAAAATCGGGATGTGAGGTCAGGAGCTTTTCATTAGTCCATTTAGGTTGAAAATTTAATATTTGTGAATTGTTTTTTAACGAAGCTCTGTATGATCAATAAACACACAGAATTTGGTGTTCTGTTATTCGGAAGTCAAATAAAGAGTAAATTCTTGAAATTTTAGGACTATTCTTCTGAAGAAACGAAAAATCTCACAAAAGTTAAAATACATTTTTATCCATCCAATCTGCATTGTTACATAATGACAGAAAAGAGTGGAAACAGAAATTATTCAGAAAATACTCGTAATTTAACTTAACAAAATTATGCTTGAACCTTTGTTCGTTATTTTACACCTCAATACTTGAATTGGAATTGATAGTTGTTTAACTTTCAAAAATATTTCAAAAATGAAATTCCAACTTTGAATTCGGTTCAGTTTGAACGTGACGGATATATATTCATATCCCAAACATACATTTAAAATATTTATTTTCTAGGTCTTTTCATTATGAAATTAACATTTTTACCTTCAGTTGCCCTCGTGGACGGCCGATCCTCACGAAATATCCCGTAAGTCTTAGTGTGATTATTATACACCTACGTACTGAATTTCATTTCGGTTATATCAGTAGTTTCGGAGCTATTTAGCAAAATAAGAAAAAGTTTCAAGTGAGTAACTGCGAAACCGTCGGATCCATTTTTCCCGTTAAAAAACTCAAATAAATATTTAGGCTTAAAACCTGCCTTGAAATATTGCAGTATCTGTATTATGTATAATCTGAAGTAACAAGGTAAGCGAAACACGTCATCTACTGAATGAACAAGAGTGAGTCAATAATTATTTATCTTCATTTCATTTTAAGTCTCTGGCTCTTTCCATTCGGAAGTTAGAGTATTTACGGATTAACCGGCCTGGGATAACTTTCGAATTGAAACTTGAAAATAAAACTACAACGGTTTCATAATTCAAATACAATGTAAACATTAAATTTGTTATCGAATAAGTACAAAATATAATTTCCAATTTGCTGCTTAGTTCTAAGATCCTCACCAGCACTGTCAGGTATTAAGGTAAAGGATTCCTATGCTCGCAATATTGTACAGAACTCTATAATTCTCACATGCCTTGTATTTTTTCTTAGGTTATTGAAATTGGCTACAATATAAGAAAAACAATTATTGACTTCCTCTATTTTATTGTTTTTCACTAGAATTGTTTCGTCATACCATGACTACAGAAGGTGAGTATTGGAACTGAGGTATACAATGCAAAATATGTTTTATACAAAAAATTGAAGGGTGACAAGCGGAGGTTTACAATCATTGAAAAATGTTGAGTATGGGGGATCTGTTCTATTGATCAGTTAATGGAATTTGTCTTTTATTATCTATTGATCTCTAAAGTTTATAACAAAAGAAGCTTATGGCTTTTATTTTCGATATGTAATATGTCATAGTAAGTATTAAAATTATGACCTGTCTCTAATAAATGGGTGGTATAAGTTGAATTTTGTTTCTTATTAATGTAACCTTTTTCATGTTCCCGTATCCTCGTTTGGAAAGAACGACCTGTCTGTCCTACATAATACACATGGACAATCACTACATGATAACTTGTAAACTGTAGATTTTTTGTTTTTAGAAATGACTATTTATTATTTTTTATTAAACCGCCTAATGAATTTATAATTAAGGTGAAATAATGAAGACGTCATTTCTAAAACCAAAACAGAAAATCAGGAGTTAAAAGTCAACATGTAGTGATTGCCCATGTGTATATGTGTGACAGAGAGGTCGTTCTTTCCAAACAAGTATACGAGAACATGAAAAATGTTACATTAATAAAAAACGAAATTCAACTTATGCCAACCATTTGCTAGAGACAGGTTATTATTTTAATACTAACTATGAAATATTGCATATTGAAAATAACAGTCATAAACTTCATTCGTTAGAAACTTCAGAGATCAATAGATATAATAAAAGATAAATTTCATTAAATGATCAAATAGACTGAAGCAGATTCCCCCTACTTAACATTTTTCAATGATTGTAAACGACCTCTTGTCACCCTTTTATTTTTGGTACCAGAGTTGTGTATTTAAGGACATATTTTGCATTGTATAACTCATTTTAAATTCTCATCTGATGAAGTCATGACGAAACAATTGTAGTGAAAATCAATAAAATAGAGGAAGTTAATATTTGTTTTTCTTATATTGAAAATGAATTTTCGTCAAGTAAAACCGCTTTACTTGATGGAAATTCATCTTCAATATTTCATTGTTACGAATGTTGCCCATTGCTTATTGAATCGGTATACAATGAAAAATTTGTAACATTCTTAATAATGAGTATATTATAGTTTCTTCTGTATTATTTCTCTATTTTGTGTCCTTGATTAAAACAAAGCACGAACATTTATGAGCATCATTCATCTTAATTTTCTGTTTCATTCACAACATTCTGATATGAAGGTTAATTATTTTGTGGAATGAATCGAATATACTATCCCTATTCTATTCGTTAGTTCGAATCCACACATATGCATTGCAATGCCAAAGACCATTGTTCTAGCCCTTTACTTGCGCTAGCACCGAGGCAGTCGGAAGCTTTGTCAATTTTCTTTTACAAATCTTATTCGAATATTTCGAACGTCAGCTTTCGTATAATCAAAAGTTGAAAAAATGCTCGTAATTTTTCCCCACAAAATTCTGCATGATTCTTCATAGTTCACAGTGTAATACAAAATTTGAACTAGATTGGATTTGATGGTTCGAAAATATTTGAATTATAGTTTCAAATGGTAATAACCCAAGGAAAATTGAGAAGGCTATTTCGCCCATATATAAACCTTAGTAGTATATATAATCGTTTGAATGTTGATAAGTTTACCTCCAGTCGGCTGGCTGATTCTCACAAAATTTAGCACTTACCGTCGTGTAGATATTTCACATCATCATTATCATCATTGGCTTCACAACTCCCCGTGAGTCTTAGCCGCGCTTACTATCGCCCTCCAATTCTCCCTGTACTTTACTACAATCTACATTCGTCAATATGATTGGTGCTATGGCTGCAGTTCAACGCATTCTTTAGATTCTTTCCGGTTCAGAATTCTAAAATTACAGATATATGAACAAAACGATAGTACACTGTTCCATAGAACAAGCACTCATAACACATATTTCTGTGTTCTATGACCCGAAAGCCAAATAAACGTCATTTTCTACAATTTAAGAACTGCTCTCCTGAAGAAACAGAGAACATCTTTAAAAATACAGGTTGAAAGGCTCCATTCTTCACCAATCTGCATCCTAAGGTGTGAGGTTACATATCAAGTTTTTTCAAGGAAACTGACGGGAATAAATAACTTTTGCCCTGATAAAAAGTCATTTACCCGTTTCAAAGAAAACAATGATACATTTAACTTGATGCGTCTGAATGTGCAGTGTATCAGAAATAAAATAAATGACTTGGAGAGTATGATTTACACTCAAACAAAAAAAAAATATGATGTAATATGCCTACCTGAGCATTGGCTTAGGGAGGAAAAGTCCATGGAGATTGGTACATGAGACATGCTTACACAAGGCGAAAATCAAGAGATGGGGCAACAATGATACTGGTAAACTCTCGAGTGGACTGTTCAGAGTGTTCAATTATAAAGGATATCCGAGGGAAATCTATAGAAGTGCACTACGAGTTGAATTTCTCGAGAATGGTGTTATCATTGTATGCATTTATTCATCACCATCCAGAAATTTTGATATGTTCCTTTTCAACTTTGAATTGATACGCAATTGCTATAATATCAACAGGAACAGAGTGATAATATGTGGAGATTTTAATGTTAAAGTTCAGTTTAAAATGTGATGTGGAAATTGTTTCAGGTAGAGAAGCTAAGGCGGTTGGTGATCTTTTGGCGTCATACGGTTTCAAACATAAAATATTTGGACCCACTAGCAGTAGAAATTGCATATATAATATATACTTTGGCACACATATTGATTTTGCAGGAGTAATACAGGCAGCGTTCTCGGATCACGATGCGCAGGTTTTACATATAGTAAGCTTAGGTGTGTACTCAAATTATGTCCACAATGCAATAAGACCTCTAACACAAAGAGGATTCGATACTAAGTATTATGAACTTGAGAAAATCAGTTAATAATGAGAATAAGAAAACCTTATTTTCTTAGTGACATGCAAAAATATGTATAGAATCTGTCAAAGAACTATACGTAAAATATAAACTAAAACTAAAACGTTAAAACTCTTTCAAAGAATAAAATCCACCTTTTAACAGGTGTTTTTTAAGACACTGCTTGAACGCTTTCAATGTTATATAAGATTCAATTTCAGCCGGAAGTTTATTGCATAACCTTTGCACAGTACAATGGGTGATCTATATAAAAGATTGGTCCTCGAAAATGGCACATGTAAGTCATTTTGGTGTCTTATATTAACGGTGTGAATTTACTCATTAGTCTTGAAAGAATTTATGTTACAAGTTATAAAAACAAAGACTTCAAATATATATATAAATGAGGTAGGGTTAAAACTCGATCTAAAAATTGGTCGACACCAGCGATACAACGAATCAATTGCTTCTGCGAGATGAACACACATCGCACATCGGTTGTCCACTTGCAACCCCCAAAAATCTATTCCGTACCTTAGTCGGGATTCGACCTGTGGGTGATATAACATCATCAATTGTTTTTGCGTTAAAATTGATCTCATATTTCGGAATAGGTAGCCGAGAGAGCTCAGTTTCGAAATCACCGACTCACAGTGTCTCCTCCAGTCGAGACACTCATCGATGTACTACTCTGTCAGGGATGGACTTTAGCTCTCGCGCCGAATTTTGTTTTATGGCTTCAATCGACTCAAAACGGGTGCCACGAAGGGGCAATTTTAGTTTTGGGAAGAGGAAAAAGTCGCAGGGAGCCAAATCCGGCGAATACGGTGGTTGCTGAAGCACGTTTGTTGAGTTTTTGGTGAGAAAGTCAGTCACAATCGTAGCTCGGTGAGAAGGCGCGTTATCGTCATGCAAAATCCATGAGTTGTTCGCCCACAAATTTGGCCGCTTCTTACGGATACGCTCACGCAAACGTTTCATAACGCCTAGGTAATACTCCTTGTTTACCGTCTGACTCCCTGGAATGAATTCGTAGTGCACCACGCCACGGATATCGAGGAAAACAATGAGAATCACCTTCATTTTCGAGCGGCTTTGGCGTGGTTTTTTCGGTTTCGGCTCATTTTTTGCCACCCATTCCGATGATTGCTGGCTTGTTTGCATATCGTACTCGTAGACCCAGGTCTCATTACCAGTTATAATGCGTTCCATGAATGTAGAATCGGAATTGCAGCGATCCAGCATGTCTGAAGCAACCTGTTCGCAATGACGTTTTTGAAGAAAATTCAGGTCTTTCGGTACGAGTCGTGCGGCCACCTTTCTCATGCCCAAAATATCAATCAAAATCGTACGTGCGAACTCGTGGGATATCTTAAGATCATGTGCTATCTCTCTCAAGCTGGTACGACGGTTTTCCAGCACCCTTTCCTTAATTTTATCGACGTTATCTTCGATCAAAGCCGTCGATGGGCGACCACATCACGACCGTCCTTGAAGGCTCTGTACCACTGATATGCACCAGTTTTCGATAGAGCATTATCACCAAAGGCCTTTTGCAACATTTTCAATGCATCGGCACACGAAAATTCATTTGCAACACAAAACTTTAAACAAATTCTTTGCTCAACGTAATCACCCATAGCAAAAATCGGCACGCACTCTGACATCGACTGACTTAATCAGCTGTTGCAAACACACTAGTTGATAGATCCCGCTCAAGCTTGGCATAGTAATTAAGGACAGTGGTACCAACCTAGGAAAAAAAAAATTACCTGCCTCATTGCCCCGCCAGATTTAAATCGATAATTCCCGGTACTTTCTTGACAGAATGTATAGGCCTAAAAATCTCACATATGATACACTTTCCACAACTTCACTCCTAAACCCTACATGAATGGTAGGGATCATTTTTTAGTTTTATGAAGATGTATTGACTAAGTTTTTGCTGCATTTAAATGCAGTGAATGGATGCAAAACCAGTCGTACAGATCAGAGAGAACTTCATTACACCTTTCTTTTAGGGAATGACTAGCTTTTTCCGAAATACGTATAGACGTATCATCCGCATACAACGTGAAATGTGTATATGGGCTTGCTCTAACCATATCATTCATATATATTAGGAACAATATTGGGCCCACCACTGACCTTTGAGGACCAACCACACCAATATCAAGACAATCCTAATTACAGGTAATCACCATCTGCCCAGTCAAACATGGAAGACTAACGTAATGACGACGTGCCTGCAGATGATATTTCATTCATTCAAGGGCAATTCTTTCAACTCCACTCTTAATTAATTTATTTATTACGATTTTATGGTTGCCCTGCTAAGATTACAACAAAGCACCCACCCGCATCGACCAAGTTAGTCAGAATTTCATAAAAGGAGTGCACAATACTGCCCGTGGATTTGTTTTCCTGAAATCCATGCTGGTTATCCACTATTAAATGATTTGGCTTCAGTCTCTATAAATAGGCATATTTAAAAATTCTCGAAAATATGGAGGAAACAGTTATGGGGCGATAATTACTAACCTGTTGTGGATCACCTTTTTCAGAATTGAAACAACCCTGCCAGTCTTCAGGCAATCAGACAAAATTACCATTTGAAAATGAGATGTTGACAAGATAGGTCAAAGGAGGCACTATAAGACCTTCCTTAATAAATTTGCTGGTATATCTTCAGCCAGTTCCATTTGCGTACACGGATACAATAGAAACTTTGTCTGCGGAAAGTTTGCAGAACAATTAGCAGACACCGTACCAGAACCACTCGGTATATTCTTAATTAAATCAAGCAGAGAATTTTTAAAGTATTAACAACGTCTACGGGACTGTCCAGTATAAAACTCCCACTCGATAGCAGTAGCAAAATTCTGAGTGCTTATCAACACAAAGTTGTTTCAAATCAATATTATCATGTTTAATACTTTCCCTTATCCATACTCCTACTTCACCACCTCTGCATTACGAGTGTAACTACTAGCTAACACAAAACCTTCAAGGCAGATTTGATTAACTGAATCTGCAGTTTCCCACGGTTCAGTGAGACATATAATGTCAATATTTTCAATGTTATTGATCTCCAAAAGCATGTCATGAATTTTACCACTGTTAATACTTTGCACGTTCAATAACAAAAGGTTTGGATTAAAAATTACTTCTGGAACCGGGAATGTCCGCCAGGGTAAAAAAAATGTTAATAAAAGCATTTTTTGGCCAGATTGTCGGGTCCATTGCTTTTCGAAAATTTTCCTGATAGATTCTACCCCTGAAAGAAGCATACAAATCAGGATAACAGGATTTCATACTCTCACAAAACACCTCGGGAAAGTGAGGTTTCAGTAAGTCTTCCATGGCTGTCACATTGGCGGTAGGATCATTTATATAGTCGTGCACGTCAACAAATTTCGAAATGCCTTTAAAATTTCCAGCGACTCCGTCATTACCGGTACCAATAACCAATTGTCTACTTTTCTTCTTTTTATTAGTAATATTTTTCCATTGACCTTCATTGGTTGAAATGTCTTCATTTAGATGTATTATAGATGTCATGATTGTTCTTCTGTTTTTATAGGTCCATTACTTTCAACAGAAGGAGAGTTTGATGTTGATTTATTTTTAATAATTTGTTTGGCAGCACTGGGTGCATTGGAATCACTAAGACCAGGTAGATTGATATAAATACTACAATTTTCTTTGGTTTCATTTGCCATCAGAGTACACGATACTTGTTCTTGCGTGATTCAAGGAATTTTGACGGAACCAGCAACACCGCTCGAGGAAGAATGTTCGATAAACGGAGCACTTCTCTGTAGCGTTTTTTGGCAAAGGTTACTTTTTCGCAAATTTTTGTGGGTTCTGTAATCTTTGCTTTGTTTACTTTTTCCAACTTTTTGAGCTGATCAATCTGATCCTTCAACTTCTTTATTATTTTCTGATGTGATTCATCAATTATTAAGTCTTTTTGTTTAACCACATAGCTAAAAATACTTGTCTACCTTTTTGTCTGTTGATACGATTTTGATGGCATCAAAGAAGGCCTGGTCATTATCACATTCATGATTACTCACAATTTCTATGGACGATTCACAACAGGTGATTGAATCGTCACTGATTAATTTGGCGAAACAACTGTTTCTTACACAGCTTCTATGAAAATATCTTTCACAGTTGATACACTTTACACCTTTTACTAGAGTTCTTTTACATTTTTCACAGTTTTTATGCTCGAGCGAGCTCTCAAGTACGAACGTACCGTTCTGTGCCATGTTATATAAAAAAATTATATAAGCTGAGATTTTATAGATATTGATTCAGATTGCCATGAATATTTTGAGAGATTTCATGAAATAATTGTAGATATCTTTATACTATCTTTTCCTAAACAAAAAAAAAGAACTAGGTATCCACAAAAAGAAAGAGAATGGTTCTCTGAGGAACATCGAAAAATGAGAGATTATTTTTGTACGGGAATTATGCGCAAAATATAAAACAGTCTTCTCAATATAAGGAATAAATTAACGAGGAATTATGAAAAAAGCAATAAAGATGGCTAAAATTTCATACTTTGATGAAAAAATCAAAGCGTCCAATAATAATTTTAAGACGGCTTGGCGATTAGTAAATGAGCATTTACAGGAAAACAAAAATTCACTTCTCTAGATATTGCTTCTAATGAATTGAATGATATCGAATAGGATGATATCGAAGAACATCCTAACAGAGCGGCCCATTTCAAATGTACCTTTCAATTTATCATTCAAAAAACAGATTTCACTCAATCTACAATTTGAATCGAGTGAGGTAGGATTTATTGCGGTACGAGAAATAATAAAAAGTCTTACGAATAGCAAGTTTACTGACTACTGTGTTATTTCAGTGCAAATAATTAAATTGAATATAAACTCTATCATTCTACCTATTACTAATTAATTAATAAATATTTGATAACAGGAAGTTTTCCAAATTGCTTGAAAATATCTGAAGTAATCCCAATTCCTAAAAAAGGGGAACGTAATGATAAGAATAATTGCAGACACTTGTTCCAATATTTTTTAATATTGAAAGAAATAATAGCTGAACAATTAATAAATTACTTTGAACATGATCTGTTTTCAAGCAGTCAATATGGATACAGAAAAGGCAGAAGTACAGTAAAAGTCATCATCGTTTTTTTTATTTTACAATTGATTGTTTTGAGTAGGGTAAACATTGCATGGCCTCGTTCATTGGCCTACCGAAGGCATACGACGGCGTTGCCCACGACAGGCTGCTTGCTCTATAAGCTGAAAAGGTACGGTTTTGATACAAAATCATTGAAATTCATCAAAGCATTTTTAAGTGATAAAAAACAGGTAATTTTTGCTGATGGTATATATTCAGGTATGAGAGATTTCAACATCGGAATTCCACAAGGCTTCAATCTAGGACCAGTGTTAATTTTAGTTTTCATTAACGATATCATGTTCCTGAAGTGGAAATAACCCAAATCGTAGATGATACAGAGTTTGAGGTTAGGTCGGGTGACCTTGAAGGTATGAATGATCTGGCAAGGGTGGCTTTGAGGGAGGCTCATAAGTGGTTTACGGCTAACGGCCTTAGCATGAATGAAAGTAAGACACGGACGTTAAGTTTGAGTCTAAGATTTGGGTATGGTACAGATGCCTCAGTAATATTTCTAGGAGTGCATCCTGACGCTTCACTTACCTGGGGTACGCACATGGATGAACTAATAACAGAACTCAGCAAAAATATATTTGCTTTGAGCGTTCTTTCACACTTACTAGCCGCGACAATGCTGAGATCAGTTTATTTTGCTCTGGTGGAGTCGAAACTGAAGGAAGGTGGCACATTGTGGGACAACTCTACCCGGAAGAACCAGTTTTCAGATTGCAGAGACGTCCGATAGGAATTTTGTGTGGTCTTGGATATGGAGAAGATGCAAACATGTTTTCAAGAGGCTTGGTTTACTTATCTTCCCATCCATCTTCATATTTAAAAACTGAGTATATATACATAAGAATAGTAAAAGTTATCGTACGCAATCTGGCATACATGAGCATAACACCAGGAATAAATCACATATTAGGAAAACTTTTTACGATTGAAAAAATCTCAGAACGGTCCCGAATATTATGCGACGTCTCTGTATAAAAGACTACTTGTTAAACTCAAAAGCCTACCAGCTGCAAAGTTCAGAAAACAAATAAAGGAAATACTGATCGATAATGTCTATTACTCAGTAGATGAATTAGTATCATTCATGTCTGTATTGGTTTCATTTTATCTCTACAATTAATATATACTTAATTAT
Organism: Megalocaria dilatata; assembly: GCA_034642435.1. NCBI lineage: Eukaryota > Metazoa > Arthropoda > Insecta > Coleoptera > Coccinellidae > Megalocaria > Megalocaria dilatata. The sequence goes on from CM067854.1 coordinate 93,852,328, forward strand.
TTATTAATTTTAGTTAGAAAATATAACTTTTATCTATACACATCATTTTATATATATTTATACTTAATTATTCATTAATTTTAGTTTGTATATATAGTTTTTTTCTATACACTTCAAATTAATACTATCCTATTAAAATGATAAGCTTTATATTGTTTTGATTTTTGGGTGTAAATATTATTGTTTATTTACTCCTTCTGTAAGTATTCATGTGTGTGTATTTGTTTATTTCAATTTATAAATATGACGTTATCTATACTATTTAAATTCAAGAATTTTTATAACGTTCTGGAGAGCTGCTTGGCAGTCGGTTTCTATATTTTTGTTTTATTTGTGGAAAGTACCAATAAACTCTCTCTTTCTCTCCCTCTGCTTCTTTTCGTTCGAACTATAAGTGTCCGAACCTTAACTTTTTCCGTTCGAAAGTTATAGTATTTAAGGTTACGCTCAACGCTTAGCGTTATTATTCTACTATCAACTACTAAATTCTGGATTGATAGGATTTGTAGATAAAATGAGGGAATGTTCTAATACGAACATTGCGAAACCATCAGATCCATTCATGCCCATTAAAGAAAATACCCGAAATATCTAGACCTCAAACCTTCCCTAAAAGTTTCAAGGCTCTGGCTCGTTTGAAATTTAGCGGTCCGGCCGGACTGTTTCCTGGATCAAGTGCGCAAGTGGGGTATGAACAACTATTTTGAATAAGAGAAAAAGGACAAATTCACTTTATTAATTGGAAGAATCTAACAACTATTAGATTCAGTCGTCTTACGGAATCTTTAATAGTAAATTTTTAACTGTCGAAAAATATGAATAATGAATATTTGTTATAGAATCCTTGGAATCAGAGAACCCTTTCATCATCAAGGCTTTTGGTGAAGTTGACGTCCAACCATATGGTTTAGGATATGAAATTTTCGAAGCTATGAAACGTTTTCGTCGGAGAATAGCTCAGGTGGGTATGAATATTTTACTTTTTTCACGGATAATTGTGCTATTATTTTATCATTCTTTTCTTAAAACATTACAATCAATATGTGTCGAATAGAATATTCCTGTTTGTTTCATTTGCACACCAAAAATGGCGCGAAATTCCAAATAGATCGTCTTGATAGAAGACATTTTATATCAATCTGATTATTCTGTCTCCCTCAGAAGCTCTATCTAGATATTGTGAATTAAGTATTTACCTGTGTCCTGGGTAGGCTTGACTCAACAGTAAAATAGCGGCCGAAACCGTCTGACTAGAATGTTACTCTTCCACCCAGATGCGACCTATATTCAGACCTTTCGAGTCCCTAGTTCGGGGTTCTATCACTGGGCTATCGGCAGTAAGATATTGCTATGAAGAAATAAGGCGAATGTCTCAAACAAAGGAAGCTTCTGAGGCATCTCCACATAAATTCTAGGAGCATGAGGATAATACTAATCAATCAAATACAATGTGATAGACTACATTGAAACATTGAGCAAAATTATTTTCTGAATATGGGTTTCTGTTATGATATAATGGATTGTTTCAACTGAGAAATAAATTTAGATTGAAAAATAAAATGAATTTCTTAAAGAATACCTAATTAACTTATTCGCATTTATTTTTAATAGAATGAATATAATAATATTTAGGGTATGAGGGTGAAAGTGACAAAAGAAGGAGCTGTTGGCATTTGGTTCTCACAATATCATTTGTAAAAAGTAAATTCCGAAAACACAGATACTGAGTACAACTTTTATTGTACTTGAGAAATTATAATACAGCTCACAACAAATTTTTCAAGGGTAAAAGTAGTTACTTTGTCAAGATCAAGTCTGAACGAATCTGGATATACTGATCAAAACTTCAAATTCAATATTGGAGACTAATCAAAAATGGACATTAACACTGTTAATTATAAAAAATTACTTCGCACTGTGACCTTAAGGTCTATTAGCGCTGTACTAGAGCTCGCATTCCAATTTCAGAGTTCTGATGAACTCCAGTATCTGGGATGGTATCACAAGAGGTAACAAATTCTGTGCCAAATTATCTTTCTGAAGAAATCAATCTGTCTTTCTAGGATTTTGAAGTGATGGAGCTAGGTGGCAGATCCCTCTATTCTGAATTCAATAATCCTGTAGTCAGAGGGTGATAGTTACTCGATCGCTACCCAAACATTTATATTTTTCCTGACAGCAACAATATCTTTTATTACGTCCAGAACCTTCTGTCTAGTTCTCGTAAGTAGAGAATGTTCCTACAAGTCTGAAGGTCATTTGTTAGGAGATACTCACCTTCAGCATTGTTGTCAGTAATTTCGCATTATTATGACTTTTCAATCATTTGCCTGAGAGACTGAGGACTTTAGATTATTCGAGCTTCAACAAGGCAATTAAGATAATTTTGTTGAGATGTGCTTTTAAAGTAAGTTTGAGTATTTCGATGGTGTTTTAGGTGATTTTCCAGTTGATATTGGAAGGGTTAGTCAAGGTATCTTTGTTTGTTAATTCTTCATATTTGTTCATCAGCCACTTATCATTGGGGTGACTTTTCCTATACAGGTACCGTTTCTGACAGGAATAAAGGAATACTTACTTACTTACCTATCATTGACAGCCCTCTGCTGTTCCAGTTCACTAGCTTCTGCGTTTTCGCCGGTAGTGATAGTGGTAGTGTATTATGCGGAAGCAAGGTGAATATCCACTACAACGAGGTTAATCTATTGGTTAATTTCGGAACCAGATCCCAAAACATATTCACTGAAACACATATATAATTAATGTTACCTTTCACGAGCATACAGGCCTGTGGAGATTCTTGTTTCTGATCGTGAATCAACCTAGATTCCTTACATGTCAATAATTTCGATTTGAACCATGATGGCTGGATCAAAACAAAGCCCAATTGCATTTTTACTGAGAACACTTCTACTGAGTAGTTGTTTGGCATTATTACAACCTGGTCGCAAGTTTTGCAGTTCTTAATAACTTTTGACCTACCCAGTTTTTGCTGCAGCTGTCTTCTGTGAGGAGTGAGGCTGCTGAGTCGGTTTTATGCTCTGAGGCCTTTTTTCCCTACTTTATTCCTCTTGATGATTCTTCAGGGGTTCGGCTGTTTTATAACCTACTTAGAGGGTACACCCTGATAGAGGAGTCGCAAGCACCTTCGCACACCTGCTTCACTGGATCGTCTACTCCGATTAGCTGTCCCACTTTGGAAAGCTCCAAAGAAAAATGAATTTTCGACCTTGGTCGCTTGGTCATTTTCCACATTTCAGGATGCCCGGATGAAAAGGCGGAGGCTTTCTTCACCAGATAACCGCTGGTTTGTGATATTATTTTTTCCACTTTTTCACTATGATTGTTCTACGAGCAGTTAGAGCTAGAACGGCTCGCCTCTGCAGAGCCTAGCATCCAAAGGTGGGAGGTATGATACAATGGAGTCCGTCCTAGTGTTCCGAAGTCAAAACTAGAAGAGACTAGTAATTCAACAAGCCACGTATCCCTCGGTCTAGTTCACCACTTGGGATTCAGAAATTTAGGTGAGGTTATTTCTTCTCAGCCCTCTATTCCTCTTGCTTGCGAAACCTAACAACAGATAGCCAGAATAGTCTCGGGGAAATCACGAGATCCCTCCTGGCACCGTTGTCTCGTTGCAATCCCTTAGCAACAACACTACAGCTGCGATAAGAGAATTTTGTCCGTGGCAAGCTATTTTAAGAATTACCACTTGAGTTTTTGAGCAGAACGGGCCATTATTATTTCCCTATAGATCTCCTTCTCATAGAAAATCTGGAGGTCACCTCATATATGTCATCTGGCGCCGGGTTGGTACCCTGACCGGATGGAATAAAAATTAATATGAACTGATTTCAATCGGTCTAGATTTCCGGGAATGAACGAGATGTGAGACACAAAAATTTAGGAGGGACGAACGAGCAGAGTAATGTATCACAAAGTCCGTATGAATAAGATGAAGTACGGCCTGGGTAGCCATAATAAATTAACTATAATTAGTCATACTTGAACTACAACGCTACGCAGTTGATAGCTTAAACTGACCTACTTATTCGCTGGTTCTATGACCAGTACTGCCCTCATGGGCGTGTGATTCTATGGACAGTACTGCCTTCATGGGCGTGCAATCAGCACGCAAACGAAGAAGGCCCTCTTAGCTTTCAGTAAAGAGTGGTAATTGCGAAATAGTATCCTACCTCTACGGGCTATGCTGTGTCAGTCCTCGAGTTGTTTGGAATGTCTCACACGCCGAAGAGGCTTTTTATTTCAGTCGTTCAGTCGCAATTCCAGGTCCGGAGTCGCCATGGACCCCCGGGCTCAATAACTATGACTCTACCCTTCTAGCCTAGCATGTAGGCTTTAAACCACTACCCCCATGAGTCAAACCCCATTTGGGTGACCAGGAGTACAAGTAATCCTATGGGTATCCATCCCGTGATAGTCTTGTTAGGAGCCTAGAAGTCTGACGGTAGCCAAGAAGAGTTATACTCGGTGCCAGAAATATCGTACTCGAGCATTCTAACATGTTACCATATCCCTCCTATTAAACTTAACACAGATCTGTTTCTAACACGTCACCGTATCCCTCCCCTTGAATTTAACACAGATCTATTTCTGACGTAGTCGCCCTTAAGGAGTGAGTGCCTGCAATCGGGTAGAATCTTGCAGTTTTATGGGTGAGCGCCCTGTATTTCAACGTTGACCCCAAGACTTGAATTACAACGCAACACAGTTAAAAGTTTAAGTGGCCGTCCTACCCGCTGAGTCTGTGATCAGTGCTTCCATGAGCCGTCGTGAGACAGGTTAGTTTTACCCTACTGATGACTCGTCGTTGCGATAGTAATTCTGCTCAGTACGAGAGTAACCGCAAGCTCTGAAAGAATATATATAGCAAGAGATTCCTTTGCTATTTATATGCTTCGCCCACTTTTCGTTTGATTACAATTTTTGTAATCGTTGTTCATTCGATCATTGATCATTGACGTCATTTATACGTTCATTAATAATTACTTATGCTTATACATATAATTGAATCAGTCTTTACTTGATGAAAATCCATATTAAATAAGGTTATTCTAGTTTTCACAAATTTTCGTTGTTATTCAATACAATTGTCTGGTTATTCAAACTGTAAACATACCTGATGATGCTAATGTAATAGCGAAACAATTGTTGTATTGAATAATAATACTAATTTGTGAAAATCAGAATAACCTTATATAATATTACTTATGCGTATGCTTATGTTCAATTTTTTTAGGAAAGATAAGATCAGAGTAGGCTTGTAACACATAATTATTGAAGACCTTTTGATACTAAATGTCGTTACGATTACCATGGCTGTGATGAAGCAAATAAGTGAATAATTTGGCGAAGTCTACCCTTGCAGCCATTCATGAGGTGTTCTACCCGTAGTACATTTCCCCTTGCTTTCTTAATGGAATATTCTTTCAGATTTTGTTGAAGTTGTCTTATTTTATGACGGTTTCCTATTTTCATTTGTATGATTGCATTTATTATGAGAATGAAATTTCTTTTATGTTATGTTATGTTGTGTTACTTTTTCAGTTACCACCTTGTATGCTGCGGACCATGGGGACTTACCGGCCTCTCTTTGACAAAGTCTCGCTAGTTGTCCAATTTACCCTTCTCATTGGCGTTCACATATCGGTTTCTGGTATTTTTCACTTCCGTGGCTATTCTTCGCACAATTTCTTATGGATAGCCTCTTTTTTTTGCTTGCCGTAATCTCTTCCTTTGGAGATTGAGGTTTGACTTGTTCCTGCTTAGTTCCGGTGTCCACCAGCCTTTTTGGTAGGACGGATATGTGGTGGATGGAATTGACGTACATGCCGACTCGTAAATGGCAGAAGTTGTTTACAATACTAGTCTGTCCAGATCGGAAGAGTTAGAACACACCTGTATATGTTGTGGAGGTGTCCCTCAAGCTCAACGTCAAACAGTTCCCAGTCCGCGTTCCGTGGAAAGAAAGGAAGCTCGGTTGGTGCGAATCAACCAAGTGTTCAGTATTAGAATTTTAGCCTTGCACCTCGAAGAGAATTGGCCGGTGATCGCTGCTAACCCAGTCCTATTTCACCGACCTGCCAGATACTTAATCAAGCAGCGTTTTGTGTGCCAAGTGTTACGTCAATGTTGGACTCGCCATTAGAAGAGGCGACGGTGGTCGGGAAGCCCGACTCGTTCAACACTAATAAATCGTAATAAAAAATTAAGTCTTCCCGAAGCACCTCAATGGTCTTTTGAACTGGATATTTAATTTCAAAAAATTATATTTAATGATTATAACTTCTGAAAATAAATTAAAATAATGTCATATAAGTACCACTTATATCAATTGACATATAAAATAAACATTCATTATAAGACATCCGAATGGTATAACAAAATCCAATAAATAAAAATTATTAAACAAAATCCTATAAATTAAATATTTTGAATAGACAAAATTTTGTTTCTGCTCATCAATCTTATGAAAACCAATGTCTTTCAATAATATCTAGCATAATCTTATGAATTTCATCATAAAACTATCTTACTTAGACTATTCAATATTATTGGATATCTAACTAAGTTACTTTATATAAAAACTCAAGATATGTAAAACATTACTGAAAAACAAGTCTTAAGAGGGACTTTGCTTCGTCAGTATTCAAACATTCATATTCAATAAATATAACATCAATCAACAACAAATATTTACTTACCCTTCAATCATTTAGAAAGACTTCCGGCAGACTGAAAAATCTTTAAATGTACTGTGACGGTTCACTATATATAAATATTTCTGTGGTTTACCCTTGATCTATAAGATTAAAAGACAATTTAACGGCCTCTATTATAGCACAAGGACTATCTGTATATAGAATGTTGAGGAAACCAAATAATTATATATTATGAATAAAATAACATAAATAGAGGTTAATTCTCGATAGAAGGTATATAAAATTATTCAAATATTTTAATATTAACCTTCTACATATTTAATTTCAAAAAATTATATTTAATGATTATAACTTCTGAAATTAAATATGTAGAAGGCTAATATTAAAATATTTGAATAATATTATATACCTTCTGTCAAGAATTAACCTCTATTTGTATTATTTTATTCATAATATATAATTATTTGGTCTCCTCAACATTTTTTATACAGATAGTCCTTGTGCTATAATAGAGGCCGTTAAATTGCCTTTCAATCTTTTAGATCAAGGGTAAACCACAGAAATATTTATATATAGTGAACCGTCACAATACATTTAAAGATTTTTCAGTCTGCCGGAAGTCTTTCTAAATGATTGAAGGGTAAGTAAATATTTGTTGTTGATTGATGTTATATTTATTGAATATGAATGTTTGAATACTGACGAAGCAAAGTCCCTCTTAAAACTTGTTTTTCAGTAATGTTTTACATATCTTGAGTTTTTATATAAAGTAACTTAGTTAGATATCCAATAATATTGAATAGTCTAAGTAAGAGTTTTATGATGAAATTCATAAGATTATGCTAGATATTATTGAAAGACATTGGTTTTCAGAAGATTGATGAGCAGAAACAAAATTTTGTCTATTCAAAATATTTAATTTATAGGATTTTGTTTAAAAATTTTCATTTATTGGATTTTGTTATACCATTCGGATGTCTTATAATGAATGTTGTTTTTATATCTCAATTGATATAAGTGGTACTTATATGACATTATTTTAATTTATTTTCAGAAGTTATAATCATTAAATATAATTTTTTGAAATTAAATATCCAGTTCAAAAGACCATTGAGGTGCTTCGGGAAGACTTAATTTTTTATTACGATTTATTAGTGTTGAACGAGTCGGGCTTCCCGACCACCGTCGCCTCTTCTAATGGCGAGTCCAACATTGACGTAACACTTGGCACACAAAACGCTGCTTGATTAAGTATCTGGCAGGTCGGTGAAAGAGGACTGGGTTAGCAGCGATCACCGGCCAATTCTCTTCGAGGTGCAAGGCTAAAATTCTAATACTGAACACTTGGTTGATTCGCACCAACCGAGCTTCCTTCCTTTGCACGGAACGCGGACTGGGAACTGTTTGACGTTGAGCTTGAGGGACACCTCCACAACATATACAGGTGTGTTCTAACTCTTCCGCATAAACGCATTCTCTCGGCAATCTCCACACTTTAGGATTGGGGGTTTTCACAGGTAGTCTCCTTGCGAGCGAGATGGCCAAGTCCCGCTTCCCGTCCACTCTAAAACATGACTAGCACAGGACGGTGTATACAAGGGTAGCTTGCTATCCCAAGCTCACCAGGTCCTCGGACACCTCGGGTTTGGCGATCCCCGTACCATCTTTTTCCTTAGATGCCCCTTGAGGTAGTTTGCCATTGCTTGCTATCAGCCGTTCTGTACAGAACGTTGACAATTCTCGCCACAGACAGGCTGTAAGTAGGACTTCCCTGTCCCTGGGACCAATAAAAAAATATGCTTATGGTAAACTTCGTCATCATTTCGTAAGGAGAGGAGCCACTACTTCATCCAGGAAAAGGCTCCACAGGAAGAAGCCTAAGGCTGATCCCTGAGAACATCCCCTATCGACACTCCGTTGGTTCCTGTTTAAAGGAAATGGATTTGGCCGAAAGTTATGAGCAGGTGCGCTGAACAGAAGGCCATTACATATAATCAAAAGCCCCGTCTATTTCTGCGAACAGACGGGTGGTCTACCGTTTTTCTTAAAGACTGACAAAGCCGAATAATCTTCTAACAGGATTCTCGGTACATACATTCTGTCAAGAAAGTACCGGGAATTATCGATTTAAATCTGGCGGGGCAATGAGGCAGGTAAAATTTTTTTTCCTAGGTTGGTACCACTTATCCTTAATTACTATGCCAAGCTTGAGCGGGATCTGTCAACTAGTGTGTTTGCAACAGCTGATTAAGTCAGTCGATGTTAGAGTGCGTGCCGATTTTTACTATGGGTGATTACGTTGAGCAAAGAATTTGTTTAAAGTTTTGTGTTGCAAATGGATTTTCGTGTGCCGATGCATTGAAAATGTTGCAAAAGGCCTTTGGTGATAACGCTCTATCGAAAACTCGTGCATATCAGTGGTACAGAGCCTTCAAGGACGGTCGTGAAGTGGTCGCCCATCGACGGCTTCGATCGAAGATAACGTAGATAAAATTAAGGAAAGGGTGCTGGAAAACCGTCGTACCAGCTTGAGAGAGATAGCACATGATCTTAAGATATCCCACGAGTCCGCACGTACGATTTTGATTGATATTTTGGGCATGAAAAAGGTGGCCGCACGACTCGTACCGAAAGACCTGAATTTTCTTCAAAAACGTCATCGCGAACAGGTTGCTTCAGACATGCTGGATCGCTGTAATTCCGATTCTACATTCATGGAACGCATTATAACTGGTGATGAGACCTGGGTCTACGAGTACGATATGCAAACAAGCCAGCAATCATCGGAATGGGTGGCAAAAAATGAGCCGAAACCGAAAAAACCACGCCAAAGCCGCTCGAAAATGAAGGTGATGTTCATTGTTTTCTTCGATATCCGTGGCGTGGTGCACTACGGATTCGTTCCAGAGGGTCAGACGGTAAACAAGGAGTATTATCTAGGCGTTATAAAACGTTTGCGTGAGCGTATCCGTAAGAAGCGGCCAAATTTGTGGGCGAACAACTCATGGATTTTGCATGACGATAACGCGCCTTCTCACCGAGCTACGATTGTGACTGACTTTCTCGCCAAAAACTCAACAAATGTGCTTCAGCAACCACCGTATTCGCCGGATCTGGCTCCCTGCGACTTTTTCCTCTTCCCAAAACTAAAATTGCCCCTTCGTGGCACCCGTTTTGACTCGATTGAAGCCATAAAACAAAATTCGGCGCGAGAGCTAAAGTCCATCCCGGAAAGCGCCTATAAAAAATGTTTCGATAATTGGAAGTGCCGTTGGCATAGATGTATTGGAGCAAATGGAGCCTATTTTGAAGGCGACCCAATAAATTTTGACGATTAAATGTAAAAATGTTGTTTAAATTGAAAATTCCCGGTACTTTCTTGACAGAGTAGTATACCTGTGTGGAAGCCGGACTATTTATCCGATTTTTGGCCGGAAGTCGAATATAACGGGTGATACGAATCAGTAATAACCTTTCTAGTATTTTTGCCATCTTATTAAAAAAAACAGATAGGTATGACTTTGGACCTTCTAACTTTTTACCTTTACTCGTCAGGTGAAGACAAATCTTTCCCATTTTCCATGCCTAAAATTCGGAAGCCTTAGGCAGAAATTATAGCAGTTGTTTGAGAGAGTCTGGGTCACAAGTTAAGATTCTTCAAATGTGAAGCCTGATATTTTACCAGGGCCTGTGTGCAGTTATTGTGCATGTTGCCTATCAAAATTTGAATTTTCCATTCTTGGAAGGGATCTGCTAGTGGCGAGCTAACTCCTCCCTCTGTTTTTAAGCACGCATCTCTAACTGAGCTGTTGAGTTGTCGTTTCTTATATCTGACGACGCTTCCCAATATCGCTTCCGCGGTTTACCGCCAGGTTTTCGTATAAACACCACTAGATGTTTTCTTGGAACTAAAATTTGTGAAACTGATAATTTATCAGTTACCGCTGATCACGGTAACTCGTTTGCTTCTTTCTTGACAAGCTCTGCCAGTTGTCAAATTTAGATTTTTTATAACACTTCTATGTTTATTTCGGATGTTCCTGACTTATCCCATGATAACACGTCCCGTTTCGGAACATCTTGAAGCACCATGTCGTAATGGCTTTCTATCTTTAGTTTCTTTAGTTTCTTATGATGACTCTACTTCCCATGAAGTATAGTCATCAAAACTAGAGATTTATTATTGAACCAAAAAACGTCAAAAGTTTCTTGGAATAGTGGGTGTGGACAGCTCAGTGGGAGAGCATCTGGCTCGCGACTGGGAGGTTCGGGTTCGAATCCTGTTCAGGTGGAAAAGAAATTTCTAGTTGTACGGGTGTCTGCCACCATTTCACCGTTGGGTTAATAGTTAAGTGCTGTAACCTAAAGTGGCGCAAGATCGTAGTAACAAAGCCTACTCAGAACACAAATGAACTCATAACTCGCACAAGCCGAAAAAGCTTTTGAGGGATCTTCACAGAAGATCTAGGAGTATCAGGATAATAATAATATAGTATCTAAAGGATAATAATAATAATATAGTATCTAAGAGTTTTCCCATAAGCGGAAGTCAGGCGTCCTGCCTACGCCAACGATTAAGTAAAGGTGGAGGGCCTTCGGAGTTGGAAACGGAAGCGGCCACTTTAAGGGCAGTCAGAAAAAAACAGTCAGCAGAGAAAGAAGTAGTTCGCTGAGAAGGCAGTTGGCAGACCGTTTAGTTTGCGAAATAAATTGATAGAGAGACATTATACTTAGAAAACAAACTGTTATGAATTTTGTTAATGAATATTTTCAGTTTTATTATTTACTTACATTTTTTTAGTCTCATTGGACTTCAATTGATATCAATTCTGTTTACATATTTTTAGTTTGAAACTTTATCTGCTTACCCTTGTATATTCATTCAGGATGTATGTTGGGTTATCGGCTAACTTTAAGTGTATTTTGAATATTGTACTTGTAATTTGTAAAATTCAAATTTGACTAATTTTAACTATTTTATAGGGTGGGTTCAAATTTGAATTTCTTATTCAATTTTTGAATAAACCAGGTGGTCCGCTAGAAACTGTACATCGTTTGATGGTGAATAGATGGTATCTTGGGGAGCTAGAAAACAACAATTAAATATGGTCTAAGGTCATTCGTTTTTAAGATACAGGGTGAGTTATTTATTTTGGCAGAACATTTGGATGGCTATAACTTCTGAATAGTTCAACGTATTCGCTTCAAATTTGGCAGGTATTGTCAACTCAGGCCATCGAATTGTTCATATGAACCAAATCGAAATATTACAGAGCAAACACGATGTACATGGAATATTAATTTGTTCTTAATATTTCGGATTCTGCATAGATTTTTCTTTCGAGTTCCGTTCTTCTCGTCAACGGCAGACCGATAGTTTTACTCTTCTGATTTTTGAGTGCTCCTACGGCACTGCATATTGTAATAAGATGCTCATGAGATTGAATTTGTTTATGAAAACATTTTTTATTTTGAGAATCAAGCTAAACTTAAATAATGAAACACAAATAATGACGACAATGAAGGAATTCGAATCACATTTGAATATAAAATAAAATAGAAAGGCCTTTTACTTGATAGAAGAAATATAACAAAATCTGAATATTTAAACAAATTGAAATATGTTTATCTTCTACAATTTGAATTTAAAAAAAATTTTTTAGTCAAAAAACTTTTAGAAATAAATTTATGTCTACACAAGCACCGCTTACATTTAAAAGACGTATATATTCAAAACTCAATATATAATGTCAAATGGAATAAATAACCCAACAGATATACGAAAGTAATTAAAAATAATAAATAAATATTTAAAGGAGACAAAATTTTGTTTCTGTTCTTACCTTCAAGAACACCATTTGCTTTTTAAAAAACATGAACACACTTAAAGGACTTCTCAAAGAATATAATTTATTTGAACTATTTAATATATTTAAATATTCGAATAAATTATTTCAAAAATCTCTAAAAAATGTGCACTATATCTTCAAAAAACAAATATAATTCTAGACAATCCCGTCTTCAGTCCTCATTTAATATTCCAAATATCAAAATCAAAAACCTAACTTATATCTCTCACGTGTTAAAAGACTTAAGCTTCGAAATACAGATCAACTATATAATTCAAGATAGATCTATGTTCTAACAAAATCAAAGAACAGTGTGAGTTATTTTAAGGTTTATTTAAATTCATTGACATTCTATAATGAGATTTATTGAGCCAAAATATAATCATATATTATATATAAAATAAAATAGAAAGGCCTTTTACTTGATAAAAGAAATATAACAAAATTTGAATATTAAAATAAATTGAAATATGTTTATCTTCTACAATTTTAATTTCAAAAATAATTTTTATTCAAAAAACTTTTAGAAATAAATTTATGTCTACACAAGCACCGCTTACATTTAATAGACGTATATAATCAAAACTCAATATATAATGTCAAATGGAATAAATAACCCAACAGATATACGAAAGTAATTAAAATTAATAAATAAATATTTAAAGGAGACAAAATTTTGTTTCTGGTCTTACCTTTAAGAACACCATTTGCCTTTTAAAGACACGAACACACTTAAAGGACTTCTTAACTTCTAAACTTTTGAATATTTCTCGAAACAAAACTTTGATTAAAGTTTGTTTTCGAAGATTTCCCCGTTTTCATCAATACATTTCGTCGCCCCTAGTCGTAGTTGATTGACAGCGTTTCTAATCGTATTAGGTTCATTACGTATCTCATTACAACTTATTTCTATTCTTTCAATAAGATGTTTCCTACTACGTATTTCCTCCACATAGACATTCTGCTTCAAGCAACCTCAAACGAAATAATCCAAACAAGTCAAATCAGGCGATCAAGGCGGACAATTATAAGGTCCTCTTCTGCCACACCAATGGAGCGGGTAAGCATTATTCAGATGCTGAATAACGTTATTTGTCTAGTGTGCTGGAGCGCCATCATGCTGAAAGTACATCCCTCTAATATTCATTTTGGCATTGTTGATTAACTGTGGAAGTATTTCTCAAAAAATCAAGATAACTATCTCAGTTCAAACGTGGTGGCAGAAAAACAGGACCTACAAATTTGTTATCATAAAAACCGCACCAAACGTTCACAGATAATTTTTGCTGCGAGGGGCGCCTCTTTATAGCTATATATGCCCATAAATGGTCTGTTCTAGAATTGAGTATTCCACCTTTGGTAAATTGGGCCTTGTTAGTAAATAAAATTCTATTGATCTGCCGAACATTCCTCGTTTCCCATCTGCAAAATTGTAGTATCGCAATTGCATCTTCTTGTTCTAAGGTTTGAACCTTCATCAAATGATATCTATGCATATTTTTTTTTAAGTACACGAATAATTCTCGTTTTCGGTATATTCAGCATGCTACAGATTCGTCAAGTACTGATACTATTATTTTCTTCGACCACATTTAAAATTTGTTCTTCATTATCATCTATCCGCAACATACTACTCTGTCAAGAAAGTACCGGGAATTTTCAATTAAAACAGCATTTTTACATTTAGTCGTCAAAAGTTATTGCGTCGCCTTCAAAATAGGCTCCATTTGCTCCAATACATCTATGCCAACGGCACTTCCAATTATCGAAACATTTTTCATAAGCGCTTTCCGGGATGGACTTTAGCTCTCGCGCCGAATTTTGTTTTACGGCTTCAATCGACTCAAAACGGGTGCCACGAAGGGGCAATTTTAGTTTTGGGAAGAGGAAAAAGTCGCAGGGAGCCAGATCCGGCGAATACGGTGGTTGCTGAAGCACGTTTGTTGAGTTTTTGGCGAGAAAGTCAGTCACAATCGTAGCTCGGTGAGAAGGCGCGTTATCGTCATGCAAAATCCATGATGTTCGCCCACAAATTTGGCCGCTTCTCACGGATACGCTCACGCAAACGTTTCATAACGCCTAGGTAATACTCCTTGTTTACCGTCTGACCCTCTGGAACGAATTCGTAGTGCACCACGCCACGGATATCGAAGAAAACAATGAGCATCACCTTCATTTTCGAGCGGCTTTGGCGTGGTTTTTTCGGTTTCGGCTCATTTTTTGCCACCCATTCCGATGATTGCTGGCTTGTTTGCATATCGTACTCGTAGACCCAGGTCTCATCACCAGTTATAATGCGTTCCATGAATGTAGAATCGGAATCACAGCGATCCAGCATGTCTGAAGCAACCTGTTCGCGATGACGTTTTTGAATAAAATTCAGGTCTTTCGGTACGAGTCGTGCGGCCACCTTTCTCATGCCCAAAATATCAATCAAAATCGTACGTGCGGACTCGTGGGATATCTTAAGATCATGTGCTATCTCTCTCAAGCTGGTACGACGGTTTTCCAGCACCCTTTCCTTAATTTTATCGACGTTATCTTCGATCGAAGCCGTCGATGGGCGACCACTTCACGACCGTCCTTGAAGGCTCTGTACCACTGATATGCACGAGTTTTCGATAGAGCATTATCACCAAAGGCCTTTTGCAACTTTTTCAATGCATCGGTACACGAAAATTTATTTGCAACACAAAACTTTAAACAAATTCTTTGCTCAACGTAATCACCCATAGTAAAAATCGGCACGCACTCTGACATCGACTGACTTAATCAGCTGTTGCAAACACACTAGTTGACAGATCCCGCTCAAGCTTGGCATAGTAATTAAGGACAGTGGTACCAACCTAGGAAAAAAATTTTTATCTGCCTCATTGCCCCGCCAGATTTAAATCGATAATTCCCGGTACTTTCTTGAAAGAATGTAGGTCTCTTCTTTTAGTAAGATTGAAATTTTCCTGTTTCTCGCAAAGAACGGCCGACATTTTCGAATCTTTGGTGGTTATGAACTACTCTATCAGGATACCTTCTACAATATTCTCTCATCGCTGCTCGTCCATTTGAATTGCAGAAACCATAAATAAGTACCATATCGTAATATTCAACGTTCGAAAAACGAGGCATAATTGAAAAGAAAAATTTCAGAATCTAACAACCAGAAACAAAATTTAATTGAATTTAATGCCAAATGAAATATTTCTGTAGTCTGGATTAAACATTTTGGATTTTTTTGTTTGTGGTTGCTTGAAGCAGAATGTCTATGCGAGGAAATACATAGTAGGGAACACCTTATTGAAAGAATAGAACTAAGTTGTAATGAGATACTGAATGAACCTAAAATGATTAGAAAAATTGTCAATCAACTACGATTAAGAGTGAGAAAATGTATTAAGGAAAAAGTGGGAATATTTGAAAACAAACTTTAATCAAAGTTTTGTTCGCGAGAGATATTCAAATTTGTTTCGAATTTCTCCATTTTCGTCATAACTTATATTTTATTCTATGATTGTTTCGGTCTTTACTTGACGGAAATTCATCTTGAAAATATGAATAAAAATAATATTCTAATTTCCGCTAATATTTTATTGACACTACGATCGTTACGTCATACCATGACTTCTTCAGGTGAGTATTACAAGATATTACAAGTATCTTGTAATACTCACCTGAAGAAGTCATGGTATGACGTAACGATCGTAGTGTCAATAAAATATTAGCGGAAATTAGAATATTGTTTTTACTCATATTTTATTATTTATGTTCAGTTCAATTTTCGAAACAAAAATGTTTTTATAATCAAATTCAATCTAATGAGCATCTTATTACCATATGCAAGGTCGTAGGAGCACTCAAAATCAGAAGTGTAAAATTATTTTCGAGAAAAAAATGAACGGTTGGTGTGCCGTTCACAAGAAACGGAATTCGAAAGAAAAATCTATGCAGAATCCGATAATATTAACGACAAATTGATATTCTATTTACAGGGTCTTTTATTAGACCTGGAAGTAAAAATCAAAATTTCCGAATCCTGGTCTGTAATCATTTCCGTATGGTTCTTATTCACAATTTGATGGCCAGAGATGACAAAACTTTCCAAATTTGAAGCGAATACGTTGAACGATTCAGGAGTTATAGCCATCCAAATATTCTGCCAAAATCAGTGAAGCACCCTGTATCTCAAAAACGAATATCCTTAATCCATATTTAATTGTTGTTTCCTGACTCCCCAAAGTATCATCTATTCAGCATAAACGATGTAGAATTGCTCACCGACCACCTGTTATATTGAAATAAACTCATTTGAAATATAAATCTGTGAACTCTAAACTATCACATTCCTAGGCTCTATGTTCTATTCTTACCTCATCTCTTAATCTAATTCTAGTAAGCATGAAATAAATTTTGAATAAAAATTTACAGAATTAAAATTGTTTCTACCTTTGGTAAGTCTATCTTTTAATGAATTAATATTCCTTTCTAGTCTTCTGTTCTTTTTCAGGAATTATTTTGGATTATTTAAGTTTGAGGATTTCAATTCTGTTCTCCTAGAACTTTTCATAGACGATCTAGCCAACGATATACATTCTCTTCACTGCTTCCACTAATTACACAAAATTTACTCTATTTCGTCTGAAACTATTCTAGAAAATTAGCCTTTTCATCTACCTTTTGGTACCGATTTCATGTTAATCGGGAGAGTTTAAGTATACAAATAAAATACAAATAAACTATTATTATTATTATACTTTCTATCAGAAGAGTATTTCAAGTGTCAAAAGTTTTCAATTTCTAATGCTTATGACTTAATAATCACTTAAAATTATTTATATTTTTTCAGCTTATATGCTATTACAACCTTATCCATGCTTAAAGCATCATCGAGGATATTTCTTAAATAAACATTTTCGACATTACTGATATTGACACTATGTTGCTTTAAATTAATTGAATTGTGATTTTCACAAATTTTTATTGTTAAACTCACAACAATTGTTTCGCTATCACAGTAGCATCATCAGGCAAGATCACATTTTGAATAATTGAATTGTGATAAATTTTTTTATAATTTACGCGCCTTCGGTAAGTTATATTGGATTTGGCTTCCTTATTGTCAATGATGTCACTAAAGTTAATATAGGTTTCATGATAATAACATTTTTTTTCATCGTTTTCTTTACCAAATTAAAAATGGATATCCAAATTCAAATTACTTTCTTGCTACTTTGAATGTCTGAAACATTTAATAATCGTGAAATGAATACTTCCCATGAGTTCTATCTAAAATTTTCAAAAGAATTTCTTATTATATTTGACTAATATTTAAAGATTAAAACAATTTTTTTTTACTATGATTTACAATAAAAATATATATTACACATTTTCTTGTGACTCGAGTTTCGGGAAATAAACTATCCCATCATCAGACAACTGAAGACCTAACAGTGGTCACAAGAAAATGTGTAATATATATTTTTATTGGTAGTAAAACATAGTAATTTTTACAATTTGTTTTAGAATTGATCTTATTCAAATAATTTGGATCTTATTACTTTCTAACAAGTCGACTTATATCTATGGGTAAGACTTTTCCTTGAAATTTCATTGATTTTTATTGTACTAGTTTCAATAATGAGTCAGTATATTTGATGTACAGCGTTTTATTTGTAAAATCCATGACAATACCCAGTCGAGGTAGTGTATAAAGATGGAGAAGTTGAGAAACTCGGTAACTATTTTTGCGTTGAATATTGTAAATGTTGTATTCCTAAGTGTTTCTAGTGTAATTTCAATCTTGAGAAAAAACTATATAATACAGTCTGCGTTTATTTTACACAAAAGAAGGATAGTCCGATTTAGTTATATTTACTTTTTCGTTCCTTAAACATCAAAAAGTGCAAACTGTTTGGGGCGACTGCCGTTTGTGTTCCGAAATAATAAATATATAAATAAATTATGAGGGAAATATTTCATACATTCCTTTTTGTAACTCAGTGTCTTATTATTAATTTGCAGTATTTTTGTTTCAATCAACAGCTAGTATCACGCTGAAACTACCATTTCCCGGACGTTGTGGAATAAAGTTACTATCAAAAAGACCGAGAAAATTGTTAATTAAATGTTGTTTGTTTCTGCGTTTCTTCCTATTTTGAAATTAATGGTTGTCGTGTGTAACGGGTTTGTTTGTTATTAAATGTTGCAAACGAAATTTCTTATACCGTTTTGCTCAAAGAGATACTGAAAGCTTTTGGAAACTCTGTCCTATTTTGAAGCAGAGTATACGATGGTAACAAGTGTTCGAAAATGGTCGTAAAGTGCGCAAAGAATTGCCTTATTTTGGACGGCCTCAGACACCAAAAAGGTCAAAATTATGAAGAAAATGGTTCCTGAAAATTTCCATGTGAGCCTGAGAGCTGGTGATATCAAACTCTCATACGGAACGGTCCAGTTCATTTTTGTGGATATTTGGGGCACGAAACGTGTCCCTGCATCCCTTGCACCAAAGCAGCTTATTTTTTCCAAAATGAACATTTAAAGATAGTGCCGAAGATATGATTTGGAAGGCAACTATCGATATAACCTTCATTGAACGCATCATGACGGACAATGCGACATGGGTCTGGGGGTAAGACTTGAAAACACGCCAGCAATCTTTGGAATTGTGCACAAACCGGAAAAACATGTCAAAGTTAATCGAAAATCAAAATCGTTCGTTCTCAATGTTCCTTTGATTATTGTGGTGTCGTGCATTATTAGTGCTTGTCGCCGGGTCAAACCGTTTATAAACCATGATAACGCGTCATGCAACAAAACTGGAATGATGTTGCATTATGCGATGAACCAAATCCTGTATTCGCTAGATTTGCTACCAAGTAAATTTTTTTCCTGGTTTAAGCTGGTGTTTCTTGAATGAAAATTTGAGTCATTGGAAACCATCAAACAAAATTCGATAATGGAACTAAAGGCCATTCTGCTACCAGAAATGCATGGATGAATCAAGCGTGTGCATAAATGTACCGTTTTAGATCATTTTTATTCTGACAGAGATGAAATAAATTCGAAAGAATCCGAAAAAAAAAATTTTCATACACAATTTCCCAATACTTTTTGAACATAACGTATATCACAAATGGGGTTCTATAGTAAAAATTATGAGGAATTTCCAAAGACCATATTGATATTCTCAAATTTTTTGGAGCAATCTTTCGTGAATATTACGATCAATTTTACCCACTGTTTCTGTAAAAGAAAACAATTTATACTAAAGCTTACTGGAAATCATTTATTTCGCACTAGCTCTGAGATATAACTCTACTGAATTCAACTATTGTTTTTCAGTATATATATGACACTGGAGAAGAACAAACCTTCGAAGAACTTCTGTATGACTGCGTACGTGTAGCCATTAATTTGAGAGCTGATGGATTCACAGATGACGACATACTTGGCCTTAGTTGCAGTAATCGTAAGGAAACATGCGTTCCATACATTGCAGCATTATTTCTTGGAATCAAAGTAGTCTCATTTGATACTTCATTATCGGTTGAAGATCGGGCTTATCTTCTGAATCAAGTAACTCCTAAGGTTTTCTTTATTGAAGAAGATATTTTGCATAGTGTTCAAGGCAGTATAGAACTGGCTCAGGTGGAACTAAAAATTGTCGTCATTGGTAATGATGCTAATGGTAACTTTACGTTTGAAGAATATCTAGACGCTTCCGATGAAGAAGTATCCAACTTTTCACCTATTAAATTTGAAAGTAATAAAGAAACGGCTGCTATTTTATTCAGTAGTGGAACAACTGGATTACCAAAAGGAATATGCTTATCTCATTACGGGATATTAAGTCAGGGTTTATTGCTCGTGTAAGAAATTTTACATATTTTGGTAGATGTAGATGTATTATTTAATATGCACTAGTCAAGTTTCATTATGATTTCATTTCAAATTTACTCATAATAAGGATCTAACCATTTTGTTAGGAAACAGTATCCAACTCCAAATTCTTCTTCTTGCCTTTCATTTTTCTCCTATAATTCATTTATACCCTAGATACCAATGAAATCTGTCTGTTCAGGAAATGCATCGTGATTTGGGAATCTTTGCATTCCTCGTAGTTCAAAAATAGTATCAGAATCCTCGTTCCTCCATCGAAAAGGAAGAGTAATCAAGAAGTCTTCATATTGAAAGCATACACCGCATACTGCATATCGCAAATCGCATATTGCTGCAACAACCGCTAACTCTCCCACTGTATAACACGCCATTAGATCTCTGAATGCTCATTCTCGCTATAATAACGTTGCCCTTATTTGATTTATTGATAGTGACAATTTAGATATAACTCGCCTTAGACATATGAGACAATTGATTGCACTTGTACGAAAAGTTCATCAGAGGCACATAATCTTATCGAAGAATCTCAAAAAAAACAAGTACTTACCGCTACAAAATTTTTATCGATTTCTCATCGATAATCGATAATTACGGTCTGACATTCATTCCGCCTTATTATATGTAATTTTTATTTTTATCATATCAACATAGGGTATGAAATTCCGCAGTAAGTTATCGCTTGCATTATGATGGATTAAAATTTCAGAAACGTGAAGTGTACAATGTTTGTTGACCTCTGAAATAGCTGATTTTAGATAAAGTTAAAATATTTGGGAGTTCATCATTGTCTTCGAACAAAATGGATAAGTCAAGGATATATAATACCTACAGAAATATTTATATTGAAGACATGATATCCCTAAGTGATTCAGCAAAAAATGTTCAACTAGCTAAGAGTCACCACGACTATTCAAGATTCGCTATAGGGATATCCAAACAAGATACGATGAATTTTTCAAAAATCATTAATACATTTTTAACCGATCCAGATTTCCATGTTGATTTACAAGGGTCTTAGCGGAAAAATTTCCGACGTATGCAGCGAAAACAATAAAGGCACAATTGCTTGGGGATGAAAGTCATACACACTTTGATTTTGCCATCTCCGAGTATTTTGAGTGCTCGCTTACCCCATATGGAGTTAATGAAGTTAAAGGAGGAAGATATTGAGTTAATTGGTTGGACTGCCGATGAAGAAAGCATTTCGGATGATAATTCTGAGACTTAAGAAAGCTCTGATTCAGATGAGGAGATCTCTGATTCAGAAGAAGAAAGCTTATTATATCCTTCTGATAGTGAAGAAGCGATAAAAATACAAAGAAAGTAGTAAAAAAGGACTTACTTTTCCTCTTGAACTGGTAGAAGAATATTGCATCAATTTCTGCTCATGGGCCTAACTCTGTTTCTTGATTGCTCAGTGCTCATTATATTTTTCGGTGTAGAACTGTTGCCGACAAAATTATATATTTTTTTAATGAATTCGTTTCGAAGGACCATGTATTTTGTTGCTTGCAATATGCTTTTTTCCCTGATAATTTGTAGAAATTTCTATTACCATAACTCACACTCCTTATTGATGTGAATGTTTGTCATTAAGCAATTAATAATTGTGTGCCCTGAACGTCGGCTTGTGTATGAGACAAATAGTTGTGCTATGAACGTCAGCTACTAGATGAATTATCAATGGCACCCAGATGTACTTTCGGCTTCTAAAGTATCACAGTTATGGCTATTTGGTGTGCACTAAAGCAAAATATGATATAAGCTTCCGAACTTGCCACAATCACAATTTGGACTTATATTATTTTTATTTTATGCAAATTCTCTGCAGACAGGCGATGACGAGAGAGTATTATCATTATTGTTGTTATGTATCTCTGTGGTAATTCTGATGTAAGCATTCGGTAGGATTCAATTGGTTGAATTTATCTCTATTTGTCATAAGTATATATACGTCCCTCCGTACGCCTCCAAGTCAATAATTCCTTTTGCCATTCTACTTTGTTTTCTTGATCTATGATGTTATTTATATATTTGCCCGGGTTATTTCTTCCTTCATTTGCCATTCTGTCCGCATATTCGTGCAATCCCACAATGATGTGGCACCAAAACGCCCTATGGTGAACTCCTTTCCTAGTGTTGCTCACAACTTCTTAACTATTGCTGTTATATCTATATTACTTGCGAGTCAGATTTTCACTTCTCAGAGTTGTCAGTGAGCTTAACCAGCCAGAGTCAATTGTAACTTTGTTGATATTATTTTGTTGTATATATCTTAAAGCTTCACTTATCGCCAATATTTCTGCAGACAAACTGAATCAGAAATCTGGTAATTTGTAGTTCAATTTTATTTTTGAAGTTAGTTAGTATATTCCCATTCTAACATGGTTTTACCCGTAGTCAAATGATGGTTAGGTTATAATTCAAACTATAAAAGGGCAGTCGAGACCCTGAAAATTTTTTTTTATGGATCTTCAGCCTAATATAGACTACTAAAAATAGAAATATTTGTTTATGATTCCAAACATGATAACATCATGACAACCATGTACTGTTTCAATTTTTTTAAGAGAGAGACAGAAAATATATTTATTACTCTAGCAAATTGGTAACGACGTTCGTTCTTCTGCCAGTGTAGAATATATTTTTGAAAGACATAGAATTTTTCTTGATAGGGAAGTATACCCAATTATTGAGAAAAAAAAATTTAAAGTGTTAAGTCGGCGGTGTTAACAATCGCCTCCACCGGAAAGGTTTCTTATTGCATCCATAAGGGTTTGATTGGGTCTTTTCTTTTGTTTTGTTCTTGGTTCGCATCTTATAACAACAGGCTGGAGGATTTGGAGGTCATATGATCTACTGTCAAATTTCTTTCCTTAGGTTTACAGTCTACTCAGAATCGGATCTAGCTTAATTTTTTCATAGGGAAGGTCATTTGCTGGGTGTGGAATGGATTTGCTGAATAATTTATCTTACTCAGATTCAAATTACTGAGTTCTGCTATTTTAATATTATTGAAGATGCGTCATCTACAATTGCTATATATAAGACGTCTATATTCTTTTATCGGTCAGCATATACTTGTTGTTGATTCAAGTAAAATAGGAATTTGTACTAGTTGGATACGAAATAAAGGTTACATTTGTTGACGCTACAATATATTTTCTTAACTGATTTCGACACTTGGTCCTTATACTACTTGCCGGTAACAGGCTTAAGAACGAACAGTACACAAAATAGCTGTTGGCAGTGACATAGAAAAATAAATATAGAGTCTACTACCAACACAAGAATGAATTACAACACCCCCACTTGACAAAAGTTCATGCATATCAAAACAAATTCTAATTAACAGTTAAATCTAAACGTTCAACAAATTTTGAATTTTTAACATTTTTCAATGGTTTGGTCAAAACATCCGCTATCATTTCATCAGTGAGCAAATAAATTAAACTAATTTTATTATCAGCAACAGCATCTCTTAGAAAATGGTATCGTATGACGATATGTTTTGATCTATCGTGGAAAACTGGATTGTTTATCAATTTTTGGCACTCTGATTATCATTGTTAATGTTGATACAATCCAATTTACCAGTAAGTTCAAACCAAAGACTCCTTAAGTATATGGCACCTTTTGCTGCCTCGCTCAGAGACATATACTCAGCTTCGGTTGTCGACAGAGCAACCATCCTCTGTTCATAGCTTTCCCATGAAATTGAACCAGCTGAAAGTTTAAACACATAACCAATAAAAAAAATTATTTCGGGCTTCTCTGACCCTTTTAAATATCTAAACATACGCTTGGCACAAGTTCCACTGTAACTTATTATAACTATTATTATATTGACTCAGTACACTCACTGCATGAGCAATATCAGGGAGTGTCATAATGGTTAAATACATTGAACTGCCAATGAGCTCCTGGTAAGGTACTTTTGAATCACTAGTTTCACCTTCAATATTACTCAAATCAATGCTACTGTCTAATGGTGTACGAATAATTTTACTATCTATCATGCCAAAAAGTTTCGATAAGTCATCAATGTAATTTTCTTGATCAATTGTTATACAATTACTATCATAATCCCAACTTATTCTTATCCCTAAACATTGTTTGGCTTCACCTAAATTTTTTATACAAAAATTAGTTATCAAGTGATTTTCAAGGAAGACAGTCTCATCACAATCAGAGAAGAAAACAAAAAAGTCATCCACATAGAGAGTTATTATAGTTAAAAAATTGTTTTTGTTACGTTCAATACATAAACACGGTTCAGGTTTGGAATTTCTATATCCTATATCTAACAAAACTTCATCGACTCTCTCATTCCATGCACGACTTGATTGCTCTTACCCATAAACAGCCTTCTTCAATTTGAACACTTCATTCACATTGTCTTTAGAGATAAAACCTTCTGGCTGTTGCATGAAAACAACCTCTTTCAATATTCAAGTTAAAAATGCCGTTTTCACATCTAATGCAATATCTTTAAATTTGGTTTCACTGCTAGTCCTATCAGGAGATGCAAGGTTGAATGTCTTACTGCAGGAGCAAACGTTTCATTGTAATCTCTGCCCGCGACTTGCGTATAACCTTTTGCAACTAATCTATCTTTGTAAGTTTTGTTATCACTTTTCACATTAAACACCTACTTGCACTGAACAACTGTACCCACTTCTGGTCGATCCATAAGCTCCACAGTATCATTTTCATAAAATGAATGGATTTCCTCCAGCATGGCCTGCTTCCAATCTTGTGCGTCAGGTCTCGATAGTGCCTCTGTTACTGTCTTTGGGAGAATTGATCCATCTTGCTCTTCAATGGCTTTTGCACCATTAGAGTACGTTACATACTCATCGAAGTTTTTCTTCTTCGCTTCTCTGTTGAATCTTCTCAGAGCTTCTAATGTGTATCCACTAGCATGTTGTATAGCTGGAATGTAATCACTTTCATCGTCTGATGAATTAATATTGTACAAGGATTCATCTGGGCTTGAGGGAACCTGTTCACTGACTTCCTGTATTATCTTTGACAATACTGGGCGTTGTTACAGACGTTCTTTCCATGATGATCACGACTGATTATTACCTTTCTTGTTTTTGGATTGAAACATCTATAACCTTTCGTCGTTTCATCCTATCCCACAAGAATGTGACGCTCTGACTTCTGGTCCCAATTCTTTCTGTGTACTTTGGGAATATGGACTATAACTACGCTTCCATATACTCTTAGGTGACTAACATCTGGCTTTTTACTTATCCACAGCTCATAGGGAGTTTTCGAAATCTCCGAAGAAGCTGAACGATTTTTCAAGTAACAGGCTGCATAACATGCTTCAGTCCATAATGATTCACTCAATTCCTTATCGAACATGAGACATTTTGCCTTCTCCACTAGAGTGCGATTGAATCTTTCGGCCATACCGTTTTGTTGAGGTGTATGACTACTGGAAGTTTGGTGTATTATGCCGACACTCTTCAAATATCTGGTAAAATCATTGTTGCAGAACTCACCTCCATTATCACTTCTTAAAACTTTAATCTTGGTGTTCTGCTAATTTTCAGCTAATGTTTTATATTCTTTGAACCTCTTGAATATCTCATCTTTTGTCTTGAGGAAGTAAACAAGGCACATTCGGCTATAATCATTAATAAATGTCAGAAAATATTTAGCTCCACCTAATCAGTGGATCTCCATGGAACCACAGATATCACTGTGAATCATTTCCAATACTTTATTCGCTCGACTTCCCTCTTTGGGGAATGGCAAACGGGACTGTTTTCCTTTACAACATACTTCGCAGTTCGTTGTACTTGTCGAACCATCAAATACAAGTCCATCCACCAGCTTCGCCGTCATCTGCATTAATGTGACCTAAACGTTGATGCTATGTTTGCCTGTTTACATTCTGAGAACATACTGATTTCGCTTCACAAATATTCAATTTATAGACATTGTTATGCAAACTAGCAGTGCCAATAACGCATTTTTTGAATTATAAATTTTACATCCGCTCTCATTAAAGCAATATTTCCTTTTTTAATCAATCGACCGACAGATATTAAATTTGTGATCAAACCTGGTAAAAATTGCACCTCTTTTTACAATATTTGTTGTTTTCTATCTGTCACCGTTTTTAACTCTACATCGCCAGCACATTTCACACTGATCTTCGATCTATTAGCTACTACAATTTCTGATAAATCTGGGCTCCTTGTATTCCACAACAAATCTTTTTTCGCAGTCACTGGCTCCATTGTCAACATACCAGTCAGTGTCTTTGAAAGCTCCAGTTGTAAATACCGCGCCGATTCCTCCCTCAGATTTATTATTGGGGCATCTCTACATGAAATGTCCATTTTCCTTACATTTGTACCATATTATGTTATTCAAATCCTTTTTGAAATTGTTAGGTTGACAACCAGTCTCTGTCTGTTGACGCTTGATGATTTCCAGAGTTACCTCTGAAGTTAGGCCTCCTACCGCTATATCTAGGCATTTTTTGGTAACCCGACTTCGTATTTCTCTGGACGACGAAGACACCATTATTTCCACTACTACCGCCATCTGTTTGCATATCGAGTAGCTTTGTTTTGATCGAGTCTGTGGTGATGATTATTCCAGAATGTTCCACCGCCATAATTATTGTGGCCTATTTTTCTGAAAGACCAGGCAATACAATGATACGACCCATTCTTCGTATATTTTGAATCCAGTTCGTCGTAATTTTTGAGCTTTCTCGACGATTTGGTTTATGTACGACTCCATATTGTCGTGGTTTTCAAATATCGCCGATATTAACATGCGTAAAAGGCCTATCTCACGCATAAAACGCTGTCATAATACAACCTTTTTGAATTATTCCACACATATTAGGCAGTTTTCGCATCCTCCACGTGTGGAAACAAAGATGGATCTATTGTCAGTACTAACTTAGCCTTTGCTTTCATGATGGCTGTTACGTCCGTTCCGGCACCGTCGATGCATTTGTTCAAGCCCTCCAGAACAAATACATTTTTCACTGCCAAAGCCCACTCCTCATAGTTTTCACGACTTAAAAGCTTCGGAACACTTGCCAGATAGTTGACCGCCATCTTGCTTTTTCCAGATTACACGACACAACGCTTTATTTCACTGATAACTTAAATTCCTTTTTATCAAACTACACCACGCACTGTTAATGTCCTGGGCCCATAACCTGTTGTTGATTCAAGTCAAATAGGAATTTGTGCTAGTTGGATACGAAATAAACGTTACAATTATTGACGCTACAATATATTTACTTAACTGACTTCGACACTTGGTCCTTACACTACTTGCCGGCTTAAGAACGAACAGTGCACAAAATAGCTGCTGACAGTGACATAGAAAAATAAAAATTGAGTCTACTACCAACACAAGACTTTTGTTATTGAATTACAACAATACTACAGAAAATTCTTGAAGCTATTGTATGGTTTATGCCGCAGTTTTTGTAGGCGAGAGATTTAAAAGTGTTTCTATCTAGAAATTATTTCTCTTTCTTTATTATAGGAATGTATTTTAAATATGGTTTTATTATCCACTGTATGTTTAGCGTGTTATTTTTCAGCATTCTGTTGATTGATGGTTTGTCTGATAATTTATCGCAAAATATTTTTAATTTAGATTTGTCAGGATTTGGTAGAATTTTCCAGTTTTTCATCCATGTCATGATTTTATTACATAGATTTTTTAGTTTTTACATTGTAATTTTGCTGTGTGTTATGAGCACTGTGCATTTGGCTGTGTGTATTGGAGGATATAACTTTTCCGTTCATCAGTTACTTTGAAGATATCGTGTACGTAGAGATTTTATAGAAGAGGTAACAATGGAAAGCATTATGGTACACCTTGATGAGGAGAAAAAGATGCAGAGAAATTCTTGTCGATTTTATCCCTGTCATTCCTGTCCCTCCAGAAGATTCCCATGATATTTTTCAGGAAAACTCGAGTGTCAAATTGTTGGAGTCTGTGCAGAAGACCATCGTTCCATATACTATCAAATGCTTTCTTGATGTCCATCAATACGGCTGCTGACTTGTTACCTCTATTTTCGTGGTTTGTACGTTAGATATTAGAGCTACTATTGCTTGAATGATTTTTCTTCAATCCAAACTATGAAATAGGGGTGTTTCGTCGAAATAAATTTTCGAAACGAATTTCCATTTTTTCAAATGTGATTGGTAAAAATGGTTATGGGCTGATAGTTACACACTTAGTTATAGTCTGTACCATGTCTGTGGATTGTTATAATAATTTTTCTCTTGCATTCTGTTTGGAAGTATCCGATATTCAGGCGGTGGTTACAAATCATCCTGTTTCCATCGTGAATTCCGGAACTCGATTGGCGTAGTATTTTCCTTGTACGTTGCTTTAACAAAGTGGTGTGTTCTTTCCATGTAAAGATTCTTCATACTTTATAACAGTTATATCTTGGACTGGCCCTATATTATTTGAATTTGCCACTTTTCTGTAATTTTCCAGCTAAGTTTTGAAGTTTTGGTAAAAAATTGTGATTTCATTGACGGTGAATGTATCTTGGTAATATTCTTTGAATGCTAAGGCTATGTCGTTATCTGCATTGTATGTTTTTCCGTTTTATTTAATTCGAATCATGTTGGCTCTTGTATTATTATAACTTTTTAGCTTCCTTATTTTTTGCCAATAGTTGCTGCCCTTCATTTCATTGAGTTTTTCACATATTTGGTTCCACTTGGTCGACTTATATTGGGGTCATATTCGTGAATTTCTTTGTGTGTCTGTTGCAGAGTATCCTGAGGTTCATGCCATGGTTAATTTTCAGTTCTCTGTGAAGTTGATTTTTCGTCTTTTTTCGATGTATTATGTGTGGTGGTAATGTGTACAGTATTTTCTGGTGAGTTTTGGTGCATATTTGTTTACTAGATCCGCCAATCGCTTTACAATTCACTTATGTAATCAACCGTTATTGATGAAGTTTTCCATTAAATCACTGACTTTTTCTATGTTGCATTTATCTAGATTCAAATAGACATCCTTCGTTATGTGGTGTAGTTGGTGGTGGATTATTCCTCATAATAAAAAAAATTTGAATATCAAAACAGATTAAATCTGTTAGTCTTCTACAATTTTAATTTCAAAAAAAATTTTATTCAAAAAACTTTTAGAAATAAATTAATGTCCAAAATAAGCACCGCTTACGTTTAATAGACGTATATAATGAAAACTCAATATATAATGTCAAATGGAATAAATAAACCAACAGATATAAGAAAGTCATTAAAATTAATAAATAAATATTTAAAGGAGACAAAATTTTGTTTCTGATCTTACCTTCAAGAACACCAATTGCCTTTTAAAAACATGAACACAACTCAAGGACTTCTCAATGAATATAATTTATTTGAAATATTTAATATATTTATATATTCGAATAAGTTAATTCAGAAATCTCTCAAAACATGCACTATATCTAGTGATATAGTGCATGATAAATATTGGTGGGGTTTTGATTTGATTGAATTCAGAGTTTTCTAGAGATTGTCGGGTTTGTTTATTCTTCCATCTATTGCAATTATAGGTATAAATTAATAGAGCATATTTGTATAAAGCTCCTTTTCTGAATGAATTTCTTTCGATTCTTGAGTGAGGATGTATGTTCTTTATTGCCGAATTACCCATTAAGTGAAGAGTTCAGAGGGTTGTTTATATTAGGGTTTGTATATTATGTATTTCTTTGAGAGATAGGTAATGATATTGTATTACAATTTCATGTTGTTGAATGCTAGTACTAGAGTCAGATGTTTTGTCATTGTCGTTGTTTATCGTATGTTGTGTAAATTTCCTATTAGTACATTGGAAATGGAATTCATAAATTGTCGACATAGTAAAGAGAGGGTTATAAAAATTGCTGATATATCAAAATACCCTGTGTATACCAAAATCAACGTTGTACTGCATTCCCTAAGATATAGCCAAAATTGAAATAAAGTGGATTGTATTTATGTAAATTATAATTCCTATCAGGGATTAAAAAAATATTAGAATTGCGTATGAACAAATGTATGAAAAATAATAAAAGAACTTCTTGCCTTGTGGTGCTGAAGCTGTAATATATACTGTTCAGCATTATACATCAAAGCTTTGACCTATTACATATATCTGTTATAAAGTGATTAAAAGCATCTCTCAGTTTAACAGTTTCGGTGTACTGATCTTCAAACTACTCAATAACTCATGAATTGCCAAACAATACTGCAGCTTTATTAATCCAAGGTCTTAAACATAAAATCACTTTTTCATAAAACAATGTTCATATTACACTAAAATTTACTGACTACTCAATAGTTATTCGCATTATAAGGAAGGCAGGTAATACTTACCAGACGAGGGCGTAGTTTGCGCCCGAGCAATAGCCAGGGCAAGCAATGAAGTCCGAGGATGGTCAAGAAACTTGCCACTTGAGTTGTGTAATATATTCTTTCCACTAAAAGAGTGGATTTTCAAATAGTTTTTTTTTTGATGAATTTAGTTTGTAATTTATCAACGTTCCATAAAATATCAGATTTACTAAGCTCTGTCAATCAAAATATTTGTCAAAACTACATTTCTTTCTTAAAAATGAATTCCAAATTAGATGAAATTCAAAAAGAAGCTAATGTTGCATGTGAATTCCTTTTACCGGAGAAGTCTGAGAAAAGTTACCAAACAGCATATAAGTGTTTTAAAGAGTGGTGCCTAAAACTGAATTCAACCCCAATATCTGAAACAATGCTGGCATATTTACTTCCCTAGAAAAGTAAGTTCTCATTTACTTCCCGTTGTCAATAATAACTTCCCAATGTCAATTAAATCGATGTCGTAATAGACTATTTACTATACCAGTAGTGCCAAAAATATATTATAGACTCGTATATGTTGGAAGTCCAAATTGTAGATCAAATTCGTATATGAAAAAATATTTGAATGTTAACATTCAAATAATTATTTATTTATTTTGATTGACAATTTATATTTGTTGGGTTTCTTATTCCATTTAATATTGTATAATGAGTTTTGATTTCATACGTTCATTAAATATAAGCAGTGCTTATAAGCTTATAATTCATTTAATTCTACAAGTATTTGAATAAAAATTTTTGAAATTGAAATTGTCGGATTAAATCTGTTTTGATATTCATAGTTTGTAATAATCCCTCTATCAAGTAAAAAATACTTCTTATTATTTTATCTTGTCATTTTTTTTTCTGATACTCAATAACAAATCAAACAACAACACTATCTGAATGTATTCGAAATAATTACAAAAAAATACGTGAAAAAGCACCTACTCATTCAGTGCTTTATTTTCATCCATAGATAAAGTTTTAATAATTAGTGTTATCGATCAATTTTATGATAAAAATATGTAAAAATTCCTCATTCATTAAGAGGAAGGAAAATTTTATTAGAATAATTACTGGGTCTGAAATAACAAACAAAATTCTCTCTCAATTGAAGTAGTGAAGATGCTTCGATCGAAGTATCCCCACCACTTCAGTTGAGAGATAACAGTCGTTTGTTCGCCATCGCATCGCGCTGAGGTTCTGATTCTTCCACTGCTCCACTGGACATTCCTGCTTCTCGAGATTAACATTGAATTTCCTATTTTCCGACTGTATTTTCCATACCTGTATAATAATAATGAATATATAATTTTGTCTACACAACAGCAAGATTCTCAATTACTCGTTGACTTTCTTACATTACGAAAACTACAAAGAAAGGAAAATATACAGTGGAATAGAATTGATTCATGTTATGGGTTATTCATTTGGTGGTACAGATTTCACAGTCCTGTTTCAATGACATATATCAAACAGAACTGTGACCTGAAGCTTCATATGTTTAGTTAGCCATTTATTAATATGGATTACTTATCTACTGCTGAACGGGTGAAAATTTTTCCACAAGGATTCTGTAGTAAGTACGTTTTGTGCTTTACGGGCAGATTGTAGTCGA
This sequence comes from Megalocaria dilatata, assembly GCA_034642435.1. NCBI lineage: Eukaryota > Metazoa > Arthropoda > Insecta > Coleoptera > Coccinellidae > Megalocaria > Megalocaria dilatata. Next base: position 93,884,756 of record CM067854.1, read on the forward strand.
CATAATCGTCCATCTGAGCGTACAATTGGTACCTAACATTTTAAACAAATTTTGAAGAGGCTGGATCTATTAATGATGTCTTGAGGCCCATACATTATCTAAATACATACCGACCGAAAATATTTCTACTGTGAGTGAAAGTGTTGAAGAAGATCCAAATTTATCAATTCATCAGCAAGCACAGTAGTTGGGCCTCTCTTACGGCACGCTATGGCGTATTTTGCATCTCGATTTGCATCTGCATCCTTATAAGGTTCAGTTGACACAAGAACTGACCATAGCCAACTGACCATAGAACGCGTAGAACATAGGCCGATTGGGTGCTTGAACAACAATGTTTAAATGACGATTTTTCGCATCGAATTTTCTTCAGTCACGAAGCACATTTTTCACTCGGTGGCTATGTAACAAGCAAAATTGCATCTGAGGCATCTGGGGTGGAGAAAATACTCATGTAACTGCTGAGAGACCATAAAATCCACAAAAGTCACTGTATGGTATGAAATTTGGTCTGGTGAAATGATTAGCCCGTACTTTTTATCGCCATAGCCAAATTATCACTGATTTTTTTGGCCTGAAATTAAGGATAAGGAATTGGAAGAGATGTGGTTCCAATTAGATGGTGCAACAATCCACTCGATACGACCTGTTTTGGCTTTTTTGTAAGAAAAATTACCCGGACGCGTAATTTTTCGATTCGGCGATTGAAGTGGTCACCAAGATCTTGTCATTTGTCGCCTTTGAAATTTTTTTGGAGTTATGCGAAGTATCATGTTTATTCCGATAATCCTCACACTCGCCTCCCATGGCATTATACATTCTGTCAAGAAAGTACCGGGAATTATCGATTTAAATCTGGCGGGGCAATGAGGCAGGTAAAAATTTTTTTTCCTAGGTTGGTACCACTGTCCTTAATTACTATGCCAAGCTTGAGTGGGATCTGTCAACTAGTGTGTTTGCAACAGCTGATTAAGTCAGTCGATGTCAGAGTGCGTGCCGATTTTTACTATGGGTGATTACGTTGAGCAAAGAATTTGTTTAAAGTTTTGTGTTGCAAATGAATTTTCGTGTGCCGATGCATTGAAAATGTTGCAAAAGGCCTTTGGTGATAATGCTCTATCGAAAACTCGTGCATATCAGTGGTACAGAGCCTTCAAGGACGGTCGTGAAGTGGTCGCCCATCGACGGCTTCGATCGAAGATAACGTCGATAAAATTAAGGAAAGGGTGCTGGAAAACCGTCGTACCAGCTTGAGAGAGATAGCACATGATTTTAAGATATCCCACGAGTCCGCACGTACGATTTTGATTGATATTTTGGGCATGAGAAAGGTGGCCGCACGACTCGTACCGAAACACCTGAATTTTCTTCAAAAACGTCATCGCGAACAGGTTGCTTCAGACATGCTGGATCGCTGTAATTCCGATTCTACATTCATGGAACGCATTATAACTGGTGATGAGACCTGGGTCTACGAGTACGATATGCAAACAAGCCAGCAATCATCGAAATGGGTGGCAAAAAATGAGCCGAAACCGAAAAAACCACGCCAAAGCCGCTCGAAAATGAAGGTGATGCTCATTGTTTTCTTCGATATCCGTGGCGTGGTGCACTACGAATTTGTTCCAGAGGATCAGACGGTAAACAAGGAGTATTACCTAGGCGTTATGAAACGTTTGCGTGAGCGTATTTTGATGATTAAATGTAAAAATGTTGTTTAAATTGAAAATTCCCGGTACTTTCTTGACAGAGTAGTAGATTGACGCTCTGGGGGCGCTTGTTTTGACTAGGATCCTAGTTTCATCCCAATGAAATGGAGGATTAAGTACTGATGCCTGAAGTAATGCCACTCGCGCCAGTCGTGAAATCCGTATGGTTGAAGATCGACCAAATGGGGCCCTAGTTTCGAGGTAGAAGTGGAATGGAGGGCTAAGCCGCGCATAATGACAAGGTCTAAGCATCATATTGAAATAAAAATTTGATCTTTATTCTAAATGAAAGACTTTTTTATTTACGTTTACTTTCGGAAGCACAAAATGGATGGGCCTGTATTAAGGAGTAAATAAAAACAAAACAATGCAAAATCAGTAACATGTAATTTCCGCATTCAAACAAATATGTTCATGCCAAGTTCATTTGTACTCCTATACATACGACATACTTGTGCTCGTTTCAACAAATTCATACGAGGTGTCGACAGATGAAAAATAGAAACAGAACTAACAGACATTCTTGTTATGGTAAGGTTGATCCTCTACAATAAATAAAAGGAGTCTATGTGGCCCCTCAGCAACCTTTAAGCTGCTGCTTTTTCTAAATGAAATATACTTGAAAAACTTCCTTTGAATTCGTTCGAATGAATTCAAATAAACCTGATAAACGAAATGAGAGTGCCATACTCTCAACTAAGTACTGAGGAGCGAAAAGTGAAGATTTTTCAGCGCCTCCAAATCAACAAATTCTATGGAGTATCTGAAAAAAAACTGAACGTTCAACAAGCGGAGGCACACACTTCAATGTGGAGTGAGAAACTACATGTAGTGTCAAATATAATACCAAGATCACATGTTTTATTTACACAGGTAACAAAATGGTCTCCAGTGAAGTAGTCACCAACCAGAGGCTGCAATCCTCTCGTGAAAATCATCTGGAAGCACTTTTCTATTTTAAGCGATAGTCAATTCTCAAACCAATCCCAGACCATTTGCAGACCGGACTGAAGCAGTCTCAAATCACTTATGCCATGTATTCTCACTAATAGCTTCAAGTCATCAGCATACGCAAAGAACATGCATTCCAACGAACTCAACAGATCATTTATGAATACCAAAAACACATGGACCGATATTAGATCCCTGCGGAACTTCAGGTTGCAGCTCATACTCATAGGATTCGGAATCATTATAAAATACATAACTGATTCTGCTAGTCAAATAGTAACGATTCAATTTAAAATAAGCAGGGCAGCAACCAAGTAGAATACTATTTGCTCAACAGGATTTCATGATCTACAGAATCGCATTCACCATGACATATCCCAGTTAAAGGTAACAGTTTCCACAAAAAATAAACAGAAATACGGCAAAACTGAACGAATATGTAATTCTAAAGTGTAAGGATTATAAAACTTCAAAATTCTCTAGAAGAATATAGCATAGCTTGTGAGTTACTAATTTTGATGTAAAAAACACTAAGAGGCACTTTAAATTCAGATTGATAGACTAAGGGGATATCCAGTTCTAAAAATGCCTAGCAACAAAGTAAAATTCAATCTTTCAAAATGATGGAAGCTCTTTTTCGACTTTTTTTATATATTGAGGTGAAAAATCAAGTGGTCCATCACCCAAATTATGACAAATCAAAATCAGTGAGATTGAAAACAAATTCTCAAATTCAAATCTGGCCTGAAAAATCTCATACATATATATCGGTTAAAATGAACTGATATTAAAATATATTAGGCACTTATCATTTGGCACCAAGAAATCAAGATAAGTACTTATCATAAATCAAATTTGGAGGAATATCATATTAATTATCGTGAAAATCGTAGTGGCTTATTGAAATCAAACAAACAAATCATATCAGAAGATATCTTTATATTATTCCGTAGTCGTTCAATCACTCAATTTTTGTGTATTTATGTCTATTCACACAATCATTCTTTCCAATATCTGCATTGAAATCTGCCATCCGTATGAGTATATTGCTTTTGCACAACTGTCTTCACAATTTAAGAATACAAACTTTATATGTTCTTTCACTCTTCTCTAAAAAATAAGTTCTTGATTATTTTGTGTTCATTTCAGCCTCTCAGGGGCATTTGGAAATGTTCCTATTCCAGTAGCCCTTACATTTTCGCAGCTATATTGGATTTCTGCCATTGTTTTTCTCATTGGTTCCACTGTTTCTGGTTCAACTAGAGTTATAATAGGTACTTTTAGGGCTGATGAGCTATGGAAAATAATAGAAAAATACAAGGTGGGTGAAAGTTTGGTGAACAACTGTAAGAGGTAATTGACATAATAGAAATTTATGTACCAAAACTCGGAACAAATGAAGCTGATATTTCAATATAACTTCAAGAAACTGTTTCAAGAACCATCTAAAAAAAGTTTTCCTAAAATTAAAGCATATCGATCTACATGAATTCAAAAATCGTATGTGAGTGAATTTAATTCAGTTTGAATTTACAGATAACTATCGCATTTTTGTCGCCCTTTCAATGTATGGATTTTAGTAAAACTTCAAGACCTGAAGGTGTTGACACATCAAGTTTGTATTCATTAGCTACCGGTGGAGGTCCCATTTCGGAAATGGTTGTCCATAGTTTACGTGATATTTTACCCGGAACGTTCATCATGCAGCTTTATGGACAAACAGAAGTATGTGGTGCATCTACAATGTTTCAAACGAGAAGAATCGATGATCAACTTTTATTGCATTATAAACCGAAATCTGTTGGCAGATTAATGCCTGGTTTTTGGTTTAAGGTAATATTTTTACAAAAAACTCATTCCTAGCGAATTATTTATTATTCGAAAATTTTCCAGTAGAAATCTCAAAGGCTGAAATTTTTTTCCGCTGGAAACTCTACCGGCAACTTTCAGATAAAACACCCAACTTCTGCTGCCTTAAATAAGAATAAATTCAGTTATTGAATTTACTTGACAATGGCAATATTTAATTAAAATATGAAAACAAAAATAATTGCAAAACAAATTGCAAACATATTCAATCATAAAAAAATTAAATCAATATTGACTTAGAATGTAAAGGTTATAGATATTTCCTATTTTTAGGCAATAGTTCCAGCGAAATAGGGTGCTATCGTCGCCCAGATATTTGTTATTTTTGAAATTTGAGCCGAAAATGTTTGTTCAGGAAATGCATCGTGATTCAGGAATTTAAGCTCTCCGCGCAGTTTGAAAATGGTATCATAATTCCAGCCTCTCCATCTCGAACAGGAACAGTAATTAAAAAGTTTCCGCATTGAAAGCATACACCGCATATTATGCCAAAAAAATCTAGGGGGTGATTCCTTGTCAATAAATAGGGTGAGTCTTTCATATAAACTTAATTTTTTTGAGCCGCCTCTGCTTAGTTACAGCCCCCTAAAAATGGCGCCCGAAAAACAGTTTTAAATTTTTTTCCTAAAAACCGAAAAACTGACAAGAATAAAACTCAGAAACTCAACAAACGTGCTTCAGCAACCACCGTATTCGCCGGATTTGGCTCCCTGCGACTTTTTCCTCTTCCCAAAACTAAAATTGCCCCTTCGTGGCACCCGTTTTGAGTCGATTGAAGCCATAAAACAAAATTCGGCTCGAGAGCTAAAGTCCATCCCGGAAAGCGCCTATAAAAAATGTTTCGATAATTGGAAGTGCCGTTGGCATAGATGTATTGGAGCAAATGGAGCCTATTTTGAAGGAGACCCAATAAATTTTGACGATTAAATGAAAAAGTGTTGTTTTAATTGAAAATTCCTGGTACTTTCTTGACAGAGTAGTAAATCAACATATTTGTTGGTTACAATCGATGACAATTTCTTTCTTGCTATTTGTGATGTATTGCATTTGGTCTTTCGGCGTGTACGTTCTACCTTTTAATATGATATTTAATTTGTGAAAAAATTAAAATTGTTTGTTTTGTTATATTCATTTGATATTATTACCAGTTTTCAATTAAAATGTTAACTTGACATCCGCCTAATGGATAAATTTAAGGTCGAAAATAATTATCAGGCGTATTATCTGTTGATATATTATTTTTTGGTCAAAAACTGTGAATTTTAGCGTGAAATGACAAGATACTTTATTTATTCAAGCTATCCAAAACAAATTTTCTTATTCTAAAATATGAATAGGAAAAAATGTTTCTTGCGAAGTAAGATTTAGGAGTGGCTTTTTCTACTCCTTGCAATTATAGAGGAACAAAACCAAAAAAATTTTTTGAGTGCCTTCTCGCCCGCATAAAATGTCTGGTCAATTTCATACTTGTCAGTTCTTTGGTTTTTAAGAAAAAAAAATTTTTCGAGCGCCATCTTTAGGGGCTAAAAAAATAAAGTTTATATGAAAGACCCGCCGTATTTTTTGACCAGGATTCAACCCTCTACATTTTTTTGCAACTGTTCATATACAACCTGTATATATCATATTCATACATGTACATGTTTAGGTTGTCATGTTAATTTACATTCTTACGTTCAAGTTATAAAAAGAAAAAGGTTTTATCATTTTATAATTAATAAAGATAATTCTCAGTTCAATTATATACTATGTATCCTTTAATTGCTGTAGTCTCGTTCAGTTATGTGGTTTCACAATTTTTTTTACTCTCTGTCATGGAGTGAAGTGTATTTTAACATAATTTCAATTTGTACACTTTGTTTTTCATGTGTGTACAGAATATTTCTTTATGTATATACATACAAAAAATAATCAATAGTGTTATATTTATCAAGAACGTGAACTATTTCACCAAACTATGGTAATATAAAGAACTAGGATTTCATTCTTGTTAAATAGTTTAACAGAACCGCAAAATTCTTGAGTGACTTCGGCTTCTTTCACAACTCAAATTGGGTTTGTTAAATTTTTACTTTTCCATCGCTGCTTGAGAGCTAGAGGTTAAACTGTATTCTTTTGCAGTTGCAATAAAATGTTACAAAAAAAGGAATTTTCCTAATCCATTTTCAATTAACTATCAGAGTAACAGACTATCTCATCATCAATCAAATTTTTTTATTATTTTCTTTAAATTTCACTCCCAAAATTTCGTATTCATTTGCAGTTGAATGAAGTGAGATAATGCATATTGCATTTCATACCTAATACTATTTCAATATCTTAAATATCGAACAGAGTTATTTTATCACACCTTAATGAAGAAATTAATTTCATCAAAGTTCTTACAAACTTTTTAGAACAAATGAATAAATGCTCTAAAACCACTGTTTCTTTTAGCAGACATACAGAATTGAATAATTTATACTTTTTCTAACTCTAAAATATTAAAGTTAAGAAGCTTATTTAATCTTTTCACTATCAACAAAAATTTAGATATGTTTATCGAGTTTAAAGGGGATCTAACAAAAACTATTAAAATAAATAAGTTTCCGCTATTTTTTAACACAAATTAAATTTAAACGATGTGAGACTGCTTGCTGAGTCACTTCTAATGTAAGAGCAAGTTCTTTTTTCTGTTTGAGATGAATCTTCTTCCAATAATTCCTCCAATTCTGCATCCTCGTGAATTTTTGGCGTTCCACTGCAATCTTTGTCTTCTACGTCGAAATCAGCGTTTTTAAATTTTTGAAACCACTCTCGACACGTTCTCTCACTCACAGCACCCTCACCATATGCTTCCACGAGCAATTGATGCGCCTCAGTAGCAGATTTCTTTAAATTAAAGAAGTAAACTAATATTTCCCGCAAATGACGCTTACTTGGCTCAAATTTTGACATTTTCAACTTATAAAAATTATATTTTACCAATATAAAATCAATGATATCAATAGGTTATGTTGTTCTTGAATGTCCAAACTATTTTTTAAGCCGGTTATCATCTGCGAAAGCTAACCGAAACTCCGTGCCGCGCCATCTACAATAGAACGGCGGAAACTTATTTGTACTGCTAATAAAACAATCAAGAAACCAAATAGTATGCTCAAACTATTTTAGTACCGTAATCGCACATATTTAACAATATACTAAGCTGGGTGCATATGAATAGTTGCGAAAAAATTTAGGGGGTGATTCCTTGTCAAAAAATAGGGTGTGTCTTCAAAGATGGCACCCGAAAACAGTTTTAAATTTATTTCTTAAAAACCAAAAAACTGACTATAAATATAGCTGAATCAAAGTTGATTAAAAGTAGTCAGTTGTCATAACAAAATGACATCCGCTTACTAGACAAATTCTTGCTCGGAAATAATTCCAGCCTCTACGACTCACGCTATCTTGTTGACAATTTTTTTTTCTCAAAAACCTCGATATTCAGCAAGAAATTAGAGGAGACCTCTAATTTGTTAAGGATAAATAAAGCTATGCAAAATTAATTTTTTTATTGTAATATAGGAATAAGGAAAAAAGTTTCTTGCAAAAGGAGGTTTAGGGATGACTTTTTCTATCCCTTGCAATCATAGAGGAATACCACCAAAAATTTTTTTGAGCGCCTTCTTGCCCGCATAAAATGTCTGCTTAATTTTATTCTTGTCAGTTCTTTGGTTTTTAAGAAAAAAATTAAAAAGTGTTTTTCGAGCGCCATTTTTAGGGGGGTGTAACTAAGCCAAGCAGGCTCAAAAGAATGAAGTTTATAGGAAAGACCCACCCAATATTTTGACAAGGAATCACCCCCTAAGTATTTTCGCTAGTATTCATGTACACGTTCAGTTGTCACAAGTCAGTTATTGTTTTAAATTTATCATTTTGTTATGTAGAATTTCTATGTGGGTCCCTTAGATGCAATGTCTAAATAAATCCTTCACTGCCGCTGATTTCGCTACAGGTTTTCACCTGTAGGTGAAGGTTAATCCAATAAAGCACGTAGGAATACGGATATATTTTGAGATATTTTGTGACATCAATAAAGGATCTTATAAAATTTTTCGACTCAGCCACAAACATGTATGAAAAGATTACTAAAATTTCAGAGAGGTGTAACATATATGTATTATACTTACAGGTAGTTGATATCGAAACTGAGGAAATTCTCGGACCGAAAGCGTCTGGAGAACTACGAATAAAATCAGATTTCCTGATGAATGGTTACTTCAGGAGAGATTGCTCTGATGCTTATGATAAGAATGGTTGGTTCAAAACTGGGGATGTTGCTTATTACGACGAATTTCAATGTTTCTATATTATCGACAGAATAAAAGAATTACTCAAGTATCGCGGATGGCATGTCCAACCAGTTATGTTAGAAAATCTGTTGATGCTACATCCAGCTGTACGCAAGGCCGTTGTTGTTGGAGTACCCGATGAGGAGGATGGGGACCACCCCTTGGGTTTAGTGGTACTTAATGAAGATTATCTTGATATCGATACCAAAGAACTGGAGGAATTCGTAGAGGAAAGAGTACAGGATCGACAAAGATTGAGAGCTGGCGTTAAAATAATTAAAAGCATACCAATTACAAATACTGGTAAAATAAAGAGGCTTTATTTGAGGAATGCTGTAATCAAAGGAGAAATATGAGAATAAAAATTATTTGAGCCGTTGTGTCAAATCTAAATATATTTGTAGATCATATCTTAGTTTTTGTGTAATTAAGGACCACTGGAATAGTGCATAATTTTTTTTCAATATAACCGATAAAATATTCCTTAGTCGGCTACGGGGTAATTATCAGAAAATCTCAGTCTATTTAAGTGATACCTTAAAAAACTCTCTGGAAAAAAGGTAAACGCAGGTACATGTGAGTCATTTCGGTTGATAATATTTTCCACATATATAATTTACGAGGAGTAGGGGCTATGGCAACAGAAAGTTCTACGCATCGGTATAGTGCAACATACTACTCAGTCAAGAAAGTACCGGGAATTTTCAATTAAAACAACATTTTTACATTTAATCGTCAAAATTTATTGGGTCGCCTTCAAAATAGGCTTCATTTGCTCCAATACATCTATGCCAACGGCACTTCCAATTATCGAAACATTTTTTATAGGCGCTTTCCGGGATGGACTTTAGCTCTCGCGCCGAATTTTGTTTTATGGCTTCAATCGACTCAAAACGGGTGCCACGAAGGGGCAATTTTAGTTTTGGGAAGAGAAAAAAGTCGCAGGGAGCCAAATCCGGCGAATACGGTGGTTGCTGAAGCACGTTTGTTGAGTTTTTGGCGAGAAAGTCAGTCACAATCGTAGCTCGGTGAGAAGGCGCGTTATCGTCATGCAAAATCCATGAGTTGTTCGCCCACAAATTTGGCCGCTTCTTACGGATTCGCTCACGCAAACGTTTCATCACGCCTAGGTAATACTCCTTGTTTACCGTCTGACCCTCTGGAACGAATTCGTAGTGCACCACGCCACGGATATCGAAGAAAACAATGAGCATCACCTTCATTTTCGAGCGGCTTTGGCGTGGTTTTTTCGGTTTCGGCTCATTTTTTGCCACCCATTCCGATGATTGCTGGCTTGTTTGCATATCGTACTCGTAGACCCAGGTCTCATCACCAGTTATAATGCGTTCCATGAATGTAGAATCGGAATTACAGCGATCCAGAATGTCTGAAGCAACCTGTTCGCGATGACGTTTTTGAAGAAAATTCAGGTCTTTCGGTACGAGTCGTGCGGCCACCTTTCTCATGCCCAAAATATCAATCAAAATCGTACGTGCGGACTCGTGGGATATCTTAAGATCATGTGCTATCTCTCTCAAGCTGGTTTTCCAGCACCCTTTCCTTAATTTTATCGACGTTATCTTCGATCGAAGCCGTCGATGGGCGACCACTTCACGACCGTCCTTGAAGGCTCTGTACCACTGATATGCACGAGTTTTCGATAAAGCATTATCACGAAAGGCCTTTTGCAACATTTTCAATGCATCGGCACACGAAAATTCATTTGCAACACAAAACTTTGAACAAATTCTTTGCTCAACGTAATCACCCATAGTAAAAATCGGCACGCACTCTGACATCGACTGACTTAATAAGCTGTTGCAAACACACTAGTTGACAGATCCTGCTCAAGCTTGGCATAGTAATTAAGGACAGTGGTACCAACCTAGGAAAAAAAAATTTTACCTGCCTCATTGCCCCGCCAGATTTAAATCGATAATTCCCGGTACTTTCTTGACAGAATGTATTTATATGCCTGACTGTGTAATAGTTCAAAACTCAAACATGCTCGAATACGTTTTGTTGATCGCATTAACACCAGACATGTTTCGAAGATTATTGGCTTCAATCATCAGTCAAATGAATATAATTCAGCCATGTACCTATATTCGCCCTGCTTAAAGAACACTGACATTTTATCAAACACTAACGCCTTCTAATGCACGCGAATATACATACATGGCATACCCCAGCGAGCTAATTTAAGCGATGAGCTATATTTCCGATGTTTTCTAATGTTTCTAACGTAGAAAACATTACTTATACTCAATTTATATCCAATTACGCCGTGATGCCCATAATATTGATCTATATTCAAATCAATGTATTCGGCTGATTATCTTTTCCAAATATAATTAATAAGGAGTATAACCCATTCAGGCTTGTTTCAATATTGAACCATTAGACAGCTCTATATGTTGCATTGTCCCAATTAGAAGAATTTTCTATTATTATAGTTCATACTCTTTTTTATTTTTATTGTATTCGGAAAACGTTATCAGCAGAAGCTAAAAAAGCATCTAAGTGATTTCACAGAAGATTTAGGGGTATCAGAATAATATCATATTAATTTGAAAATAAATACTAGTAATGGCCATTACGGCCTAATTGAATATGACTTGGGCATGAGGAAGGTTTTCTACGTTGGTAACGTTAGAAACATCAGGAATACAGTTCATTACTTGAATCAATTCGCTGAGGTATAGCATATATATTCGAGTGTATTAGGAGCCGCTAGTGTTTCATAAAACATTAGTATTCCTATGGAAGGCGAAAATATTTTGAGATTTGTGTTCGTTGTACATTAGAACGCACTGATGATTTAGGCAGATATTCTTCGATTCATGTGTATGTTTGGTGCTTATGTTCCAGCGATCAACAAAACACATTTGAGCTTGTTCGAGTTCTGAACTGTTATACAGCTGTATGTTGCACTGTCCCGATTCGAGAAATTTCTATTACCGTAGCTCATACTATTTTGATTAATTGATTAAAATATAGATTTCTTATATAACCGAAAGTGTGTTTTTGAAATATTTCCTCAAGAATAAAAAAATAACATTTTAGGACGGAATACCATTTTCAAGCTTAAAAGGTTATAATGAGATGCTCCACATGCATATATGGAATATGTATTAAAATAAATTTGAAAGGAATTCTTTCAAGAATGTTGTCACAATTTTTTGTAAATATTAAACAGAACAATTATCTTCGAAAATTTGATTTTAAAAAGATTTCTGAAACATTCTAAGGAATTGATGAAATAAAAACAATATTTCTCAGATGATTTGATTAAATTGTTGGGAAATTTCCACTAAATTTTTCAAGATTTTGTAAAGGTTTCACAGAATTATTATTTTCAATATTTTTGAAAAATTCAAAAATCCTATTCCAAGAAATAAACTCTTGAAATAAAGTTTCATTATTACTTATTATTACTTATTTCACAGGGAATTAATTCAACTGATCTGTACCAAATATAATTAATAAGTCTCGATTTATATAACTTTCTATTACTCACACTCCTTATAAGAGACATTTCAAAGCAGTTCAGAATATGTAGCAGAAGAAAACAATTCTTCTCTTGATTGTAAAGTAAAATTAAGTGAAATTGAAATTACGAAAAATAGATTACGCATTTCTTAATCATCACTGAACGAAACATATTATTGTAAAACTTCTGTATGCACTTAGTGAAAAAGTAAAATAACCATTTTTTCCTGATGTATTATTAGTAATCATTCAATGCGGACTTGGGTAGATCGTATAGTATATGTATCTCAAAAACGATCAAAAATTCAAGAATTCCTCAATAATTGTCAAAATATCTCCCACCCCACCATTTCATTTGAACAGATTTCAGTATGTAGAAACATCTCTTTGAACTGCACAATGAGTAGTAAAACTCACTTGATGAACTCATGGTATCATGAAATAATTGTTGTAATTAAATAAACATTAGCGGAAATTGAAAATCGTTTAATTTTGAAATTATGGAGATATTTACCTGTGGTAATTGAAAATTCACGTTATTGTTACTGCAGTTTCAAAGTACTGGCCTGGACGCGGTGTCATCTCAAGCGGCGTTACCGTAGAACGAAAATAGAAAAGATACCTCGGAATGATGGAAGGAATCGGATTGTCTGGGATCACTAATGAAGCTCTAAAGTGAATTGGATTCTTATGAGGGAGCTTCTATCTCTTCCTTTGGAGGCGGCGTTTCGTTCCGAATTTGCGCATCTGAACTCATCAGATAGGCGTGGTGCGCAAGTCCAAACCCAAACTGTTTCGTCTAGAAAACCATGTAGGTTTTGGCACTATAATGCAATAAACTGGGATGCTCTGTGTGATATTTATGCCTCGTACCCATGGAATTCACTATGCTTCAATACAAGGAATATAAACAGCATCGTTGATTGTTTTACACATGCGAGTCTTTTGGAGTAGATACTTTTATTTAAAATACGGTCAAACAACCCTCAACCAGCAAGTCATGGTTTGGAAGTGACTGCAAACGGGCCTCAACAGCGAAAGATAGAGCCTACCGATGCTTGCGGTCAAATTCATCTGACGAGACATCTGCCAACTACATTAAGCACAAAAACGCATGCAATCAGACCGTACGTGAAGTCAAAGAAGGTATAATTCAAGAATAACCAATAAACTCCTGGATTGTTCGCTCCAGTTTTGGTCGATGACAAAGAAAATTGGCAACAACTTCTCTCATTCAAGTTTTCCCCCTCTGATAAAAGAGGGATGGTTCACTTACAACTTCACCAAAAGCTATCCCCCTTTGATAGAGGAAGATGGTTCACTTGCAACTTGGCCAAAAGCTAAAGGCGATCTCTTTCCTCATCCTAGATCTGTTTTATCTAGGATGAGGGATATATATTCGTCGGTTGCTTGGTGAACTCCAATAAAACAGCTGGACCAGATGCGATTACTGCCAATTTATTCACAAATGATCATCAGAGCTTACCTTTGTTCTCTGTAAGACGTTTACAATATCATACAGGGAAGGAATTTTTACTCATTCATGGAAGGGTGACCGAGTGCCGCCTATACCAAAGAAGGGTAGGAAATGATTTTGATCAAACTACCACTCAATAGCGATAAGATTCTCTTTGTCAAAAGTCATCGAAGCAGCTATTTATCTCGAAATGGAAGCAAACAGGTGACATCCTGAGCTATGTGACGTTAGTGTGGACAAGGGTTATTGAGCGCTATGGAGAATGAACAACCGAATTCAATCAAAGATGAAAAAATTTGAATTAAATTGGAATCTGTCTAGCGGTGAAACATCTGTCTTCCATTTGGCACAATTCGTCCTGATTACCATTCGAGGCTGCGGTTGTTTGAATTGCTCTGCTTTTCAGATCGTAGAAGAAGGGGAGATCTGATTACCACCTATCGAGCCCTTCACTCCCTCTTCGGTACAGACATGTCTTACCTCTTTCCACTAAACCATTATCGAGCCTTAAGAGGACACCGTTTTAAGCTTGCCAAACAGAATTGCAGGACGATACCGAGAAGTCAGTTTCTTCCCAACAGAGTGTTCGAGACGTGGAATCGACTCCCTGCTGAGGTTATGTCATCGCCATTGGTGAATTATTTCAAAAACGCTCTAGATGGATGCTCTAGAACAATCATTAATTTCATTGCATTCAATTACGTTCATTGCTTAATTTGTTTTACTTCCCGAGAACTTTCTCATTTTTCTTTTATTTCTGTTTTTGAGCAAATAAGTTTACCTTTACTCCTTTGTAATAATAATAATAATAAAGACCATTGTTGAGTGAGATCACTACAATTCCATTGATAGACTATTACGATTCAGTTCTAGAATCTAGTCAAGAACAATACCTCATTAACTTTGTACTAAAAACCCGACTCTTTCCTAGTGAAAAACTAAGATAAGAAACCCAATATGATTCAACTACCCCTTTGTTCCAAACTTGTGCTCTCGACTGTTGTCGTTTAAATCGGATACAACGTTGTAATCTAAATTAAGTAATACTCGACAAGGGGGTAGGTTGATAAAATAGTTTGGCAAATCATAAGTAGAATTATTTGTCGATTTGACAATATTACAGGCTAAGGGAGATACAAACACTCATAGCGTACTCAAGCCTATTTATTAATGAAAAGAACGCTGATGGACTAAATAATCAGCTGCTGAATACCATCATTACAGCTCGTAACTGCACTACTCTCAAATGCAATTCGTTCAGCTTTGGATGAAAACACTTCGTCCAGCGAACATAATCAGGTGAACTAATTTAATTCGCAAAATAATAGAGGTTGACGAAATTTTAGAGGCGGTAGATTCAGAGGTGCACCGGTTAGAGGATTTTTTAATCATGATAATAACAATGCAAGGCGAAACGATTATGCAAATCATTGCTCAGATAATTCGTCAAGAAATACAGGACCCCATGCAGCATCATCGATTTTATAGAAGTCGCAATCGGCAACCACGGTGTGATGAACTCTAAAGAAGCAGAGCGTTTTACATAAATGACAACAAACAGAAAACTGCTGCTTCAACAAATCGAAATGAAACTCAGTTTTTTCGTTACACCGATATCTAATTTCCTATACACTTGCTTAGGTTTATCCCATGTGTAATTTTATGTTGTATTGGATAAATTAAAATTTTTAGTCGATACCAGATTTTGTGGTATCAAATTAGAATTTTTGAAGGATAAAAATTTTATACATAGCGAAAACCTCACCATTAATGGCACTGGTGTGAAAATAACATCTTTGGGTGGTATGATTTTGAACTTTTGATGTCACAATGCTATATTTAAAGAAATAAATATCGTATTGGACAATATTCTATGTGAATATTTATTTTAGAACATCATTTTCTTCAAGAATTTAAAGGTATAAAACACAATGAATACACTGGTTTTTAATAATGAACATTAGATATTAGAAATTGCCATCTGCACTCATGAAAATTTGATGTTGACCATACCTTTTAGGTGTGAAGTAATTAAATATCTATCTATCAATACAGATGAACAATGTGTTGTAATTTCACAAGAAATATGAAACGGTGTTTCCACACCGGGTGACATAGTCAAACGGAAAAAAATATGTTATTCCTGTAAAGCTGCTCAATACACGAGAAACAGAGATACATCTAAACAATTGTATTCTAGAAATTCAAATTCTAGATTTATAAATTTGCAATTAGTTTATTGCACATGGAATTTTAGGGTGATCGAAATTGCCTAAAGATTTAGTAGCTGGTTAGAAATATTGCCAATATATCGAAATAACCTATGCATTTCGGAATCAACATTGTCTTGAACTGCCCTAAGATATAACCAATATAAATAGTCTGTGTGTGACCTTGGTGAATTATTATTATTAGATATAACTAATAAAATAGAGTAAAAAACTAAATTACTGATAAGCGAACTGTATTAAATGGATTAAATGAATACTACACTCGAACAAGTATAAAAAATATATTAAAGTATAAAATATGCGGCATAAAATGATAAATGTATAAAAAATTAACTTACTGGAATTCTTCTGTGTGGTGCTGTGTCCGAAGTCTCGAGAAGATTGGTGAGTTGGGAGCCACTGATGTGTGAAACCGTTTTGGAATACAATATGAATAAAATTGGTTTGATTTATCAAGAATTACATAACATTTCGTCTATGGTTTTTGTGGTTATCTTCTTTCATAGAGAAACTCAGTTATTTTAGAAGCAACATATTATGCGTTATACAACAATATTTGAATATTATAGAATATACATGCGCAAAATGATTTGCGCATGAGATAACAAAGTGTGGCGGGAGTTAACGCCTTAACAATTCCTCGACGTTGAAATATCAATTTCAATACAAAGAAATATAACAAATTATAATATATGAAAGGAAGAGAGATTGATAACAGAAAAAAAGGAAAACAAGGTTACAAGTTCAAACAGTTGTATGTAGAAACTTGGCTAGCGCATGGGCTTCATCAATAGTCCTGTGTCCTAGATTCATTACTGAATGGTAGGGAAAATATATTATTCATACTTCGCTTATACTCAGCATGTAAGATCTTCACGGATGCGATTCAAACCAATCCGTCTTCCCCGGGATGGGGTTCTGTGACCCGGCCGAGGGACTATTTGAGAGGTGGTAGATTATCTTCCTTTATCCAGACTAGGCTATTCACTGCTATGTTATGTTCAGAAAGTTGTCATTTAATTCTGGTAATCAACTGGTGCAGGTACTCTTTCTGCCATCGTGTCCAAGAATGATTCTTCATATGTTGGGCATGTTGCCAGGTGGATTGGTGAGAAGTTGAAACTTCTCGGAGATCCTGTTGAGCAGACAATGGCCAACCAACGAGTGAATGACTGGAAGTTGAAGGAAGAAGGTCAATGGGGTCAGAAGAAAGAGGGGATAGGGGACGTGAGTTTAATATGTCGCCTACATTACGAACAAAGTGGTATTTAAAAGATTTCATGGTAGCTTTCCAAAGGCCACCAACATGTAGTGATTTTGACGGTATGAAGAGACAAGTGAAACCTCTTTGAGGTGAGAATCTTTTGAGGTTCTTGAGTTTTTGGCGCTTTCTGCAACGCTTCTCCTCAATGAACGCAGTAATTGACGCCGACATTCAAAAACGGTGGAATGCTGGGCACGAGAAATAGAAGTAGATCGTAAGCTTTTGCTTCATGCGTACACGCTGGTGAGTTATGCTCTTGGTTGCGTTTCGATCATTGACAGGTCAGTGATATTTCCGTCTAGAATGTAGCATAACAAGTGTTTCGACCTGATTCGAGCGCACATGTTCCGCACGAATTAAATTGTTAGTTTTTTGAAATTGAGACAACTTGATGCTATCAGGAGCACCGGAAACCCACTTACGCAAGGAAAAACCCCCCCTTTTTTGGGATGCTGTCGAAATCATCGCGAATTTTGATGTCGTTGTTGAGAATTCGCGCTATTAATGAGATCGTCGACGCAGAAATCGCGTTTTAATGTCGAAGCACCTATTGGATGATAAGTACCTTCATCTTCGTCTACCTATCTTGCTTCAATTTGTGAACGTAGAACCCTCTGATGTGTAGCATCTGCAGGATGTAGGTACTAATATTTGACGATAATTTTTTTTTATATCGTCTGTTGAATCGAACGGATGTAAACTAATTATAGTAAATGAATCCTTCTGGATGATAGGGCCGATTATGATGAGGAGGATTAAGAGCCCCGGAGGTATTTTGTTTTTTACCACAGTGAGAGATGTGGTTCAGTTCACGGTATTTTTTCAATTTCAGAGCTGCAGAACGCGAATCTCTGATTTTCTGTATTTTATGGTTTTTTCGGAAGGGAGTCCCAAAATACCTTTCTCCTGGAGGCAATACTTTGTGATGTGTGAATTCTTTAAATTTGCTTGAATCGCAACCTGATGAGTTTATTGCCAGGTGGCATCATAATTGCGCCTGATCACGAGATGCGTTTATTTCACCTTCAACAACCCAACAAGCCATCCCAAAAATGTTTTTTGGAGAATAATAATAATAATGATAAAAATATTTATTGATCCTGTGGATTAAAATATTACAATATAGGACAAGTCAATTACAAGTAGTAAAAACGCGGAGAGAAAGAAAAAAACTTACATAACAAAAACAGCCATCCTAAGTCTAATGTAGCTCATTATCATTGAGAAACTCCTGAACACAATAGTAGCACTTTCTTATCAATGATTTTCTTACAGTACGTTTAAAAACAAGTATAGTCTGCAGTTTCTTAAGCAAATTAAATAACTTATTAAATACTACAATACCCACATAAGCAGGGTCATGTTCAAATATGCTTAGTCTATGCCTAGGTATAGAAAATTTCCCATTTGTAAAATAATCATGTTATTCATGGTTTTTTCTGAATTTTTCTAACTTTGATTTAACTAAAATTATTAATTCCATGATATACTACGCTGTCAAAAAGTACCGGGAATTTTCAATTAAAACAACATTTTTACATTTAATCGTCAAAATTTATTGGGTCGCCTTCAAAATAGGCTCCATTTGCTCCAATACATCTATGCCAACGGCACTTCCAATTATCGAAACATTTTTTATAGGCGCTTTCCGGGATGGACTTTAGCTCTCGCGCCGAATTTTGTTTTATGGCTTCAATCGACTCAAAACGGGTGCCACGAAGGGGCAATTTTAGTTTTGGGAAGAGGAAAAAGTCGCAGGGAGCCAAATCCGGCGAATACGGTGATTGCTGAAGCACGTTCGTTGAGTTTTTGGCGAGAAAGTCAGTCACAATCGTAGCTCGGTGAGAAGGCGCGTTATCGTCATGCAAAATCCATGAGTTGTTCGCCCACAAATTTGGCCGCTTCTTACGGATACGCTCACGCAAACGTTTCATAACGCCTAGGTAATACTCCTTGTTTACCGTCTGACCCTCTGGAACGAATTCGTAGTGCACCACGCCACGGATATCGAAGAAAACAATGAGCATCACCTTCATTTTCGAGCGGCTTTGGCGTGGTTTTTTCGGTTTCGGCTCATTTTTTGCCACCCATTCCGATGATTGCTGGCTTGTTTGCATATCGTACTCGTAGACCCAGGTCTCATCACCAGTTATAATGCGTTCCATGAATGTAGAATCGGAATTACAGCGATCCAGCATGTCTGAAGCAACCTGTTCGCGATGACGTTTTTGAAGAAAATTCAGGTCTTTCGGTACGAGTCGTGCGGCCACCTTTCTCATGACCAAAATATCAATCAAAATCGTACGTGCGGACTCGTGGGATATCTTAAGATCATGTGCTATCTCTCTCAAGCTGGTACGACGGTTTTCCAGCACCCTTTCCTTAATTTTATCGACGTTATCTTCGATCGAAGCCGTCGATGGGCGACCACTTCACGACCGTCCTTGAAGGCTCTGTACCACTGATATGCACGAGTTTCCGATAGAGCATTATCACCAAAGGCCTTTTGCAACATTTTCAATGCATCGGCACACGAAAATTCATTTGCAACACAAAACTTTAAACAAATTCTTTGCTCAACGTAATCACCCATAGTAAAAATCGGCACGCACTCTGACATCGACTGACTTAATCAGCTGTTGCAAACACACTAGTTGACAGATCCCGCTCAAGTTTGGCATAGTAAGTAAGGACAGTGGTACCAACCTAGGAAAAAAA
Organism: Megalocaria dilatata; assembly: GCA_034642435.1. Classification (NCBI taxonomy): domain Eukaryota; kingdom Metazoa; phylum Arthropoda; class Insecta; order Coleoptera; family Coccinellidae; genus Megalocaria; species Megalocaria dilatata. Next base: position 93,904,783 of record CM067854.1, read on the forward strand.
ATTTTACCTGCCTCATTGCCCCGCCAGATTTAAATCGATAATTCCCGGTACTTTCTTGACAGAATGTATACAAGGCACAGTGGGCCACCCAAAGCTAACAAACAATTGCCGACAGGGAGCATATCTTCATGCACCCAGCATAATTCAGACAGCTCTCTGTTGAACGCGAAATACTAAAGCTCAACGATGACCACTCCCATACAATCATAGTATACTTTATTCTGGAGTATTTATGTGAATAATGGTATGACTTCATTACTTCAAAATTGATCAATCCTCTCAATCTATATAGAGCATAATAGGCTGATGACAAGCTGCTACATACAGAGTCAACATGGCTCCCCCATTCTAAATCATTTTCGAGATATAAGTCTAAAAATTGTGTTTTATAAACCTGTTGAATACTTTTACCATCTTTTCTCAATAAAAGCGATTAAGTATAACTTACTATCCTTGGTGAAAAATACACGAATACCGTTTCTGTGTTCAAATATAGGAGATTTTCATTGAACCAGTCTACAAATTTGTCGAGCATTTCTTGAGCTCATTTTCGTAGATTTTCTTTGTTTTCCTGACAGCATAAATAGCTTGTATCATCTACATACATTCTAATCAAATTTTTATCATCTTTATGAGGTAAATACTTGATAAACAGGATAAATAACAAGGGACCGTGTACGGAGCACTGGGAAACAACGAACCCTGTCATTTTTGGATCTGATCTTATGAAATCTATTTCGACGAATTGGATTCGTCTTGTTAAATAAGTTTTATTTTCCCCTCTCAAACCGTAGTCCTTCAACTTTTCCAGAAGTAATTCGTGGTGTACTAAGTCAAATGCTTTACTTAAGTCCATAAAAGTACCTAGACTTTTCATATTTCCATCTATAGCATTACTCTGTCAAGAAAGTACCGGGAATTTTTCGAAGTTTCCTTTCTTCTTTCCTCTCTTAACTACAACCTCAATATCATAGAAAAAATGGAGGATCAACTATTTATGTTATTTGAAGTTCATTCAGTTAAAAGGAGAGACTTTGTTGAATTTCCTTCTACATATGGAGTCCAAATTCAATATACTACTCTGTCAAGAAAGTAGCGGGAATTTTCAATTAAAACAACATTTTCACATTTAATCGTCAAAATTTATTGGGTCGCCTTCAAAATAGGCTCCATTTGCTCCAATACATTTATGCCAACGGCACTTCCAATTATCGAAACATTTTTTATAGGCGCTTTCCGGGATGGACTTTAGCTCTCGCGCCGAATTTTGTTTTATGGCTTCAATCGACTCAAAACGGGTGCCACGAAGGGGCAATTTTAGTTTTGGGAAGAGGAAAAAGTCGCAGGGAGCCAAATCCGGCGAATACGGTGGTTGCTGAAGCACGTTTGTTGAGTTTTTGGCGAGAAAGTCAGTCACAATCGTAGCTCGGTGAGGAGGCGCGTTATCGTCATGCAAAATCCATGAGTTGTTCGCCCACAAATTTGGCCGCTTCTTACGGATACGCTCACGCAAACGTTTCATAACGCCTAGGTAATACTCCTTATTTACCGTCTGACCCTCTGGAACGAATTCGTAGTGCACCACGCCACGGATATCGAAGAAAACAATGAGCATCACCTTTATTTTCGAGCGGCTTTGGCGTGGTTTTTTCGGTTTCGGCTCATTTTTTGCCACCCATTCCGATGATTGCTGGCTTGTTTGCATATCGTACTCGTAGACCCAGGTCTCATCACCAGTTATAATGCGTTCCATGAATGTAGAATCGGAATTACAGCGATCCAGCATGTCTGAAGCAACCTGTTCGCGATGACGTTTTTGAAGAAAATTCAGGTCTTTCGGTACGAGTCGTGCGGCCACCTTTCTCATGACCAAAATATCAATCAAAATCGTACGTGCGGACTCGTGGGATATCTTAAGATCATGTGCTATCTCTCTCAAGCTGGTACGACGGTTTTCCAGCACCCTTTCCTTAATTTTATCGACGTTATCTTCGATCGAAGCCGTCGATGGGCGACCACTTCACGACCGTCCTTGAAGGTTCTGTACCACTGATATGCACGAGTTTTCGATAGAGCATTATCACCAAAGGCCTTTTGCAACATTTTCAATGCATCGGCACACGAAAATTCATTTGCAACACAAAACTTCAAACAAATTCTTTGCTCAACGTAATCACCCATAGTAAAAATCGGCACGCACTCTGACATCGACTGACTCAATCAGCTGTTGCAAACACACTAGTTGACAGATCCCGCTCAAGCTTGGCATAGTAATCAAGGACAGTGGTACCAACCTAGGAAAAAAAATTTTACCTGCCTTATTGCCCCGCCAGATTTAAATCGATAATTCCCGGTACTTTCTTGACAGAATGTATGAGTGTGGATAGCTCAGCGGGAGAGCATCGGACTCGTGACCGGGCGGTCCAGGTTCGAATCCTGTTCAGGTAGAAAAGAAATTTTCTAGTTGGACGGGTATCTGCCACCATTTCACTGTTGGGTCAAAAATTAACAGTGCTGTGACCTAAAGTGGCGCAAGATCACAGTAACAAAGCCTACACAGAACACAACTGAACTCCTGACTCGCACAAGCTGAAAAAGCTTCTGAGGGATCTTCACAGAAGATCTAGGAGTATCAGGATAATAATAATAATAATAATATAACCCCCATTAAGTCATAAATGGCTGATGTTGTTGACTTTTTCTTGAGGAATCCGTGCTGTGCAGCATGTAACAGTTTATGTTTACTAAGGAATATGATGAGTTTATTAAAGATAATTCTCTCAACAACCTTCGGTACCACAGATATAAGTGCAATGAGCCTATAATTTCCACTCATTTATGGTACCCCTTCTTGTATATAGGTACAATTTTCTAATTTGAATCTACTCTCTGCATCATCATCGACTTCACGAGGTCAGTTAAAGGATCGGCTATCCGACTTGCACACTTTATCAAGACTTTAGAGTTTATTTCATCAATCCCAACACTATTCGAATTTTTAAGGCTCTTCAAAACATTAGTAATCGTTTTCGCATCTACAGGTGTGAGAAACATTGATTCTGACACACTTGAGAACAATTCACATAGAACCGTACCTTGCGGAATTTTTTTCTTTAATTTTACTGGAACGTTCACAAGGAGTCCTCAAAATATTCAACGATTTTTTTGTTTCCATTAATTATACAATCATTAGTGTGAATTTCTTTTAGGTGTACGATATGTAGGTACTCCTTTTTTGTACAATATTGCCGTTTATAACCCTCCAAGCCACTCTAGAATTGTTTTCTGTCTACTGAAATAGTCTAATATTGTGTTTTTTCTTTTTTCTTCGGTTATCACTTTTGAATATATTTTTTTTTATTATTTGTAGTATTTCAAAAATTTCTCATCAAAGTTGCTATTTATTAATTCTTTCAAGTGTCGTTTTCAACGAGCATTTCTTGAATGGAAATGAAAAATTAATTTAATATTTTAAAGTTTCCACGAACTGATTAAACGCATCGTTAACATCTTGACAACGCATTATCTCAAGCCATGTTTCTTTACTTAAATACGTTCTAAATCTGTCATAATTTTCCTCCGTAAATGATCTGCAGTATTTGTTTTTATTAGATGCGGATCTATTTACCATATTATCTTCAATGTTCAATATTTGACATGGGCGATCAGATAGACCATTGAAGACGACATGACAATATGTATTGGTTGAGGTAACATGATTAATGCACATATAATCAACACCTGTTTCAGAGTCAATGGCTACTCTTGTTTCAGTGTTCACTAATTTAGTAATATTGAAGGTCAGTTAACTATCCTTTCGCAGTACTATCCCCTGAGTTGTTAATATCAAGATCTACGCAGAGTATGAAATAAATTTTGTAAGCTAGACATAATGTACACAAAATGGTCTCCAATATCTCAAATAATACAGGCAATTCCCCTTTTGGGGGCCTATATAGAGATACAATATCATTTTTTTAATCATTCATTAATATTTCAGTTGCACTGATTTCTATTATATTTTCTACTGACAATTCTTTAATTTTTACTAATTTTTTAATACAACTCAATAACAAATCCTCACAGAAAATGGCGCTACCTTCAGAATTTTTTATGCTTCTTGAAAATGAATGAATAAGTTTGAAGCCACTGAAAGAGACAAGGTCACAATCTTGAATTGAAAGATGATGTTCCGTCAAACAAAATACATTTATATTTTCATTATTCAGAAATACCTCAAGGATATCAACTTTATTCTTAAACGAGTTACGAGTTTTTGATGCATAATCTTGAAGTTAATAGGTTTTAACCGGTTTAATTGCTACTGACCATTACAAGGTGAGATTTTAATTTATTTCTTCCTAGCTTCTACTTTTTTTCTATACATTAATGTCAAATATATTATGATGAACTTTTTGATTTGATTTGAATATCAAAACAAATTAAAATATGTTTATCTTCTACAATTTTAATTTAAAAAAAATTTTTTCATTCAAAAAACTTTTAGAATTAAATTAATGTCTAAAACAAGTACCGCTTACATTTAATAGACGTATATAATCAAACAACTGGTAGAGAAACGACTGACCACAAACCAAGAAACGCATCTTCACAAAGCGTATGATACAGTACCCGTTAAAAAACTATGGAATGTATTACAGGAGTCCAATATTAATCACACTCTAATTAAGGCCCTACAAAATCTTTATGAGAATTCAGAATCAAGAATAAAAGTAGGTAATAGAATATCAAGAAGTTTTCCGGTCAGCAAAGGATTGCGTCAAGGCTGCTGTGTATCAACCACGCTCTTCAAAATCTATGTTGCCAGAGCTCTTGCTCTTTGGAAGAGAAAATGTAGGGGAATGGGAATAGACCTAGGCAACACTTGTCTTTTTACGCTCCAGTTCACTGATGACCAAGTCATAATTGCTAGTGAAAAGGATGACTTGAAATATATGACCCGAAAGTTGCAGGAAGAGTATAAACAATGGGGCCTAGAACTTAACACCGAAAAGACCAAATATCTTCCCATCGGAGGGGAATTAGCAAACATTCAACTCGATACAGAAGAAATCGCTTCCTGCACTGATCTGGGGGTTGAATTTGATATTACAGGCAAGGACGATCGGTAAATTCAGAAACGGATAAACCAAGCCAGGGGTCTTATCTCATGTTTAAACGGAGTCTTTTGAAGTAATGAAATAGGAAAAAAGCGAAAATACAACATCTACGAAACAATGATTAAGAGCTCATTATTGTATGGATCGGAAACGTGGCGAATCACAGATAATTACAAAAGGAAACTGGAGGCCACAGAAATGGATGTGTTTAGACGAACATTAGGGATATCTAGAAGGGACCGAATACGGAATGAAGATGTTCGAACGAGAATGGGAATAGAAGAATCGCTCATGGCAGACGTTGAACGCAGGCAACTTGTTTGGTACGGACATGTACAGAGGATGGATGATGCTAGACTACCAAAGCAGATGATGGAGTGGATACCATCGCATCGTAGAAAACGAGGAAAGACCGAGGAAAACTTGGATGGAGGGGGTTTCTAAAGCGATGAGCTCAAGGAACCTGGCAGAAAACCAGTGGAGTGACAGGAGATCATGGAAATTAGGCATCGGACAACGACGAAAGACGTTTTAAAACCGATATATATATATATATATATATATATATATATAAAATCAAAACTCAATATATAATGTCAAATGGAATAAATAAACCAACAGATATACGAAAGTCATTAAAATTAATAAAAGAATATTTAAAGGAGACAAAATTTTGTTTCTGGTCTTATCTTTAAGAACACCAATTGCCTTTTAAAAACATGAACACACTTAAAGGACTTCTCAAAGAATATAATTTATTTGAAATATTCAATATTTTCAAATATTCGAATAAGTTAATGCAGAAATCTCCCAAAACATGCACTATATCTTCAAAAAACAAATATAATTCTAAGCAATCCCTTCTTCGGTCCTAAATAATATTCCAAATATCAAACTCAAAAAACTAACCTATATCCACAACGCACCACATGTAAATGAATGTTTCGAAACACAGATCAACTTGCATGTTTTGAGAGATTTCTGAATTAACTTATTCGAATATTTAAATATATTGAATGTTTCAAATAAATTATATTCTTTGAGAAGTCCTTTAAGTGTGTTCATGTTTTTAAAAGGCAATTGGTGTTCTTAAAGATAAGACCAGAAACAAAATTTTGTCTCCTTTAAATATTCTTTTATTAATTTTAATGACTTTCGTATATCTGTTGGTTTATTTATTCCATTTGACATTATATATTGAGTTTAGATTATATACGTCTATTAAATGTAAGCGGTGCTTATTTTAGACATTAATTTAATTCTAAAAGTTTTTTGATTAAAAAAAATTTTTTGAAATTGAAATTGTAGAAGATAAATATATTTTAATTTGTTTTGATATTCAAATTTTGTTATATTTCTTCTATCAAGTACAAGGCCTATTTTATATATAATATATAATTATATTTTGGCTTGAATAAATCTCATTATGGAATGTCAATGAATTTAAATAAGCCTTAAAAATAACTCACACTGTTCTTTGATTTTGTTAGAACATAGATCAATCTTGAATTATAAAGTTGATCAGTGTTTCGAAACATTTATTTACACGTGGTGCGTTGTGGATATAGGTTAGTTTTTTGATTTTGATATTTGGAATATTATTTAGGACCGAAGAAGGGATTGCTTAGAATTATATTTGTTTTTTGAAGATATAGTGCATGTTTTGAGAGATTTCTGAATTAACTTATTCGAATATTTAAATATATTAAATATTTCAAATAAATTATATTCTTTGAGAAGTCCTTCAAGTGTGTTCATGATTTTAAGGGCAATTGGTGTTCTTAAAGGTAGGACCAGAAACAAAATTTTGTCTCCTTTAAATATTTATTTATCAATTTTAATGACTTTCGTATATCTGTTGGTTTATTTATTCCATTTGACATTATATATTGAGTTTTGATTATATACGTCTATTAAATGTAAGCGGTGCTTGTTTTAGACATTAATTTAATTCTAAAAGTTTTTTGAATATTAAAGTTGTAAAAGATAAACATATTTTAATTTGTTTTGATATTCAAATTTTGTTATATTTCTTCTATCAAGTAAAAGGCCTTTCTGTTTCACTTAATTTGATTTGAATTTTTCATTCATGGAGACACAATTTAAACACTTGTATTGATCGCTATGACAGTTCTCAGTATTATGGCTTACTGTTGTACAATGTAAACATCGATCTTCTGCTGTACATTCATTAGGTTTGTTATCAAAGTTACCACATTTATAGCACCTAAATACAGGAACGTATTCATATACGCTACACATAGACCATCCAATACACAGTTTTCCATTTTCTATAAGAATGGAAAAGCAGATAGGATAACATTCTGCAATTGCCATATATCAACTGTAAAATAAATTGGGATTAATACTTAATCAAAAAGAATTGAAATGATAAAAAAGAAGTTTTATACTTGGTAGAAGGCTTATTACAATATCTTAAGTATCAAGCAGATATATTATGCTAACCTCACTACAAATATGAATTTAAATTTTCTAAATATTTTTTCTCGAAAACTTTTTAAAATTGAATGAAATAAATGTCTCAGAAAATAGTAGTACCGATTGCTGGTACTTTTTATCACTTTTATAGATTATTCTCATTGTGATACCTTTTTTGTAGAACATTAATTTTCCTAAAAAATTCTCTGGAAACATTTTTCTGTTCAATCGATAAATGATGAGATATGAATTTTTTTTAATTGGACTGAGAAAAAAATACAAAACGGCGATGCGGAGGATCTTCCTATTAAAATTAAGAGCTCATGCTTGTTGAGAATTTTTTTAAGGTGTCTAGCAACCCATTTTTCCGTGTCACTTGTAAAAAAAATAATCGATTTTTTTGACCCCCCCTAATATATATATATATATATATATATTAGGGTGGGTCAAAAAAAATCGATTATTTTTTTTACAAGTGACATATATATATATATATATATATATATATATATATATATATATATATATATATATATTAGGGTGGGTCAAAAAAATCGATTATTTTTTTTACAAGTGACATATATATATATATATATATATATATATATATATATATATATATATACATACCACTCCTGCCGCTTTTGCATACGATTGCGGCTTTTTAGTATGATCAAGTGTGTCAGACCCGGTTACAATTTCTTCTACCATTTTCTTGATGTCTGAGATATTTTGCCCACTTTATAAATTTGAATCCATTTATAGTAAGCAGTGATAACAGAATCACTTAGTATTCGTTACCCCTGATATAACTTTCCAATCTTGATCCGTTAGAAAGGCACCGGTTTGGTTTTTCAGCTTGATTTGACCGATGCTGAGAATCTTTTACTTTTACTCCAATCAAAAGATCTATACAAGCTGGTTTACGGAAATCAGGATCAGCGGGGAATATATTCTTTGCCAATTCTAACTCTGTCCTGTTAGTTTCAATAGAAGGTGCATCTTTTGTAATTTGTGGCACTACGAGAAATTCTAGGATAGAATTAATCGAATGAAGCGCGACTTTACTTTCGTGGAAACTGAGTGGTGTATGTCCGTATTTGCACCGGAAATGCAAGCTACTGAGAAGTTCGCCGATTTACAAGTTAATCTTAGATGCGGGGCCACATATTTAGACATGAAATTTGCCTGCGACCCTGAATCGAGAAAGATCCGACACGTTCTTGTTTTGCCGTTTCTTCCTTACACGCCCAATAAGGCTGTGGCAAGAAGTGCTTCTGTTGCGACATATGAGTGCAAGTTATTAGAAGTCTCTCTAGGCGGTATCACGATAGTCGTTTGTTCTTCGGTTTCAGCAGTGTTATTATCGGGTTGTAACAAGGTATGCCTTCGATTGCATTTTGTACAGCTTCCCGATGTACAGTCTTTGACGCCGTGATTTATTCGTAAACAGTTAAAACAGGCGGAGTCGTTTGTGACACGTTTAGTGCGTTCACTAGGTGACATTGATAGGAATTTCACCCATGATAAAACGGAGTGATCCTTTTTGCAGTGGATACAATTTTGTTCGATTGTTGCAGCCGCGAATACTTTGGGGACGAATGATAATAATAGAATTTTAACTGCTTTGAATAGGATGACCTAGCATAAAGAATTCTGAGAAAAAAGGGAAATGAGACCAAGAATTGGTGTTGTGACCTTAACTTGCTTTATTAGTTATCCTGTCTGGTATGTTATTCTGCCTTATGATAATCCTTCCCAGATAGAAATAACTTCCACGTTTTTCACAAGAAGTTTTTGCACTTTAACAAACTCAAACTAAGGAACAAACTGCATTTTCGGGTAGTTTCACTGGTTTTGGCTAGTAATTGTTTCTTGGTAGTCTCTGGTATACAAAGAAGTCTGCTTGCGGTTGATGACGTATTTCCGTTTTCGAGGAACACGATTTGATGTGTATCAGTTATTGCACGTCGCCAAGAAGGAAGTCAGTTTTTTCGTTGAAACTGTTCAAATTATGACAAAATATTATGGAATGAGGTAATCGGACCATGAATATCTATCAGGCCCGAAGTGACCAATGTAAATTTACAATTAGTTTATTGCAAATGGAATTTCATTGTGATCGAAATTTCCTGAAGATGTGGTAGCTGGTTAGAAATATTGCCACTGTATCAAAATAACCTATATATTTCGAAATCAACGTTGTATTGAACTTCCCTAAGATACAAGCAATATAAATAGTCTGTGTGTACACTTTGTGTTAGAATTATTATTATTAGATTTAACTAATGAAACGGAGTAAAAAACTATTATAGATTGGAGATGAACGGAGTATATTAAATGGATTAAATGAATACTGCACTCGAACAAGTATAGAAAATATATTGAAGTATAAGATATGTGTCATAAAATGATAAATGTATACAAAATTAACTTACTGCACTTCTGTGTGGTGCTGTGTCCGAATATCTCGAGGAGACTGGTGTGTTGGAAGCCACTGGTGTGTGGAACCGATTCGGAATACAATACGAATAGAAATAATTTGATGTATCAAGAATAACATAACAATTCGTCCATGGTTTCTGTGGTTATTCTTCTTTAATAGAGAACATGCTCAAAGTGATTTGCGCATGAAATTACATAGTGTGGAGTTTACGCCTAAATAAAATTGTTTCGAAGTGTTTAATTTTACAGAAAACCCGTCATAACCCTCCAGCGTTAGAGAATTGTTTTCACTGCTTGACCTTAAAAGGCTTGAATATAGAATAACGGCTATCAATAGAAGAATAATGTGTAAAATTTTCTAAACACTAAATTAACAACGACTATACTTTATACTTTACCAACAATTAATCACTATGAAACCACATCAAACACCCGTGTATAAGAATCTTTATGGAATTCCGCAATTCCAAAAACAGGATGTAGATCGACAAATCGAGGAAATGCTGAAAAATGACGTTATCGAGAAATCTCAAAGTGGATGGTCATCCGCCATTTTATTAGTTCCGCAAAAAGCAGCTCGCAATGGTAATAAAAAATGGAGATGAGGAATCGATTTCAGGTTTTCGAATGAACAAATTCAAAACGATAGATTTCTCCTTCCTAATATTACAGACATTTTTGATTCTCTTACCAACGCAATTTACTTTTATAATTTAGATTCAAGTCAAGGTTATTATCATGTAGAACTTACACCCGAAAGTAGACCATTTAAAACCTTTTGAACACATAAAAAACAATACCAAATGAAAAGACTTCTAATGGTATTATAAATATCTTGAAGTGCATTTTCGCGTTTAATCTCAATTGCCATTACAGAAGGAAATTTGGAACAACACAACAAAAATCTTCTTATATCTAATACCTCAGAACGCTGATGAAGTAAAGCGATTTGTAGCCTTTGCTAACTATTAGTCAAAATTTGTGGAACATTTCTCTGAAATAGTTGTACCTTTAAATAAACTATGTAAGGAAAATCCTGATTTCGTTTGGTCAGAATCTTGCCATAAATCTTTTGATAACATGAAAGACCGCACGAGTATTGGATTACCCCGATTTTTCAGATGCAAAGAAATTTATCTAACAAATAAATGATGGTACTATAGCAGCCGGTGCCGTTTTTTCCAATGGTAATAATAAACTCGTAGCATTTGCCAGTAGACCATTCAATACAATCGAACTCAATTATTCCACAATAGAACGCGAACTAGCTGCTAGCGTTTGGGCGGTACGATACTTTCGACCATATCTATTTGGCAGACCTTTCAAAATTCGTAGGGATCATAGACACTTATTATATCTCTTCAATCATTCAGATCCTTCCTACCGACTGACATAATTTCCGTTCGTGTCTTCAAGAATATGATAACCATATAGAATAGGCGGATCTAGGATAATAATATCGAAGAAACTGAATGGAATGAATAGAGATTTACTTGCTGTTTTAACCAAGAACCGGGATAAAGCAACAAGAAATCCTTCAATCAAAATGTGAATGAAGATGAAACAACTTCCGCGAGAGATCGGACTGATTACCCTAATATCGTTGAGGTCCTAAAGAAATCCGAGGATAGTATTGATGATGAATTATCTGTTTTCGACAATTCTGAGTCTGTACTGTCGAGGACAAATTGATTGTGTTATGCTCCTGAATCAAATACCATTAACTTACATCCAATTACTCCATCAGTCATCTCACGAGACCAATTATTGAGATATTTGAAAGAATTTTGTGAGAAAGAAAATATTGATCAGGTAAAATAGAAAGGCCTTTTACTTGATAGAAGAAATATAACAAAATTTTCATTTCAAAACAAATTAAAATATGTTTATCTTCTACAATTTTAATTTCAAAAAATTTTTATTCAAAAAAACTTTTAGAATTAAATTAATGTCTGAAACAAGCACCGCTTACATTTAATAGACGTATATAATCAAAACTCAATATATAATGTCAAATGGAATAGATAAACCAAGAGATATACGAAAGTCATTAAAATTAATAAATAAATATTTAAAGGAGACAAAATTTGTTTCTGGTCTTACCTTCAAGAACGCCATTTGCCTTTTAAAAACATGAACACACTTAAAGGACTTCTCAAAGAATATAATTTATTTGAAATATTTAATATATTTAAATATTCGAATAAGTAAATTCAGAAATCTCTCAAAGCATGCACTATATCTTCAAAAAACAAATATAATTCTAAGCAATTCCGTCTTCAGTCCTGAAATATATTCAAAATATCAAAATCAAAAAACTAACCTATATCAAACAACGTACCACGTGTAAATGAATAATGTTTCGAGGCATAGATCATCTTTATAATTCAAGATTGATCTATGTTCTAACAGAATCAAAGAACAGTGTGAGTTATTTTTAACCTTAAAAATAACTATATAATAAGATATAGTGCATGCTTTGAGAGGTTTCTGAATCCACTTATTCGAATATTTAAATATATTAAATATTTCAAATAAATTATATTCTTTTGAGAAGTCCTTTAAGTGTGTTCATGTTTTTAAAAGGCAAATGGCGTCCTTGAAGGTAAGACCAGAAACAAATTTTGTCTCCTTTAAATATTTATTTATTAATTTTAATGACTTTCGTATATCTTTTGGTTTATTTATTCCATTTGACATTATATATTGAGTTTTGATTATATACGTCTATTAAATATAAGCGGTGCTTGTTTTAGACATTAATTTAATTCTAAAAGTTTTTTTGAATAAAAATTTTTTGAAATTAAAATTGTAGAAGATAAACATATTCTAATTTGTTTTGATATTCAAATTTTATTGATCAGGTAATGATTATGATAAGAGTGTATAATAAATATGTATTGGAGTTCTTCATGAAATTCATTAATAGAACTAAATGGAGTGGTCCTGGAATTTGTGTAATTAAAGGAGTAAAGAGCATATTCAAACCAGAATCTAAAATCATTAATAAAGAGTATAAGCTTTGGTAATAGAAAGTTCCAGAAATCGAGACAGTGTAACGTACATCTGTATGACAATTCTATAGTTAAACAAACTCGACAAGGTTTTGTAGATCACAGAGGCAAATTGCAGACATGCGCACGTTTCAAACTGATTGGTTTTCGTCAGTGCAATGTATGCTGGTGAGTCCAAACCTGTCAAGTATCTATATTCGCTATACACAGAGACTCTTAGATATTAACAATACACTTTCACCATCTAGAGTATGCAAAATTCATACAAGACATACATTTGCGAGTTAATTCAAGTAAAGAAATGTATTTTCGATATTTTTACTTTACTAACGCAGAATAAACTTTCCTCATGCTCAAATCAGGCCATAATTTGCCGTAATGCTCATATAGCATACACTGCACTGATGAAAACCAATCATTTTGAAACGCTTGCATGTTTGCACTTTGCCTCTGTGATCTACAAAACCTTGTCGAGTTTTTTAGAGTATAGAATTGTTATACAGATGTATGTTACATTGTCTCGATTTCTAGAACTTTCTATTATCATAGCTCATACTCCTTATTGATGATTTTTGGTACGATCTTCACATATCACCCACGGCAGGACACGCTGGTGCTCGTAAGATGATCAAAAATATACAAAAATATTATTTGTGGCTGAGATTATCCAGTGATTGTATTTCTTATGTGAGAAAATGTGCTAGTTGTAAAAAACGAAAATTCGGTAAACCCAACAAACAGTATATTTCAAATGGTGATATCACCGATAACAACCTCAGCTTTCGAAAAGATTTATTTAGACATTGTTGGTCCTCTTGAAAAAGATGATGATGATTTTGTGTATGTTCTAAGATTACAATGCGATCTCACTAAATATATTGGAGCTTATCCCTTGAGAACAAGAGACACAGTAATAGTAGCCAAAGCTTTCGTAGACAATTTCATTTTGAGATTTGGCGTACCGTTAGAAATAGCCACCGATCAAGAAACGGAGTTCATTTATAGTACTATGAGTGAAATTTGTATATTTTTGAGAATAAATCATATAAAATCAACGGCTTATTATCATCAGAGCATAAGTTCATTAGAAAATTCGCTTAAATCATTAAATGAATTTTTGAGAATACAACTGAAAAATTATGGTTCTTCTTGGTCGACATGGTAACCCTACTTCTGCTTTATGTATAATACATCTTATCATTGTTCCAGTCAATATTCGCCTTATGAATTGGTTATTAGTAAGAAGTGTAACTTACCTGGTCAAATTGTTAATAATGACATTATTGAACCTCTGTATAATGCTGGCTTCTATCACCTAGAATTGAAATTTAGGTTACAAAGAGCACAATTCGAAGCAAAACAAAATTTGGAATCAGCTAAATTCCGTAGAAAACAGTGACAAAATAATGAATCCTGTTTGTTATATAAAGGGCGATTTAGTATTAGTCAAAAGTGAAGGTGTTACCAAACTCCAAGACGTATACCATGGATCTAATAGTGTAATTAAAGACGAAACTCCGAATGTGCATATCATCAAGAACGGAAAAGTGAGTGTCTTGCATAAAAATCGAACGAAGATATTTGTTGGCGATGTGAAATTTAACGACCTCGCTTGAACTGTACACTGTACGTGACAATGAAATATATGTTTTATTGGTAGGATAGGTCAACTTCTTAGATCTAGTGGCTGAAAGAAGTTTTTGTTTCCTAATGGCAACACAATTTTTCTTGAAATTTCTGTGAAGGTGTATTATAAGATATAAGATGTTATGAAATTATAAATTATAGTATGAATAGGAGTAGAGTTAGTTAGTCAGCCAACGATCGCATTCTGCGTTTCGATTATATTAAAATTTGAATATCAAAACAAATTGAAATATGTTTATCTTCTACAATTTTAATTTCCAAAAGAATTTTTTTATTCAAAAAACTTTTAGAATTAAATTAATGTCTAAAACAAGCACCGCTTACATTTAATAGACGTATATAATCAAAACTCAATATACAATGTCAAATGAAATAAATAACCCAACAGATATACGAAAGTAATTGAAATTAATAAATAAATATTCAAAGGAGACAAAATTTTGTTTCTGGTTTTATCTTAAGAAATACTACTTGCCTTATAAAAACATGAACACACTTGAAGGACTTCCCAAAGAATATAATTTATTTGAAATATTTAATACATTTAAATATTCGAACAAATTATTTCAAAAATCTCTAAAAAATGTGCACTATATCTTCAAAAAACAAATATAATTCTAGATAATCCCTTCATCAGCCCTTTTTCAATAATCCAAATATCAAAATCAAAAACATAACCTACATCACTCACGTGTTAAAAGACTTAAGCTTCGAACTACAGATCAACTATATATTCAAGATTGATCTATGTTCTAACAAAATCAAAGAACAAAGTGAGTTATTTTAAGGTTTACTTAAATTCATTGACATTCTATAATGAGATTTATTGAAGCCAAAATATAATTATATATTATATATAAAATAAAATAGAAAGGCTTTTTACTTGATAGAAGAAATATAACAAACTTTGAATATCTAAACAAATTGAAATATGTTTATCTTCTACAATTTTAATTTCCAAAAGAATTTTTTTATTCAAAAAACTTTTAGAATTAAATTAATGTCTAAAACAAGCACCGCTTACATTTAATAGACGTATATAATCAAAACTCAATATACAATGTCAAATGAAATAAATAACCCAACAGATATACCAAAGTAATTAAAATTAATAAATAAATATTCAAAGGAGACAAAATTTTGTTTCTGGTTTTATCTTAAGAAATACTACTTGCCTTATAAAAACATGAACACACTTGAAGGACTTCCCAAAGAAAATAATTTATTTGAAATATTTAATACATTTAAATATTCGAACAAATTATTTCAAAAATCTCTAAAAAATGTGCACTATATCTTCAAAAAACAAATATAATTCTAGATAATCCCTTCATCAGCCCTTTTTCAATAATCCAAATATCAAAATCAAAAACATAACCTACATCACTCACGTGTTAAAAGACTTAAGCTTCGAACTACAGATCAACTATATATTCAAGATTGATCTATGTTCTAACAAAATCAAAGAACAAAGTGAGTTATTTTAAGGTTTACTTAAATTCATTGACATTCTATAATGAGATTTATTGAAGCCAAAATATAATTATATATTATATATAAAATAAAATAGAAAGGCTTTTTACTTGATAGAAGAAATATAACAAAATTTTAATATCAAAACAAATTGAAATATGTTTATCTTCTACAATTTTAATTTCCGAAAGAATTTTTTTATTCAAAAAACTTTTAGAATTAAATTAATGTCTAAAACAAGCACCGCTTACATTTAATAGACGTATATAATCAAAACTCAATATACAATGTCAAATGAAATAAATAACCCAACAGATATACGAAAGTAATTAAAATTAATAAATAAATATTCAAAGGAGACAAAATTTTGTTTCTGGTTTTATCTTAAGAAATACTACTTGCCTTATAAAAACATGAACACACTTGAAGGACTTCTCAAAGAATATAATTTATTTGAAATATTTAATACATTTAAATATTCGAACAAATTTTTTCAAAAATCTCTAAAAAATGTGCACTATATCTTCAAAAAACAAATATAATTCTAGATAATCCCTTCATCAGCCCTTTTTCAATAATCCAAATATCAAAATCAAAAACATAGCCTACATCACTCACGTGTTAAAAGACTTAAGCTTCGAACTACAGATCAACTATATATTCAAGATTGATCTATGTTCTAACAAAATCAAAGAACAAAGTGAGTTATTTTAAGGTTTACTTAAATTCATTGACATTCTATAATGAGATTTATTGAAGCCAAAATATAATTATATATTATATATAAAATAAAATAGAAAGGCTTTTTACTTGATAGAAGAAATATAACAAAATTTTAATATCAAAACAAATTGAAATATGTTTATCTTCTACAATTTTAATTTCCAAAAGAATTTTTTTATTCAAAAAACTTTTAGAATTAAATTAATGTCTAAAACAAGCACCGCTTACATTTAATAGACGTATATAATCAAAACTCAATATACAATGTCAAATGAAATAAATAACCCAACAGATATACGAAAGTAATTAAAATTAATAAATAAATATTCAAAGGAGACAAAATTTTGTTTCTGGTTTTATCTTAAGAAATACTACTTGCCTTATAAAAACATGAACACACTTGAAGGACTTCCCAAAGAATATAATTTATTTGAAATATTTAATACATTTAAATATTCGAACAAATTTTTTCAAAAATCTCTAAAAAATGTGCACTATATCTTCAAAAAACAAATATAATTCTAGATAATCCCTTCATCAGCCCTTTTTCAATAATCCAAATATCAAAATCAAAAACATAACCTACATCACTCACGTGTTAAAAGACTTAAGCTTCGAACTACAGATCAACTACATATTCAAGATCGATCTATGTTCTAACAAAATCAAAGAACAAAGTGAGTTATTTTAAGGTTTACTTAAATTCATTGACATTCTATAATGAGATTTATTGAAGCCAAAATATAATTATATATTATATATAAAATAAAATAGAAAGGCTTTTTACTTGATAGAAGAAATATGACAAAATTTGAATATCAAAACAAATTGAAATATGTTTATCTTCTACAATTTTAATTTCCAAAAGAATTTTTTTATTCAAAAAACTTTTAGAATTAAATTAATGTCTAAAACAAGCACCGCTTACATTTAATAGACGTATATAATCAAAACTCAATATACAATGTCAAATGAAATAAATAACCCAACAGATATACGAAAGTAATTAAAATTAATAAATAAATATTCAAAGGAGACATTTGAATAAAAAAATTCCCTAAAATTAATAAATAAATATTTAAAGGAGACAAAATTTGTTTCTGGTCTTGCCTTCAAAACGCCACTTGCATCTTAAAAACATGAACACACTTAAAGGACCTCTCAAAGAATATAATTTATTTGAAATATTTAATATATTTAAATATTCGAATAAGTAAATTCAGAAATCTCTCAAAGCATGCACTATATCTTCAAAAAACAAATATAGTTTTAAGCAATTCCGTATTCAGTCCTGAAATATATTCAAAATATCAAAATCAAAAAACTAACCTATACCAAACCACTCACCACGTGTAAATGAATAATGTTTCGAGACATAGATCATCTTTATAATTCAAGATTTATCTATGCTCTAACAGAATCAAAAAACAAAAAAATAGCTCACACTGTTCTTTGATTCTGTTAGAGCATAGATAAATCTTGAATTATAAAGATGATCTATGTCTCGAAACATTATTCATTTACACGTGGTGAGTGGTTTGGTATAGGTTAGTTTTTTGATTTTGATATTTTGAATATATTTCAGGACTGAAGACGGAATTGCTTAAAACTATATTTGTTTTTTGAAGATATAGTGCATGCTTTGAGAGATTTCTGAATTTACTTATTCGAATATTTAAATATATTAAATATTTCAAATAAATTATATTCTTTGAGAGGTCCTTTAAGTGTGTTCATGTTTTTAAGATGCAAGTGGCGTTTTGAAGGCAAGACCAGAAACAAATTTTGTCTCCTTTAAATATTTATTTATTAATTTTAGGGACTTTCGTATATCTTTTGGTTTATTTATTCCATTTGACATTGTATATTGAGTTTAGATTATATACGTCTATTAAATATAAGCGGTGCTTGTTTTAGACATTAATTTAATTCTAAAAGTTTTTTGAATAAAAATTTTTTAAATTAAAATTGTAGAAGATAAACATATATTAATTTGTTTTAATATTCAAATTTTGTTATATTTCTTCTATCAAGTAAAAGGCCTTTCTATTTTAAAAGACGATAAATCCGGAGTTTATGAATTATTTTGTGGTGATTGTTGTAATGTTTACACAGAACAGAACAGGAACAATTTCCAGAAAATTCAAGAATATTTGAAAACTCCTCAACGGGAAATATCATTCTATACATTCAAACCCTTTATCAGAAGCAGAGGATGATTTTCATCTATATCGCTTCGAAATTTTAAAGGAGAAAATTTCGAAACTTAACAATGTTGAAAATAAAAGTCTTCATCCCAGAAATTAATATACAGTAAAATGGAAATCTCATTCTTGGAGCAACCGCGGACATACGCGTTTCAGATAGATGTTACTTTGAAGGAAATAAAAATTAGGGAAAATATCCAAACAGTTGAGTTTAATATACAATTTCCCGGTATTTTTTATCGTAGTGTACACAGCATTCTGTATTGTACCAAAACCATAGCAATAATCGAGCAATTCAGTTTGAATATACAATTCAGATGAATTCAGAATAATGACAAGAAGATTTCTTGAGCATCGTGATTAATAAATTTTCAAATCTATAAAAACTGACAGAATGTTTTTTTTCGTTACTTTTTTGAGTCCATATGCAAAATTTCCAATCTTATTGTAGTTCAATATTAATATGGCAATATGTCGCAGCCGAGTGAAGACGTATCAGAGAATCGTTCCGTGTTTTCTCGTAAAGTTGATAATCAAATCGACAAGTTGTTTTACTTTTGTAATCGAAGAGTAATTGATTTCGTTCGATGCTCAAAGTGTATTGAAACTTTTTATCCATCCTGCTTAGTTAGAAACGCAGATAGAGGATCAGCTTCCTGCCAGCATGTAGTCATTAGATCGGAGGAATATGAAAATATGGTTCACGAAGATTTGCCATTGGAAAATAAACTACTAAAACAGCATGTAGAATACTTAAATGTTATGTTGAACCAAGTCAATGAAAATAATGAAATCATCCATGAAAATAATAAAAGGCTGAAAAATGTAATCGAAAATTTCGTAAACAACAATATGAAAATAAACATAAGCAATAAAAAAACACTAACAACGTTAATCACAGAGAAGCGGTTTCCTACGTTGACAAGGTAACAGAAAGACGAGCAGAAGTAAAGGAGAACGACGTAGAACTTACAGAAAATAGTAATGTGACACTGACAGATCCAAAGTTGAGGTTAAACACAGAACAACAAACAATTAACTACGTCAAAGTGAATGCAAACACAAACAGGGAAACTGGACAAGATGGAAAATCTAGAGGAGAATTGGATGAGAGAAATTGGAACCAAGTCACCTATCGGAAAAATAAAGCGAGGAAGTCGAATCCTTTGAAGTCGAAAAAGGAAATAGTATGCAATGGATCAAAAGCGAATGATAAACAGAATACCATTTCAGGTGTAAAAAAAGAAAATGACTGTATGTGGGAAAATTGCTGGAAGAGATATCATGGAAGTGGATGTTGAAAAATTATTAAATAGTACTAATGAACTAAGGGACATAATCGCGAATAAACTTGAAACAAAAGGTTCAAACTCTGCATTTAGTTTAGGTCTACCCACATAGCAAGCTTACGATACAGTATATAACCAGGACTTCTGGCCTGCAGGAGTAATACTACGAGAATATTAATTGGCTTCGAGCTCTTGTAGGGATAAGGGTAAGCACGGGGGTGTACGATATATGCACACAACTCCTATAATTCAAAGGAGAGATTAGATATAACATCCTTTAGTGTTTCGAATATTTTCGAGTGTTCTTCCATTCATATTCAATAGTAGTCATCAATCTTGAGATTATCTTAGTTCATGGGACTGCGTTCGGATGGATGGATAAGAATTCCTTCCGGGGAGCGAGTTGCGTCAAAAACCAACTCGGGTACTGACCTGCAGAGTCAGTAGAGGTTGAATGGTGCTTCGCTGCTACCAGTCAGATGGTTCCGGCTTTCGAGTCGGGGTCCAAACTGGAAGCTGTTGGGTTCATCTCTTCGGAGGGGTTCTCGCTTCGCGCGATGATATGGCGTAATTATTATCACACTTTCTACCTCTTGGGGTGGATTGTTGAGGCTGTTGAGTAGTCACTTGGATAAGAGTTATGCTCGCATGCCAATACAATTACCTGGTAGAATTCAAGTGATCTTCCATTCATTTAGACTTGGAATCAACTAGGGTCATAGCTCTGTGTGTTTACAGATCTCCTCTTGGCGATATTTCCTCTTGGAAAGAATTTTCAAATTGAGGAATAAATGAGGAAAATATGAAAAATTTTCTGGGTTGCCTCTCGGAGCAAAACTGGGGGAAAATATTTAAAATTAAAACACATGAATTTGCTCAATGCTTTTCCTCAGTAAAAAGAGTTACAAAATCAAACTTCAACAAATTTACAGGGACACCTGATTCAAAAATAATTAAAAACTGCTAACTGATAGCTTCTTCAACCAAGCCGGAACTAAAAAGCAGTTACAACAATTTAAAGAAAAAGTATGATAAGGCTATCTTAGCGGCAAAGCGTGCTCAGGCAGACGATATAATAGAAAAATCGGACAAAAAAAGTAAGACCACATGGAAATTAGTAAACTCACTAACTGGAAAACTAGAGAAGAAAAAAGTATGTCCCATGGTAACAGATGATCCGAAACAGTTGGCGAAAAATTTTAGTAAATTTTTTGTTAACATTGCACCATCATTGAATCAGAATCACTCAAATAATCCACCAAATAGATCAACAAAACAAAAAAACATGGAAAATTATTTCTTTCTTTTGACATTACAAAAGCAGAGGTAATCTCAGCGTTATATAAATTGAATAACAGAAGCAATTGTGGTTATGACGAGATTCCAATCAGTTTATTAAAGACGTGCATATCTCAGATAAGGTCCCCATTAACCTACATCTTAAATTGTGCTTTTAAGAAGGTGGTTTTTCCAAATGATTGAGAGGTGGCTATTGTAAGACCCATATACAAAAAAGGAAACAAAGATGAATTGGAGAATTAGAGGCCGACAAGTCTATTGAGTTCCTTTTCGAAGAGCTCTGAAAAGGTCTTAGCTACACGTTTACTTAAATTCTTCAAAAAGTTCAACATCATCACCAGCTGCCAGCATCGGTATATGAAAAATAGAAATACAGAAACTGCCATTTATGATCTGACTCTGGCAATCTTAGATGTTTTCGAGAGACGTGAAGTGTCACTGGGCCTGTTTTTGGTACTCTCGAAAGCCTTCGACTGCGCTGATCATCAACCGCTCTTGAACATACTTGAAAGATGTAGGATAAGGGACAAACAGCTTAACCTGATGAGAAGTTATCTACAAAGTAGATTCAAGAAATGGAGAGGAGTATACATCATAGGACATTGACATAACCATGGACATGCCACAGGGCAGCATACTGGGACCCCAATTGTTTATGGTTTACATAAATGACCCAGGTTTAATACTACCAAAAAATTGTGATATGATAAATTTTGCCGATGACGCTGTTATATTGATGAAATGTAATAACATCCAAACATCAGTTGTATACTGCATTCTAGATGCGTCGAACTCGGTTGCAGAGTAGAAGTTTTTATGAATTTTTTATGTTTCGTTCCAAGCATGCGCATCTGAACTCTTCTGACAGGCATGGTGCGCATGTCTGCCTGTGACAAAATGTTTTGTTTCTGATCTTATATTTATGAAAACTAAGTCTTTTTCAGAAATACACAACATAATTTAAAGAACTTCTACAAAACTAATTCACTTGAAATATTTAATATATTTAAATAAGTTACTTCAAAACTATCAAAACATGTAGCACATCCTCAAAAACAATTAGAATTCGGATAAGGTCAGTTCAACTTCACATTTGAGAGATAAAATTAAATAACCCACTCGACCTCGTGGAATCTGTGTTTGATCAACATTCAAACTAGGTACATCTAGTATCCAAGGTACTCTATGTTCTATGCTAACCACAAAAATCACAAAAAGTTAGTAAGGCACTTTGTGGTATTGGTTAAACCAATCGACACACGATATAAAATAATGAGAAGCAGCTTCATATTATTTTATATCAGCTCTTTTGGACCATATGTCTCAGTTCATCACCTAAATCAACAAATACTGCTAATATTTTTAAGAAGCATTTTTTCACAAAATCTAAACTGGAAGACTTCTTCTTATGCCTGCAGGACTGCACCTGGGAGCAGATTCTGTAGGAGCAGGATCCAGATAGAACATATGAAAAATTCTATTACATAATGAGAACAAGGTTGAACCATATATTTCCTGCAAGAGGTGCACTGTCAGTAACAAAAATAGATCATGGCTCACACTGAGAATAGGAACATCAAGTAAACAAAAGAGAACTCTATAACAAATTGATTGAAGGCGTAGTTACACGGGATTATTACAAGCGGTACTCCAGCATATCAAAACGTATAGTCAAAAAATCTAAAATAGACTAGAATAAATTATACACAAAACTCTGAAAACTAGACCAAAGCCATATGGACATTAATCCATAATGTTACAAGTAGAGGAGATCGAGCAGGAGATACATTGTTCAAGTCATTTCTAGACAAAAATGAAAAGGATTATTTAAATGAAATGAATTCTTTCTTTCTGAAAGATTGAAATTTAGAGCAAAAATATTACTGATGCTGCAGCAATCATAAAAATATGTAATAGGAGCATATTCATGAGCCCAGAAATAGAGCAGACTCGGCAAGAAGTAGCGAAATAAGGAATGTTTTGCCAGTTCCACCTGGTGCATCCAAAAAAAAGAATCCTCCTTGTCCTGACGACACTGCCAGCATGATGCGGTCGTAGATAATTTTTTGTTCATCATTTAGTAGTGGAACATTGCGACTAAGAATGCTTACCATTTCTACAGTATCGTAATCTAGTTCACAATTTATATCTGTGTTGAGTAAATCAGATGCACTTCGATTCGGTGAACTCATACCGAAATGACTGATTGGTAAATTCGCAATAGCGATGCAAAGATTCTCGACAGCAATCAATGCTTCATTGTACATTGCATCATTGAATGACATCGTTAGATCGTTGCACCTTGTACGATGTCGATACAATATATCATCAGTCATTGAATCTTTGTGATTATCCCACAACATTTGTGCTCGGGCCGGGAAACATGTAGTCAGTACTATAGCAAATAGTAGACGAATTTGTGTTCCTGTGCAGTTTAATGCTGCTTCAGCAAGCATACTGTCCCAATGATCTTTATACGTAGGATACTGTTGTCCATCTACCCTACGTCTATCTTGAAATGACAATGGTCCGGTGACATTAACCAACAACAGTCGCAGATAAAAGCACTCAATCTGTTTTGGATTGACTGCATATACACGACCCAAACTATTTGATTCGAATAAACCGGGGCACGCACCAACTGGTGTCCCTTGCTTGCGGGGCATCCATTTTTTCGATTGAGCCCATGAAAAATACTTTGGAACTTCAGAATAGAGCAGTGTTTGTGCGAAGGCCCCAAAAGCATCCGCACGATTGCACAGTTAAAAAAATTCGGGGAGCGTAGTTTTTGGTGGATTTAGAGCACAATCAAGCGCTGTTTCGTTCGTAAAATATACGCACTGCCCATTTTCAAGATGGACAGCTGAATGGATAACTGCTGGATCCCGTTCATGAATTGGGAAACCGAAAATACGCCAGACAGCTTCATTGAAACTGATATACCGGCCAATTTGGTAATTCGTAATTTCATCATTTTCATTCAACGTAGGAGCATGTACATTAGTATTTTCAATTCTAAATACAGCCATATCACTTCCTTTATTCACATACTTGCAAATATATTTGATACTCTTCACCGAACTGCATGACTCAACATTAATATGAGCATTGAATGTTTTGCTCAGCAGAGGTGAATATGGTACCACCCAACGATTATCAATGTCAATGTCTGCATTACTGATAGTTTCAATGAAAGATTATCCGCCATTTTTGGTACTTCTTCGACGATATATTGGATATCCTTCAACATGTGTGACCGTATCGTTAGTGAAATCTTTAGGAAAACGCTTTGTACATTTTCCGTCTACCATGCAAGGTGGTGAACCATTCAGATCTCCACACGGACCATGAATCATGTTTGTAGTAACAATATCAAACAGTAATTGATCAGTAGACGGATCTGGAATCTCTGCAGAAATCAAACTATCGATGTCTTCAGCACGTATTTTGTCGACGAACCAAATTAAGATGTGAGCATGAGGTAATCCACACTTTTGCCACTCAACTGAATACATCCAACAACGTGTGGGGCCAAATACATGCAATTTTATAATAAAGCTGATTAAAGACTAAAATTTTTCAATTGACAAATAAAAAATTAGGGTTGATCGTAGAGGTGTAAAAATTTAGGGTTGTATGTATTTTTGTATGCTATATCATAAATGAATGAAAAAAAAGTTTGTCAAAAAAAAATTAGCGGTGAACCACCCCTATAACATTTAGGGGGATGAAAAATAGATGTTGTCCGATTCTCCACCCTGGCTGATATGCATGCCTCGAATGACGAGTAGAATTACAAACACCGTGACACGACAATTTTATATATTAGATATTAGACTTTAACTGTACGGAACTGACGCCCTATTTCGTAACGTGGAAACTGGCGCAGAGTCTGACAGACTTTTTCAAAAAACAGTCATATTAATTTTTTTAAGAAAATGTTGATTCAAAATTGTTAATCCAACCCTTTTTGGACAAAAACAAAATACGAGGGTGGCTCAAATATGATCGAGACAAACTCTGTAGATGGCGCGCATGTATGTTTCGAAGGTCGTGGTTTGAGTAAATGATAGCTGGACCTCTTACTAACAGTGTAACATTTGTTATCGTCATAGTACATGTTTCACGCGTGTGCTACGACTATGAGTGAACGTCAAGTGCCGACTGCCGTTGCGCAATGTATTATCATTCGTTTTTTAGTGTGAGAAGACGTTAAAAACACGGATTTTTTTGTGCGTTTGCAAAAGCAGTTCGGTAGTGAGTGCCTGAGTAGGGCTGCCGTGTTCAAATGGGTCAAAGGATTCAAGTATGACCACGAAACCGTCGAGAATGAGCCGCATGATTGTCGACCGCGAACCAGCGCCACACCAGACAACATTCGCCGCGTAGAACAACTCATTTTGGAGGACCGTAGAATGAAAGTTCGGAACATTTCGGCGGAAGTCGGCATCAGTATTGGTAGTGTACAGTCTATCACGAACACCCTCAATATCGCAAAATAACGGCGCGATGGGATCCTAAATTGTTGAACTTTGACGCGATACGAGGCGGAGGGAGGTGGTTTTAACGCGAATCTTCACTTCAGACGAAACATGGGTACACTAGTACACTCCCGAAATTTAGATTTCAAGTAAAGAGTGGAGAAAGAAGGAGGAAGGGGCGCCAGTCAAAGCGAAGACAACCTGGTCTGCAGGTAAGGTAATGTGTACTGTGTTCTGGGATCGGCAGGGCGTCCTGTACCTCGATTTCCTGCGCACTCAACGTACTATCAATGCTGCATACTACTCTTACCTTCTGAAAACACACGTGAAACCCGCTTATCGCTCGAAACGAAGGAGAATTCCAGCACGAAGTGCGATTCTCCTCCAGGATAACGGGCGCCCTCATACCGCGCGTTTCACGCTCTATACATTATCGGAATTGGGGTAGAAGGTACTGGAACACCCCCCTACAGTCCGGATTTATCGCCCTGCGACTACTACATGTTTGGACTACTTAAAGAGGCCCTCGGAGGTCAAAAGTTTAACGCCAACGACGAGGTAGAGGGGTTCGTGCGCACATGGCTGTCCCAGTTGCCCAAGGAATTTTTCGATACCGTATCAAAAAACTTCCGGAAAGGTGGACAAAATGTGTAGTGAGGGGAATTACCTACAAAAAATGTGATTTTTTGTAAATCTTTCGGTAATATATAAACTTGTTAGAGTATTTGTCTCGATCATATTTGAACCACTTTCGTATATTGAATGAAAAAATTCAACAAACACATATCTAATATAAGATCTTCGAAATTGTAACTAAAATTGAAACTCAAAATAAAAAATATGTAATAAATACAATTATGTTTTAGGTTTTATTCATTATTTGACCTTTCCGAGCATACAGAGAGCACCAAGGTTTAATATGCGAGAGGCATTTCTCGCAACGGTTAAGCATTTCTGAGTCTTGGGTACAGAAAAACATCTTTTTTGGATAGTTTTACTGCTTTCTGGTTATGGTGGTTGTCTGTCTGTATCAAGGGTATCATTCTGTGTTCGCTGTTGCACTGATATTGGTACATTAGCCTCTAGATAACAACGGTCTACCTGCTCTTTAGATAAATATATTGCAAGTTCTCTAAGAAAATGTCTTCTTATAACTGAATTATTGTGGTTTTCAGAGGCATATATTATTTGTGAATTAACGCTTGCCACATTTAGAAGTGCATAATATATTACCATGGCCAAACTTCTGGTGATCCTGGCCTCACCATACGTTGCACATAATTTATCTGAGTTATATCAACACCTCCTTTTCTCTTATTATAAAGAGTGATGACATCTGGCTTACATCGGTCTTCAGAAGTGACATCATATACACCATCGTGATGTAGACTTGAAACTAAAATGACATTTCTATCTTTTGTCGGAACGTATGATACAACTGTTAATTTTTCCTGAAATCCGAACATGGATGAATATAGTGGCCGTTTTTCCGTATTGGTGAATTCTAATGGAAATGCTGTCTACTATATTCTGCAACATCTCATTGGTTAAAAAATAATGACCAGCACTCTAAAGCTGACTGCTTTCTTGCATAAGTTTTAACACCAGGAAAGCGAACAATCATATTTTCCCGTCTGGTTCTGACATTTTTTCAGGCAGTGTTTTCTCCATTCTGTAGTTTTATCTTTTCTGATAGAAAGGAACTCTTGAAACTTTTGCAGGAGGTTCAACAGCATCATTATATTCATCCCAATCAATACCCTCTCGCTCTTTTTCACTATCTGTATCTCTAGTTTCAACTAGGTCACTCTAAAATATTTTTGAAATTACAATAATTGTTTACAAATACAATCATAAACATTTACGTACCGAATAACCAAAATTTAAATTAATTTATTTTATACAAATTTGTAACACCGGAACTGGCGCCAGGTCTGTTAGACTTTTCTTCTAACTACTTCAAGAACATGGCACTTAGATCTATACTGTCGACCGAGGACTAGAGGGTACTGAAATATGAAGGTATCTGAAAGATCACAACTTTAAAACGAACAGCCGATAAATGCCAAGCAGTTAAATATGCTTCGGGTCTGTGAGACTTGGTGCCAGTTCCGGAGGGTTAACTGGTTTATTTGCAGCCTAAATACATCTATTACAAATGTACAATTTTGAGTTACTTTACTCAAAAGTTGAGGGAATTTTTTCACTGTAGAATTCAATTCTAATTGCGGGAACACACTATTTTGTTCGCAGAGTAGTAAATTTATGAGTTTCTTTTCAGTTGTTCACTTTTCAATTCACTTTGATGGGTTCACTTTTCAATTCACTTCACACAATTACGATCTAATTGAAAACAAATAATGTAGGCAATACATAAACTTTCAGGCCTTTTATTGCGTTATGTGTTATCAAGTGAGGGTGTTCATTGGAAAGTTAAAGTGATTGAGAATTGAGAGAGCCATTTCGTTAGAATGTGTAAATTCGAGAGAGATGAGATTGTGTCTTGACTGAACGTAAACTAGCGAGCATTTTATCTTATGCTTCGTGCGTGAGAGCCACAAACAGACTGTCTTAGGGGTCAAAATGTGGTGCAGGTAGCAAGAAATCGATCCCAAGTCTACAAACAGCATCGGTTTGAATAGATTTTAAGGGTTCTACGAAAAATATGAAGAACAAATATTTTAGATCCTCAACTGGTGTGCAGGTCTAAATTCCATTTGTAATAACATACCTTGTTCAATTTTGAAGAAATCGAACAAAGAGTGCATCAACACTGGTAAAACCATTGACAAATAATTAATAGAATAATAGAAAGGGAGAACTATCCACAAGCTCTCAAAGAATGTTGGGTTTATCCCATTTACAAAAAGGGCAACAAGAACAATTATAGTAATTATAGACCAATATCTCTACTCCCAAAGTTCAACGAAATCTTCGAGAGAATAATTTTTGATGAAACTATTAATTTTTTGAGGCCAACAACTTTCTAGTAAAACAACAATGTGGTTTTAGACAAGAAAAATCATCAATTGATACCGTATACCAGGCACTTAATTCAGAAATGAAATCCTTGAATAAAAACCATGTAACAGCAGCAATTTGCTTCGATCTAACAAAGGCCTTTGACAGGGTGAATCATAAAATCATAATAAGAATACCGCGTAAAAGGTGTAGCCCTGAGACTTTTTGCGTCCCATCTAACTGGAAGAATTCAAAGAACAACTGCAAAACAATGGATGATAAACAAACAACATCATATGCTTTATTTATAGAAAGAGGTGTGCCTCAGGGCTCAATACTACCCTTGTACATTATATAAACCAATGGTCTGATCCAGGAGAAATCTGACGATGCCATTATGTATGCTGACGATGTGTCACTGATTTATGGTGGTACCACTATAGATAAATGACAAACAAAACTGCAAGAAAATCTCCAAAAACTGGATCCATGGTACCAAGCTGATGACCTGGCAATGAATACCTCTAAAACGAAATTACTTGTATTCAGAGAAAAAAAGGACTCACGAATTGTCTTCGATAAGAAACAAACTGAAACCTGAGAAAATGTTCTTATTCATCACAATATTTTAACACTGTACAGCTTGTATATACATTCTGTCAAGAAAGTACCGGGAATTATCGATTTAAATCTGGCGGGGCAATGAGGCAGGCAAAAAATTTTTTTCCTAGGTTGGTACCACTGACCTTAATTACTATGCCAAGCTTGAGCGGGATCTGTTAACCAGTGAGTTTGCAACAGCCGATTAAGTCAGTCGATGTCAGAGTGCGTGCCGATTTTTACTATGGGTGATTACGTTGAGCAAAGAATTTGTTTAAAGTTTTGTGTTGCAAATGAATTTTCGTGTGCCGATGCATTGAAAATGTTGAAAAAGGCCTTT
Organism: Megalocaria dilatata; assembly: GCA_034642435.1. Classification (NCBI taxonomy): domain Eukaryota; kingdom Metazoa; phylum Arthropoda; class Insecta; order Coleoptera; family Coccinellidae; genus Megalocaria; species Megalocaria dilatata. The sequence goes on from CM067854.1 coordinate 93,934,821, forward strand.
GGTGATAATGCTCTATCGAAAACTCGTGCATATCAGTGGTACAGAGCCTTCAAGGACGGTCGTGAAGTGGTCGCCCATCGACGGCTTCGATCGAAGATAACGTCGATAAAATTAAGGAAAGGATGCTGGAAAACCGTCGTACCAGCTTGAGAGAGATAGCACATGATCTTAAGATATCCCACGAGTCCGCACGTACGATTTTGATTGATATTTTGGGCATGAGAAAGGTGGCCGCACGACTCGTACCGAAAGATCTGAATTTTATTCAAAAACGTCATCGCGAACAGGTTGCTTCAGACATGCTGGATCGCTGTAATTCCGATTCTACATTCATGGAACGCATTATAACTGGTGATGAGACCTGGGTCTACGAGTACGATATGCAAACAAGCCAGCAATCATCGGAATGGGTGGCAAAAAATGAGCCGAAACCGAAAAAATCACGCCAAAGCCGCTCGAAAATGAAGGTGATGCTCATTGTTTTCTTTGATATCCGTGGCGTGGTGCACTACGAATTCGTTCCAGAGAGTCAGACGGTAAACAAGGAGTATTACCTAGGCGTTATGAAACGTTTGCGTGAGCGTATCCGTAAGAAGCGGCCAAATTTGTGGACGAACAACTCATGGATTTTGCATGATGATAACGCGCCTTCACACCGAGCTACGATTGTGACTGACTTTCTCGCCAAAAACTCAACAAACGTGCTTCAGTAACCACCGTATTCGCCGGATTTGGCTCCCTGCGACTTTTTCCTCTTCTCAAAACTAAAATTGCCCCTTCGTGGCACCCGTTTTGAGTCGATCGAAGCCATAAAACAAAATTCGGCGCGAGAGCTAAAGTCCATCCCGGAAAGCGCCTATAAAAAATGTTTCGATAATTGGAAGTGCCGTTGGCATAGATGTATTGGAGCAAATGGAGCCCATTTTGAAGGCGACCCAATAAATTTTGACGATTAAATGTAAAAATGTTGTTTTAATTGAAAATTCCCGGTACTTTCTTGACAGAGTAGTATATATATATATATATATATATATATATATATGAGTGTATAAACAGACCACACCAATATACAAAAAAATGCTAACTATTTTATGCTAGAAATCTGGAATACATAACCCAAAATTTTCAAAAATATACATGATGTATTACAAAATAAAATTTTGAAAGAATTTTTGATCAGAAAATGCTATTAAAACTGTTAAACACTTTCTTAGTGAGAAAGAATTTTCTGAGTTGTTAATTAATTTAAGTTAGTTAATTGTTTTTTTTTTGACGTGATCGACTCCTTCGGGTTTCCTGATCAAATAAAGATTTATTATTTTGATTATTATTATTTAGGTGTATAATAACAATACGAATAATTATGCCAAATTTCGGAATGATCTACGGTCCAGGAGACAATGCCAATTTCCGAAGGATGGGACCTAGGGACAAAATGCCCAATATGACAATAATAATAAAAATAACGTTCTGAGTTTTTTCATCTAAAATATTGTTTTTCGAATATACAAATCTGGTAAAGATCAAATTAATAACGGGTTTTCCAATAAAAATGATACAATTCAAAATGGTTATAATTCAATTCAATTCAAAACGACTTTATTCATAAAATAAGATACAATTAGGCGATATTTAACTTAGAGCTATTCTTACATATAATCATCATACCGTCATCAAAAGGCTTTAAATAAAAAACGTTTCATTACCAATGACAAGAAAAACTTATGTAAAAGATAGATCAATTACTTAATTAATTAATTTCAACCAAGTTTGCAAGAAATATAGACTCTACAAATATACCATAATTAAAACTGTGAACGAATCATAACCAACAATGTATGAAGCATGCAATGACATCTTAAAATCAGCACGACCACGTACAAATCAATTACAGAATTGATAAAGGTAAAGCACACGTATCCTTCTTCTGAAAGCCAGTATGGAGCTTCCCCTGATAACATCGTCCTATCGGTTATACAATTTTACCGACATATAAGGAAAACTCCTCTGAAATGTTACCGTTCTATGCTTTGGTATTGACAACATGTTCCTAGATCTCACCTGGACCCCGTGTACATTCGATCTATAGGAGATTTTCTCACGCAGATATTCGGGAGCATTTGTTTTGATTATGCCATGGGTCAGAGTAAGCACATGTATCTACCAGACCTTACACATGGGCAACCACCTCAACGTCTTCAAATGTTGAGAAACCGAATCGAACTTTCTGAGTCGGAAAACAAACCTACAGCATATGCACTGGACTTGCTGTATCCGCCTCTCTGTAACTTTGTCTACACATGGCCCGAAAAAAATAAAAGAAGATTAGACGGGAAGGACCACCTAGAGAATTTTACGCCTATTTGTCATTATCGATGACAGGAGTAAGAGTATATGGCCGCTTCGTAGACTTGCGCGCGCGTCTGAAAATGTAAACATAACCCTGGAAGATGATGCTTTTGTTCTGCAGAAGATTGGTGGTATTCATTGTAGACTGCACGCCGGTTTCAGAGACTCCAGTTTTCTTTTGTTAGAAATAGAACGCCATTGTCCATTGTTCATTAAAAGTGAAGGTTAAACACAAAGGGGAGTCGACTGAGCTGCACTAACTTGTAAGGTTGTTGTACTGCATTGAGTTGGCTGAGGTCAACGTGAGTGTTATTTGATGCTCCAGCTAGGGGCGACCCGTTTGCTTTATTCTGAATTGACCATTTAAAATATTTTATACATGTAAGCATCTTTATCTTCATTCCATTTATTGATATCTAAGAGGTGGTTAACAATGGTACTTTGTTTGAGAATTCAGAGTGTTAAGAGTGAATGAAATGTGGATCTGCAACTAGATACTGACACGACAACCATGTGTCTTCAGAAAGAGCCGCAACAAGGCCTTCTTGAACAACTATTATTAGATATAAATATTATAAAAAATAGATAGTTACACAAGCTCTGTGTCTTCAGAATGTTGCAACAAGACATCCCTGAACAACGATATTATGCGCCCTGATTATAATAATCTAATTATATAGTAGGTGTGTGAATGGGGAATTTCTGACCAAAGGGTTATTGTTAAACTACCTCGAAGACCTTTGTTACATGTTTATTGCCAGGTTGGTTATCTGTGTGTTCACTCAATTCATTGCCGTATTTCCCTTTGCATGTACACTAATTATGTTGTAGGGTATTAGAAAGGTTGTCGATTTCTGGAACCTTGCTTTTATGAATAAAGAGAAGAACAGGGTTGAAGATGTATGGGAGCTAAAGAGAGGTCAAGGTTTTTTTTATCCCTGACTCTTTTTTTGTCCTAAAGTATAACCTCGCTCTCATACACAGAGTTAGATGCGGGACCCTGTCTTCCGCAAACACATATTATATTTTTACTTATCATTGCATTCTGAACTTTCCGTCACTGTTTCCTCGTTCTCATTGAAGTGTAATTTGGGTTGTCTACACAACGTAACGTCCTATTCTCCCGCCACTAGATGATCAAAAGATTTTTACGTTCCTAAGAGTAATCAGTAAAATTTCAGATATCTAAGAGTACTCCGTAAAATCCCGGATATATTAGAGTATTCTTAAAAGGTTGGGATAGCTCAGTTGTTGCCGCGTGACCAGGGTACTTGAACGAACGAGGAAGTGGAAGTTTAAGAATCATTGATAGTTTCAGAATAACTGTAGAGATCTAACTGACGTAAGAATTATGTTGCAGGTTGTTGAATTTAATTGTTGGACATAGTTGTTTAGGTAAAAACCACACCAGTGAAATCCGATTGACACAGGATACAAAAACACCAGGAACGAAGGAACTATTTAGAGGATCCCCATATTCTCATGTGAATGCTAGCTCATTTGTATGTTTCAGGATAACATTAGGGACAAAAAACATGGAGGAGGAAACTTTGAGACAAGAGATCACCAAGGAACCTGTGCTAGCAAATGAAATCTAATCCTTGTGGGGAGAAGTACTACGACTGCGTTTTCGAATAGAGACTTTCAGGAACGAATATACCAGAAGCCTATTCAATTTAACTCAAAATCAACAAACACTACAGAGGAACCTCATTACCGACCATCACAACCTTCATCGGCCAAACCCCAGCTGCTCGACTTAGACAGGATAGACTTGTGCAGAGTGAGATGAACCATCTTGTAACTTCTTCAAACCTAGAAGATCCATCCTCGAATTATGCAGGGTGGATACAGGTGTACCAGACATCATTAACTCAAAAAAATTTTGTTCACAGAAAGGATCCCCCCCACTTTCTATGATCCAATCAGGCAACAGCCAGCCAAATTTATGAAAGACTTGCAGGAGTATTTCTTGTTGGCTCGAATCTCTGCTGGAGATCAATTAAATGTGGCAAAAAGTTTGCTGCGTGGCACTGTTTTAGACGAGAGTGAATTCCACGAACCAGATTGGAAATGCTTTGCTGATTTCCATCGAGATTTTCTGTCAGACGATATACAGTTTCGAGAGTTACCAAGGCTTCGTTTACAGAAATACATTCCTGGGAGGAAATTTAACCTGTCCACTTATTTCATTCGTCAGGTAAATAGGTATCGCCTCTTTACATTTCCATTTTCAGAAGGAATGATTTTGAGAGAGATATGTGGAAGTACTCTCTGGAAATTCAATCTTTGTGGGCTGTGCATTGTCCGATGACGATTGCGGCTACACTCTCATTTCTTGAGAAGCAGGATGAGTTAAGTGTACTTGGATCCACTAGTATTTCAAACATGAGGGGCGTACAATATGATCATGGCAGAAGACGGACTTCGGTTTACTATCAGGCTTTACGAAGATCACGTAATATGAATTCTGTATCTGTTAATTACTACTAATTACAAAATTCTTTTCGAGCATGATGCTCTTTGTGTTATGATACAACTGAATTGATTACGTTGGGATCTTTGTTCAACTTATCAGAGGTTGACCAAATTCCCTTAACGTCCTTAATGCCTGTATGTAACTCGTATTGTGGAAAAGTGGGATAGAAGGTAGTTATAGATGTAGAATCAGATATGTAGATTTGATACAGGAGTTAGGGGCGTGATAAATTGAAGGAAGTAGTTTCAACTGCTACAAGCAGCTAGGGGCGGGTGCAACCACCATTTAACATTTCTCTGTTTTCTTTTAACATTATGTTTTTGTTTTTTGTTTTGGTTCATGAGGGGTTTGACTAAATTGATGGGGTATCAACTGTGAACATGCCATATGCCATTAAGTCAATAATAAAAAAATTTAGAGTTTAATCAACATTACATTGTAATGCTAGTGCCTGATATGTTACACCTGTTTCACAAAGTTTTTAAACTACTTATTCCTGTTTGTTTTCCTATTCATAAGAAGCCTGAGCAACTAGGGGCGTATAAGTCTATGATGACATCAATGGAAGAGAACAAGCTCGTCTTCCACAGTTGCAGCTCAGTAGGATTTTTGATTCCATGAAATTTTTGAACCTAAGCCAAACACTACACGAACCAACCCAGTGCCTCCCTAAACTACAACTATTTGTAGTAACTAAGATCAGTTCTTGTTCTTTCACTGACCATAAAAACATAAGGGGCAACTGAAGAGATCCACATATTTTTATAAAGGAAGATTAGACGGGAGGACCACCTAGAGAACTTTATGCCAACTAGGAGTAAGAGTCTATGGTCGCTTCGTAAACTTGCGCGCGCGTCTGAAAATGTAAACATAACCCTGGGAGATCATCCTTTTGTGCTGCATAAGATTGGTGGTATTCATTGTAGACTAAACACCGGTTTCAGAGAATCCAGTTTTCCTTTGTTAGAAATAGAACGCCATTGTCCATTGTTCATTAAAAGTGAAGGTTAAACACAAAGGGAAGTCGACTAAGCTGCCCTAACTTGTAAGGTTGTTGTATTGTATTGAGTTAGCTGAGGTCAACGTGAGTGTTATTTGTATCAAGTATTCTTTATCCATTGGTGGATTTTACTGTATTGATGCTCCAGCTAGGGGCGACCCGTTTGCTTTATCTGGATTGACCATTTAACATATTTTATACATGTAAGAGTCTTTATCTTCATTCCATTTATTGATATCTAAGAGGTGGTTAACAATGGTACTTTGTTTGAGAATTCAGAGTGTTAAGAGTGAATGAAATGTGGATCTGCAACTAGATACTGACACCACAACCATGTGTCTTCAGAAAGAGCCGCAACAAGGCCTTCTTGAACAACTATTATTAGATATAAATATTATAAGAAATAGATAGTTAAATAAAAGACACCACAAGCTCTGTGTCTTCAGAATGTTGCAACAAGACATCCCTGAACAACGATATTATGCGCCCAGATTATAATAATCGAATTAGATAGTAGGTGTGTGAAGGGGGAATTCCTGACCAAAGGGTTATTGTTAAACTACATCGAAGACCTTTGTTACATGTTTCTATTGCCAGGTTGTCTGTGTGTTCACTCAGTTGATTGCCGTATTTCCGTTTGCATACACACTAATTATGTTTTAGGGTATTAGAAAGGTTGTCGTTCTCTGGAACCTTGATTTTATGAATAAAGGAAAGGACAGGGTTGAAGACTGTATGGGAGCTGAAGAGAGGTCAAGGTTTTTTTTTATCCCTGACTCTTTTTTTTGTCCTAAGTATAACCTCGCTCTCATATACAGATTCAGATGCGGGACGCTGTCTTCCGCAAACAAATATTGTATTTTTACTTCTCATTGCATTCTGAACTTCCCGTCACTGTTTCCTCGTTCTCGTTCAAGTGTAATTTGGGTTGCCCACACAACGTGAACGTCCTATTCTCCCGCCACTAGATGATCACGATAAAAAGGTTGGCGTTCCTGAGAGTAATCCGTAAAATCTCAGATATCTAAGAGTACTCCGTAAAATCTCGGATATATTAGAGTATTCTCAAAAGGTTGGGATTGCTCACCATGTTGAAAAACTGAGAAAACAACTGACTCACACAACATCTTTTGTTAATGAAAGTTCAAAATTTGACGGTTTGCATAGAGTACTCTGAGCCTGGAGTAAGATCTTCTCAACAACAATGAGACATGATCTGTGAAACGTAGACTACAGCTCATCGTCAATCCCAGGTTATGCACCAAAGCATCGTGAGAGATCAACTTACCATCTACCATGGGACGAAAGTCACTCCGCAGGACTTCATTACACCCTAGTGATTAACCGAATAATGTGAAACTTGATTTTTTAGAATAATGGCAACATATATATGATTTTTGACATTTCCTATGCCATTCGTCTTCATTAGTTTATACTATTTAATGATGGAAAGATACACGCTTCAACAACGTATAGAAATTGTAAAATTATTTAATCAAAGTCAGTGCTCCCTTGTGGAAACTGTGAGAAATTTAACAGTTTCGTGTGGATTTTAATCACTCCAAATTCTGCAATTCTGTTTGGATACATAACCATTCAACCAGATGTGAACTTCATCGCTGAGTAAAATTGTTTATCATTTTCAAGTTTTTTAAGAGCAAAATAAAAAAATTGTGACTTTTATGGTGGCCAATCAGTTTCGATTCTTGAACCAATTGAATTTTGTTAGGATGTAAACCCAAATCTTTTCTTAAAATTCTTCAAGTTGTTGTTTGAAAAAAATATAATTGTTGAGAAGGACGTGAAACCGATGAATTTGGATTTTTTCTTACAATTGCTGCAACAAAGTCAATAAATATTCTCTTGTGTGCATGAATTCCTTTTTCGTACTGGTATTCTTGTATCGTAAGAAATTCAATTTAAAATTTGTCTACAATAGGTTAATTAGGGAATCATTTAACTGAATAATGTCGCCAATGAATTATTCATAGATTTCTCACAATTTTCATAAATGTGCACTGATATTGATGAAATAATTTAACAATTTTTAAACGTTGTTGAAGCTTAAATATTTTCATGATTAAATGGCATAACCTATTGAAAATAAATGACTCGGGGAATTTAAAAATAATATACAGTATTGCCACTATAACGATTTTAAATTTTACCATTCATATTGGAAAACTCGTCAAAATGTGAAATAACAACACAACGGCTCGGCATAATTTAGTGAAGATAAATAACAAGAATTTTTGATTTAAAATGGAGTTTTGAACAAGAGCGCATAAGATCCGTAGTGCACGTCAATGCTCTTCTTGAAGTTTTTAGTCTTCGATTATTTCTTCTTGACTGTGATTCCAAAAGGAGACTCAATAATGTACTAAATTATGATATATTTTTTAGTCTTCCTCAAATATGTCAATTTTCATGGATATCTAAGAAGTAGTGCACAAACATTTAAACAAATAACTCAAATGAAAAAATTATTCATGAGCTACACTTGTTTATTGAATATTATGATGCGTTTCGTCTGCATAGCGACTTCTTCAGACTACTTCATACTAAATTTCTGACAATAAAATTATGATGTAGTCTGTTTTGAAAAAACAAGTCACAATATTCAATCAATAAGTATGAGTCATATATTTTTTTTTCATTTGTGTGAATAGGGATTTGCATCGAGGAAGATCCAGAAAAATTCAATTTCTAAGACAAATAATTTATTATCTATAAGTGTATTGTATTTATCAAAAGAAATTAAACTTTATCAAAAATATTGCTATAAGTAAAAACATAATTAATCAAATCTGGCACAGAAATCATCCACACGAGGAATAAGTGATTTTAGAGTGTTTATATATGCTTCAGTCAAATCTTCATCAACCACTTCTACACAGTGCGAAAATAAATCTTTAGAATTAACACACTGCGGTATATCTGGCCTTGAGCATGAATCTGTAATATTAAGAGAACTATTATTTTCCAGTAACCAATTATGAATCCTGTCTAAACATGGGCATATCCAAGGATTTCCTTCCAAAAAAATTTCTTTTACTTTTAGAATCGTAAGCAACCCTGCAGATAAGAAATTCAGAAAATTCACATTTAAAGATATTCTTTCTATAAACAATTTGTGTTGAAAGGCATTGGCATCCAACTGGTTCAGTCGATTATGACTCAATCCTAGGTGTTTCATATCCTTAAAATTTTTGAAGGCTCCTTCTTCTATAGCCTCAATATCGTTGAAATCTAGGAGAACTTTATTGAGCTTGGAAATTTCTGAGAAGGTTGATTTTCCGATTCTTTGCAAATTGTTATGGGTGAAATCCAAATATTCAATATTCGTACTGTTAGAAAACCAATGGCTGTTTATTTCGTTCAAATCGTTATTGGAAAGAGTTATTTCTTTCAGTGATGGTATATTTGCGAATGCATGCTTATCTATCGAGAATATATCGTTTTCTTTGAAATTGATTACTTCAATGGTAGGAATCCTGTTGAAAATTCCCGCATTGATCACCTTCAAATTGCCGTTTCTTACGTGAAATACTCGAAGGTTAGGAACATTGTGGAATGCCCCTGCTACAATTTCCGAGATTTCACAGCCAACAAATAACAACTTTTTCAATTCTCGCATATCGCTTATTGATCTATTCCCTATGGTAAATATTTCTTGATCAAGAATTACTATTTCTTCTACGTTACCACCTATTTTATCGGGTACAATGCATCCAGTATATTGTGGAATATCGTAAGTATTTGAACTCCCATCTTCTACTTTCATCGTAACAGTAAAAGAGATATTGTTGATATAACTGCAATATTCACAGGAATATTCACTGCATAGGGGAATCATCACTAGTAGAATAGAATATAAATTATAATTGTTAGTAACCATCTTGTTCAACAGTCTCGCTTCGACTGCTGAATTTACAAGCAATTGTACCGCCTGTACGAACGGAATTGCAAACCTTCATCATTCTCAATCAAATTCCAAAACCAGTTTTTCATTACTCATGCATTAAGTTAAGTTCTGCGTCTTTTACCGAAAAGGATTCATAGCACCTTAATGAAACTTCAGTGAACCTATCAGCTTTATATTCAATGATCAAAGTTCATGCAACCTAATTTATTACCGAATATGTAGTACTTATCAATAATAATTAATATTTTCACTATGATGTTTACCTGTTGTAAGCAATGACCTGTATATTTTCGGTGTCAAATTAAATAATTTGACACCGAAAATACACAGGTCAAGAAATGTATACACTTCTTTATTCAAGTTTTATTTTGGAAATTCCATCGTAACATATTGAACAGATTGTTGATTCGTGATAATTGTAATTGTTTTCTCTTCAAACGATTTAAGAGAACAATTCGCAGCGTTCTAGCATGCAGTGAATTTAAAAAAAGGTACAGAGTATGTAAACTGGTTCGGGTGCAGGTCCAAAAGAATGATAACGAGAATGAAAGCATTAAAAAAGGTTGGTATAGTAAAGATAGTGTATTACTACTAGGGTTTTTTCGCATTGAATAATTGAGGCGATGTTTTTTGTACGTTTCATAGGCGATATTAGTATACATTTGATTTTGAGTGACTATTTTTGCAACATTTTCGCTGTAATACGATAAAGAGATTAATTTCTTGGTTTTTTCAGTTTTGATAATGGAAAATATTTGGTTTTGTAGTTGTTTCAGACTGTTTCTGTCTAACCAAATTTTCTATTATATTATGATTGCAACCGTTGGTCACAGCTATTCCACAGTTATGTTTTGACGCAGGTAATAGGAAATATTTATGAGTCGATGATCAATAAGCTGAAATTTATTTTTAATCTGGATGCTTTGAGCCTATAGGAATACGTACATCAGTGGATATGTGTTTTCTGAATACGTTGAATTTAATAACGTTACTCAAGTGTGGAAATGAGATGTCTAATGAAGTTTTTTTGATTCTTTTTCCAATTTGAACTTAAATTTAGTGTAAATATTGTTAAAGTTAGAAATTGACTTACTTGACCGCATGTTCCAAAATTTTAAGTTAGTATATCTCCCTCGTATTGAATTAAAAATTTTGTATCGGACTTGAAAACATCAGCATGCAGTAGATTCACTGAAAAGCCGATGATATTATTGAGTTGAAAAAAGTTCTTTTGCAAACATTGATGCAGAAGAGTGATAAAATCAAAATGTATCAGAAAATGGAATTGAAAGTAGTAATAACCAAAAATGATTTCCCCTATTCCTAATAAACTCAGTAATCGACTAACTCGGATGTTCAATGGGTGCTATCCAGCTACTCTGAAATAAAAAGGTCTCAAAAAATAGTTGTAACCGATGAGTAACAAAAACCAACTATAATATAACAAGCAAAGGTATGGCAAGGTCGGCAGATGTAAAAAAGAACAAAGAAAAAACTGCAAAAAAATCTACATGATATGAGCATCTTTATTCAAAATCCCACCAACTTTGGAATTAAAATCGGACCTTCGGAGGCAGATGTGGTAAACAAATGACTCTCAACGTGTATAATAACCTTTGAATGAACGATAATAATAATAATAATTTGTTGCCATCAATTTTACATGGTTCGTCAATAATAAATCATCAAGTGAAAAACTCAAAAATTCTTCTACTGAATGAAATGCATTTTCAACCTAGATATCATGAATCCTCTTTTTAAAAACACGTTCTGATAAATCTTTCACGTCTGTAGGTAATTTATTGAAGATTTTGATATCCAGTAGTGCGAGAAATTTTGCGTATTTTTCTTCCTGTGCGATCTTGATTCTTCGATCTAGCAGTTTCGAGAATTGCCGTTGGAACTGTTTACACTTGAGATTATTTGTTTTCTAATGATTATATATGGCATTACAAAACATGGAAAGTCATTGAGAAATTTTGATATATTTATGCATGTTAATTTCACATGAAGCAGCATTCGGAATCGCAAATTGACTCTATCCTTCTTTGCTTGCATTATTCTCATAATTTTTCTGTAGCCAATAAGAAGTCCACCTCCAAATGGACCTTCCAATCAATTACGTTAATTTCCCTCTTTTTGATAGAAGGAATGCATCGAGTACCTCTAACGTTCAGTCTTTGAAAAGACTCTAAAATCATTATTATTCCTAATAGTCAAAGTGTTCACATGTACCCCTTGCTACATCATGCATTATTATTTGAGTAATAGTCAAATTTGTCGCATGTAGCCGTAGCTACATTAAGCACCATCATTCGGATAGTCAAATTTGTTGTACGTATCTTGTGACATTTCGGTTCAAGCTATCGTGGTTATTATTGGTAATATAGTAATCCAGTCGATTGCCAAAGTATTGGCAAATTCGTTACATTTAATTTTCGTGTAATAATCATACCTTTGACTTGGTTTATATACAGTAAACCAAGAATTATAGTTCGTTGTTATCATAGTGTATTACGTTTTACTTTAATTCCTTATCATTTTCTTTGGTTTACTTTATTGGATAAACAAAGCTAGTTCATCATCAAGATAACTACATACAAGTGCCCTTGAAGTAAAACTATTCGCCTACGTCAAAAATACAGTCCACTAATCGTTTCGAAATTAATCATCGAGGTTAATTAATTTGCAATTGTCTATTATTTCAAAGTACTGAAAGAATAGGAAATACTGCGATAAACAAACCGTGGTACGAAACAACTATATCAGCTAATTTAGACCTATCAATCATCTTCAAATAATCCTTTATGCTCTTATTGAACACATTATTCGTTAATTATGTACCGAAAATGAGCTCTTTTTAGAATTCACAATAAATAAGAAAACCGATTAATAAAGAGTTTGAGCTATGGTAAGAGGAATAGGAACAGGAAGTTCTTAGAATCGAGACAGTGCAACCTACATCTCTCTAGTTCAAAACACAAATAAGCCGAATTAGGTGAACTTTTTGTTAACATAGCTTATACTTCTTTTTAAGCATATTGGATACAGGGTGTCAGCCGAATTAATTTTTCGTATTTAAGTATGCTAATTATGAGCATTTCGGCGTAATAAGATCTTGAGCATAAAGAAAGTTTGTAACTTCGAAGAAATTGGGAAAGCAGTTCTTTGCTTGAATTTGCTTCCTGGAATATATCCTGTATGAAAATTTGAATATCAAAACAGATTTAATCTGTTAATCTCCTACAATTTTAATTTCACAAAAATTTTTATTCAAAAAACTTTTAGAATTAAATTAATTATGGGATAGATTCGGTCTTTACTTGGTGGAAACTCATTTGAATTAAAAAAATGTATATGAGACACTAATTTATTTCCACAAAAATGTATGTACTACTACAACAATTGTTTCGCCACGATGTGGCTTCTTCAGGTATTACATTATACTGTCTGATGGTATTCAGTGTAACCGAGTTTAAATACATTTTTAGGTACGTGACCAAATAATGGAAGCACAAGTCATAAAAACTCTAGGTGTTTATTGGAGTTTGCCGCTAAAAATGTCATAAGGAAAAATATTCAGTAATGGAGAATGATCAACATCTGTTTGTTCGTTCAAAAGGATTTTACGGGCATTATATCTGTTGATTTCAAGAAATTCTAAAAGTGTTAATCTAGAACTTTTGCTTTCAACGTGGATAATTTCATAATTTTTGTTGAAATTATGCCTGAATTCCTTAAGATGATTAGCATATGTCGAATGTACAGAATTGGATATATAACCCCTTTGGTGTTCTTGGACACGTTTCTTGAATGATCTACCAGTCTGGCCAATGTATACTAAAGGGCAATCTTTGCAATTCAGCTTGTAGACTCCGGATTTATTTTCTTTATTTGTACGATCTTAATTGTTTTTTATGTAGGTACTAAGGTTATAAATTGTCTTAAAAGCCGCGTTATAATTGAAACCACTTTTGAAATATTTAGCAATATTTTCAGATAATCCATTGACATAAGATAACGAAAAATATTTCTGTGTATTGTCCTCTTTTATGATTGGGTACACGAGATTTAATGCCATTTTCTTTTGTTTATTGGATACCATTTTGTCTAGAAGAAAGGGATTGTAACCGTTGTTTGACGCTATTTGTTTAATAATATTTAATTCTTTCATAAAGTTTTCTGAATTTAAAGGGACATTCAATTAGCTAAAATGTTTGTTTCGGTTTGTTTGCGAAACAAACTTTTTAGCTAAATACGCTATTAAAAATAGCACCCAACTTATAGACAATATTAAATCCATCCAGTTACCCAAAAATTGTAAATTAATTCCTTTTGATGTACAAAATTTATTCCCTAGTATACCTCCAATTAAAACAGTACAAATCGTAAAAAACCTATTAGTTAAAAATATCCCATCAAAAAGAATGATATACTTAATTGCCCGGAAATATGTCTTGAACAAAACTACTTTCAATTTAACGGAACCGTCTATATTTCTGACAATGGCTTAATAATGGAAAATCCACTCAGTTCAATTTTAGCTGAAATATTCATGGGAGATCTGGAATCAAAAATACACCTGCATCCTATAAGCAAATATTTTCTTTATTGGTACAGATATGTAGATGACATTTTTTGTTGTTTCAAAGGCACCGACCGACAACTCCATATCTTCACGAATTTCATTAATAAACTCCATCCAAAAATCAAATTCACAATCGAAGAAGAAAGGAATCAAAGTATTAATTTTCTTGACCTCACTATAAGAAGATTAAATAATTTACATGATTTTAGTATTTTTCACAAACCAACACATACAGACATCACAATACATAAAACTTCAAACCACCCCACCAACCAAAAGACGTCAGCATATAATAGTTTTATTCATAGATTATTGGATGTCCCTTTAAATTCAGAAAACTTTATGAAAGAATTAAATATTATTAAACAAATAGCGTCAAACAACGGTCACAATCCCTTTCTTATAGACAAAATGGTATCCAATAAACAAAAAAAAATGGCATTAAATCTCGTGTACCCAATCATAAAAGAGGACAATATACAGAAATATTTTTCGTTATCTTATGTCAATGGATTATCTGAAAATATTGCTAAATATTTCAAAAGTGGTTTCAATTATAACGCGGCTTTTAAGACAATTAATAACCTTAGTACCTTCATAAAAAACAATAAAGATCGTACAAATAAAGAAAATAAATCCGGAGTCTACAAGTTGACTTGCAAAGATTGCCCTTTAGTATACATTGGCCAGACTGGTAGATCATTCAAGAAACTTGTCCAAGAACACCAAAGGGGTTATATATCCAATTCTGTACATTCGACATATGCTGATCATCTTAAGGAATTCAGGCATAATTTTAACAATAATTATGAAATTATCCACGTTGAAAGCAAAAGTTCTAGATTAACACTTTTAGAATTTCTTGAAATCAACAGGTATAAGGCCCGTAAAGTCCTTTTGAACGAACAAACAGATGTCGATCATTCTCCATTACTGAATATTTTTCCTTAATGACACTTTTAGCGGCAAACTCAAATAAACACCTAGAGTTTTTATGACTTGTGCTTCCATTATTTGGTCACGTACCTAAAAATGTATTTAAACTCGGTTACACTGAATACCATCAGACACTACAATGTAGTACCTGAAGAAGCCACATCGTGGTGAAACAATTGCTGTAGTGGTACAAACATTTTTGTGGAAATGAATTACTGTCATATACATTTTTTTAATTAAATTAAGGTCCACAATAAGTACCGCTTATATTTAATAGACGTAAATAATAAAAACTCAATATACAATTTCAAATTGGGAAACTGGCATGACGTGCAGTTGGCGGTAGACACGTATTTAGTTGCTCTGCAATTATTCAATGTTTACAAGTTAAAATACCTCAAATAAGTGCACATTTCAGGTGAAGTTGAGTTACTAAGTCTCACGGTACCAAATATCATTCAGTGTTTTATACTTGTTCATGAAAATTACATTAAATCATGTCTAAATCCATAAAGGAAGTAGATGCATGTGTTGACAGACTTGCACTTGAGTTTCAAAATGGCCTACAGGAGTTTCGCAAAGAATATCTTGCTGCGACATCAGTATCGGCAGTATCAGGGGGTGATTTCGAGGAGAGAAATTCGAGAAAAATATTGTAAGCTCCATAAAAGAGCTGAAAAATGAAGTAAAGAAGTTGGCAGATAGTGTAAGCAGTGTAAAAAATTTTCAACTAGAGATGGGGAGATCAAACAAGTGTATTGTAATTCATGGTCTACCTGAAAATTCATCTCAAGATGTGTATGATAGTGTCCTCAATTTATTTAATTCAAAACTAAAATTACAGTTGAATAAGAATAATATATGCTTCTGTTATCGTCTTGGAAAATACGTAAACAATCAGGGTAACACCGATAACGTTCAAAACATCCCAGCGAGACAAAGTAGAGAGGGTTAGTCGCAGGTGTCTCGTCCGGTATCTGTGAAATTTGTCTCAAAATGGATTCGAGATGAAGTGTTCTACAGCAAAAAGAATTTGAAAGGTTCTAATATTTTGTTCAGTGAAAAGTTGCTGAGAGAAGATCTCAGTTTGTTTAAGTCAGTGCGGAAAATAAAGAAAAATGATTGCAAAAAGAATTTGAAAGGTTCTAATATTTTGTTCAGTGAAAAGTTGCTGAGAGAAGATCTCAGTTTGTTTAAGTCAGTGCGGAAAATAAAGAAAAATGATTGCTGGACCTATAAGGGTTTAGTTTATACGAAACACAACAATAAAAAAATGTTAATTCGTTCGTCAGATGGTCTTAATACGATCAATCCATTGATTGATTTTAGGAAAAGTTGTTAAAGGATGTTACTTGGGTAAGTGTGTTTATACTGCTTGCCTCACTTGTGTACATCAGTAGAATTATATAACTAGGTTATACATTCTGTCAAGAAGGTACCGGGAATTATCGATTTAAATCTGGCGGGGCAATGAGGCAGGTAAACTTTTTTTTCCTAGGTTGGTACCACTGTCCTTAATTACTATGCCAAGCTTGAGCGGGATCTGTCAACTAGTGTGTTTGCAATAGCTGATTAAGTCAGTCGATGTCAGAGTGCGTGCCGATTTTTACTATGGGTGATTACGTTGAGCAAAAAATTTGTTTAAAGTTTTGTGTTGCAAATGAATTTTCGTGTGCCGATGCATTGAAAATGTTGCAAAAGGCCTTTGGTGATAATGCTCTATCGAAAACTCGTGCATATCAGTGGTACAGAGCCTTCAAGGACGGTCGTGAAGTGGTCGAATAAAATCAAGGAAAGGGTGCTGGAAAACCGTCGTACCAGCTTGAGAGAGATAGCACATGATCTTAAGATATCCCACGAGTCCGCACGTACGATTTTGATTGATATTTTGGGCATGAAAAAGGTGGCCGCACTACTCGTACCGAAAGACCTGAATTTTCTTCAAAAACGTCATCGCGAACAGGTTGCTTCAGACATGCTGGATCGCTGTAATTCCGATTCTACATTCATGGAACGCATTATAACTGGTGATGAGACCTGGGTCTACGAGTACGATATGCAAACAAGCCAGCAATCATCGGAATGGGTGGCAAAAAATGAGCCGAAACCGAAAAAACCACGCCAAAGCCGCTCGAAAATGAGGGTGATGCTCATTGTTTTCTTCGATATCCGTGGCGTGGTGCACTACGAATTCGTTCCAGAGGGTCAGATGGTAAACAAGGAGTATTACCTAGGCGTTGTGAAACGTTTGCGTGAGCGTATCCGTAAGAAGCGGCCAAATTTGTGGGTGAACAACTCATGGATTTTGCATGACGATAACGCGCCTTCTCACCGAGCTACGATTGTGACTGACTTTCTCGCCAAAAACTCAACAAACGTGCTTCAGCAACCACCGTATTCGCCGGATTTGGCTCCCTGCGACTTTTTCCTCATCCCAAAACTAAAATTGCCCCTTCGTGGCACCCGTTTTGAGTCGATTGAAGCCATAAAACAAAATTCGGCGCGAGAGCTAAAGTCCATCCCGGAAAGCGCCTATAAAAAATGTTTCGATAATTGGAAGTGCTGTTGGCATAGATGTATTGGAGCAAATGGAGCCTTTTTTGAAGGCGACCTAATAAATTTTGACGATTAAATGTAAAAATGTTGTTTTAATTGAAAATTCCCGGTACTTTCTTGACAGAGTAGTATAAGTGAATTATAAGCATAGTAGCTGCTTATTTTGATAATTAAGGAAATATGAGGGTGATAAAGGAAAAAACGAGGTTGAAGCAGATCGGTATTTTGAATATACCTGTAGCCACAATTCGGTGTATTGTTAAAACATAAAATATTGGATGCATCTAATTTTCAGTAATTTCATTAACTGTTCAATTTTCATTTCTGTTTATAATGAAAAAATTTGACAGGTGAAGGGGTATCAATTATATATTATTGTTCATGACTATATTTGTACCTGTTAATTTCGCTTTTCTTTTGGTGATTTGGAAATGGCTAAGGCGAGAAGATAATGTATTCGTCAATATTATGGGCACAATGGTTTGAATTTTGCTTTAAAAGGGTAAATTATTAGGCTTTGATCATTAGATTTTACTTTGACATTTTTGGTTGCAGAGTTATACCTGTGAAAGTGATTATCTTTTTTCCATTTCATAGTTATAAGTTTATATCTTAACTTTTTTTATATACATCTTATAATTAGTTTTATTTAGGTATTATTTTTTTTATATGGGAAAAACAAATGTTTACTTCCGCTATTTATTGATTTACACGACAATTGTTTCGTCATACCATGACTTAATCAGGTGAGTATTTAAACTGAGGTATACAATGCAACCGACCGAGACAATCAAAAAGTATTTTTTTTAAATTTTATCTCATGGGCAATGGCAAAGAGATAAACTTGAGGATAGCACATCTTAATATTCGGTTAATAACCAATGGATTTCAGCACTTTGTCTGCCTTGGTGACCTGAATGTAAATATGTTGAATCTTGTAAATCCTATAAGTGAAATTTTCGAGGCCTATAATTTCACACAATTGATAAATGAACCCACTAGAGTGACACTTCGCAGTCCTATATTGCTTGATCCAATTTTTGTGACATGCCGGTGTTTTAGTTAAAAGCGATCTTGTTGACTGTGGTTTATTCAGTGACCACCATCTTGTATTTTGTGAATTAAATATAAAAACTAAAAGAGTTGCACCAAAGATCATCAGTTATAGGGACTATAGCAAATTCAATCGGCTCCAATTTGAACTGGATCTGGAGGGGATTCCTTGGTCTTTGTTATTACAGACTCAAAATATCGATGGAAAAATTCACTTATTCAACACTTTTTTGTTGCACTGCTTTCACCATCACGCTCCAGTCAAAACAGCACGAATAACCAAAAATAAAGCACCCTGGATGACTGAGAACATAAAAAAATCTAATGAAACATAGGGATAGAGCGTTGACTGCGTTCAAGGCTTCAAGGACTGATGAACTTAGGTCACTGTATACAGCTCTTGGTAATCGTACTCTAGCGGCTATACGCCACAGAAAGAAATCATATATTAATCAGATGTTGAACGAAAATAAAAATAATTCTAAAAAATTGTGGTCTACACTATAGTCAGGCAACATCACGAATAAAACTAGGTAAGAGTATGTCCGAAAGTTTCTCTATATCAAAAGGCCTACGGCAGGGATGCTGTCTGTCCACAACGTTATTCAAAATATATCTGAACGAAACGCTACGAAAATGGAGAAGATCTTGCAGTGGTATGGGAATACAACTAAACGATACAAAAACTTTGTACACTCTCCATTTTGCAGACGATCAGGTGGTAGTGGCCCAAGACAAGGAAGATTTAGAGTTTATGACGACAAGGCTCTTCGCCGAATACGAAAAGTGGGGACTGTCTGTGAATAAAACGAAAACCAAATATTTATGCATTGGACAGGAAGCAGATAATCTACACTTAGAAGACAACGTAGAAATAGGAACATGTAGTAAATATACTTACCTGGGTGCTCAAATTTATCACACCGGCCGAACAGAAACTGAGATTGAGCAGAGAATATTGAAAGGTAGAAGGGTCATTGGATGTTTGAACTCAATATTGTGGGCCAAAAACATATCGCGGGTGAAAAAACATCAGAAATATAATTCCATCTTTGAGGGTATAGTGCTATACGGGTGTGAGACGTGGCAATTGACAAAGGAACGTGGACTTTTGGCCCTTGAGATGGATTTCTGGCGACGATCTGCAGGAAAATCCAGAATGGACAAAGTAAGGAATGATAGGATCAGAGATATCATGCAAGTCGAAAGAACAATCATAGATGAAATCCAGAGAAGACAACTGATTTGGTACGGGCACGTAGAAAGAATGTGCGACGAGCGTCTACCAAAGATGATTCTGAAATGGACCCCACCAGAAAGAAGAGAGAGAGGAAGGCCCAAAAAAACATGGTTTGAGGGAATAGAAAAAGCTATGTCCGAACGAAATCTACATCCAGGGGACTGGCAAGATAGAAAGGCTTGGAGATTAGGAACCGGAAGGCGTAGGACGCTATAAACCCGGATATATATATATATATATATATATATATATATATATATATATATATATATATATATATATATATATATATATATATATATATATATAAAGTGTGGTCTACACTAAAGGACGTCAATTTGGTTAATAAGAAACTTGCGCTTGGTTGATGTGAACAAAATAAATGAGTACTTTTTATCAGTTAATATGATTGACCATAGTTCGGCAGATCTTCAAAATTACTATTCTAAAAATAAATATAATCCATCTTCAAATTTCTCGTTTGTAATGGCCACCACAGATCAGGTGAACAAGATAATATCTGGAATAAGGTCTAATGCGTGTGGAGTCGATCAAATAAACATAGATATGCTCAGAAAATGTTGCCCTTTCATAATACCATATATTACTCATATAGTCAATGTCTGTATCGAGCGTAGTTATTTCCCCTTTGGTTGGAAGTGTGGCTTAGTAAAAACGTTGCCTAAAGTTCAAAGTCCAGTTGATTATAGTGACCTGCGTCCCATAACAATGTTACCGGTTATGTCAAAAATACCTTATGTGCAAGTTTATTCATTTCTTGTTGATAATTCAATTCTTAATTCAAAACAGTCAGACTTTCGTCCTTCACATGGCGCCATCTCGGCACTAGCACAGGTGACAGATGACATATTCCGAAGTTGGGATGAGGATAAGATCATTGCCACGGTACTGTTAGATTTTTCGAAGGCTTTTGACAAGATTTGCCATGAGTTGCTCCTAGTTAAGTTGAAATTCTGTGGGTTTGGTGAGGCTGCGTTGGATCTAATGAGATCTTACCTGGGTGATCGTTGTCAGATGATCAAACACAATGGATCTTTATCGGATCGTTGTTTCGTTCCCACAGGAGTGCCACAGGGCTCTATATAAGGACCTCTGCTTTTTTAAATTTATACCACTGACATCCTAAATAAAATGAATACACAATTTCATGCTTATGCTGACGATGTAGGGCTCTATATTTCAGTTTCTAAGGATAACTCTTCGGAATGCATTCGTAGGTTGCAGTTGTGTTTAGATGAAGTTTATGAGTTGTCCTTACAGCACAACCTAACTTTAAATCCCAAGAAATATGAAACTATGTTTTTTGGTACCGAAAGAAACTTATTGTTGATGAATAACATTGATGAATAATAATGGTCAGAATCTGGCATGTAGAACTGAGGCAGGGTATCTTGGACTCAATCTGGACTCAAAAATGAGCTTTCAACCACATGTTAACCAGTTAATAAAAAAATGCTACTGGAAGCTGAAATTAATTTATTCGAATAGGAAAATTCTAAACTTCAAAATGAGGAAAATTATATGTGAATGCTTAGTTTTATCACATCTTTCGTACTGTAGTTTTATATATGGCCCCTGTTTGTGCTTGAGTAATTATAGTCGATTGCAGAGAATACAGAATTCATGTTGTAGACTGATATATGGACTCCGAAAATACGACAGGATATCTCATAAGATAAAGGAACTCAACTGGCTTAATCTTCGTAACCGATACAGGTTGCAGAGTTTGGCATTTATTCATAGACGGGTAAACCGAGTTACAAGAAAATTATTATTTAGAGAACAACTTCATGCACTTCCTCGCACTATTCGCTTTCCTGAAACACTTGCCCTTCCCAGATTGAGAACTTCAATGTTTAAAAAGTCATTCAGTTATACATCTATCAAAGCTTATAATTGTCTTCCACAAAGGTTCAAAACTATTAAAAATTTAAATAAATTTAAACTAGACGTGAGAACCTTCTTATGTGCCTCGCAATGATCAATATAATCAATAGCCGGGTGTTGACTTGGAGTGCCGCATATCCTTTTGTTCTCTTGTTTCTGTGCCCTTAATTTGCCCAATTATTCACAATTACTCACATTGGTTACTATTGTAGTTACTTTTTTTATATAATTTTTTTTTCGATTGCATTTGGATGGTGCCATTTTGTTGTCATTCATTTGAACTATATCTGAAATTCAGCAACAAACTGATGGCTTATGTGTAAGAGAAGCCTTGGCTAAACTTCGCTCGTTTGTTTGTATGTATGTTCTTATTAAATAAAGGCATTTTATTATTATTGAATGGAATAAACAAACCAACAAATATAAAGAAAGTCATTTTAAATTAATAAATAAATATTCGAAGGAGACAAAATTTTGTTTCTGATCTTACCATGATGAAACCAATTCCTTTTCAAAAATATAAAACACAACTTAAGGATTTCTCAAAAAATATATGATAATTAATTTGAAATATTTAATATATTTAAATATTCAAATAATTCAATTTAAAAATCTCTCAAAAATGCACTATATCTTCAAAAAACAATTAGAATTCGGATAATCTCTTCATCGGCCTTAGATAATATTTAAAATATCAAAATCAACTAACAATCAGTATATCTTACCTTAGAGTGTAACCGGAACTTGTTTGAAACAGACTAACTTTAAAATATTATTAGATATTCTGTATGTATATCTACGTGCACTAGATGGCGCTGGTGTACGATAAAAACATTGGTGTTCCTATGCAGGGCGGATATAGATGCGTCGCTGATTTGAAACTTTGTTGGACATTACATATATTATATCAATATATTCTCATTTTATAACAGTTTCAATAGGTATGTTTTTATTCCCTTCTCTGTAATATGCAACATTAAAAAATCTGCAACGTACCTATATTCGCCCTGCACATCATAACATATAGATTTATGTTGAAATGGGTTCATTCAGTTCAAGCAGAAAGGCATACTTGACTTACTCTTGTGAAATAATTTTCGAACAGAGCATTATTTCCGATTGTTTGTAACGTAACGAATGCAGAAAATTTTATTCATCTTCAAGTCAGATTCTGTCAAGCAGCGATACTGATAATTAGCTCAAATATATTCGATTTTATCCCATGTTTCGAATTCAGATGTCAGTCATTCCGTGATTCCGATTTGAAGAAAAAAAAAATTTTTTTTTAATATACCTGTTAGGCTGATCTTTACCGTATATATCTCAACGCATGGGAAAAGATTTCATCAAAATGCATAGGGTACGTCGGTCTCGTATGAAAACGATTTGTTGCATATGCAGATTTTCTCACAAAATATTTCGAGATTTTGGAGATCATATGTAGGCCATGAAGATCGGATAAGAAGCCAACTTAGTTAAATTTGATAAAAAGAATATAGCACAAAAACTATGTGATGATATTTGGGTAGTCGGAATAATCTCTAATGGCAGAAAAGTAGATTCTGAAACATTTTAACAGATAACTTTATTGGACAGGAGAAATATTTCTCATTTGATAAAAAAACATTATCTTATATTTCATGAGCAAAGTTCGGGAAGTGATTCTGTTCTAGGTGAGGATGCCATATAGATCTAATGATAAGCCATCAAAAATTGCAGAGGCCAATAGTGAAGAAATTGAAGAATTTATTAGGAGAAAGGGGTTGTAAAATGAGGACTCAAATATTCTAAATGAAGAAGCAACGAGAGAGACCAAACTAGAAGCCGTGAATAAATATTTACATGTATTGAGTGCGGCTGGCACTAGATGAAACATTATAAAAATTCACACAGTTTTTATGTTTCACAATTTATTCAGAATCCTGACACGTCTTTCGGTCTTTCGATCATCTTCAGATGAATACAGAAAGGAACTATTTATGTATCGCAATTTATTCAGAATCTTGAGACGTGTTTCGGTCTTTCGACCATCTTCAGATGAGCACAAAAGGGAACTGTTCCTTTTTGTACTCCTCTAAAGATGGTAGTGTCAGGATTCAGAATGAATTGTGAAACATAAAAACTGTGAATTATTTAAATGAAATTGTAAAACAGTTTAAAGTCTCTGGACCCTTTTGTTGTATTTGTTGTAAGGTATATGGCTAAAATAAGAACATAATTTCTATAATAGGTTTGCTTTAGTAGAGGGTTTTCTGTCTGTTGTATATTTTTAAGCATGAACAGTATATTCTGTAATTTTGACATTTAATATGTGCAAATTCATCGAGAATAATGAATAGGGGGAAAATATATTCTCTAATTTGCATTATATATTTAATATAATCAGTTTTTATGAAGCTGATAATTGTTTCAACACATAATGCCATCATCTGAGCGAGTTATAAACAGAAGTACATCAAAAACCTCGTCTGCTTAAAAGGTGTTTACATGTGCACTTAGGAGTTCAAATAGCTTAACTCATTTCCTGAAAATTTTATCTGCATCTATGTTCTGCAGCAGCATACTCGTATCCTTCTCATGAAATTTTCCATGACCAATTCGATAACTTCACGAATTCTTCCTTTAAGGTCTTGAATCGATTGTCGAGCATTAGTATAGACCTTATCTTTCACGTGACCCCGAAGAAAAAATTCTAAAGGTGTTAAATCACAAGATCTCATTAGCACAATATACATTGTTTGATGCTACATGCCTTCCTAATGATACACTTAGTATTTAGTATATATAGGAAAGCCACATCAACTTATATTCGTATTCAATCGATAGCATTACCAATTTTTATTTCTCGAACCTAAACTGAGATCATTAATACATCTCTTCAAACAAGATTACAACATAATGTTTAAGATTTCAGATAACAAAATATTTTTAATTATCTCCGTTAGATAAAATTTAATAAATAATATTTAATTTACTACATTCAAACAATCCATTTGTACAATTAATTTCAACAAGTTGAGAAGTTCCCGAAAAAGTTCTCTTTGGAATCAAGAATGGATAACAAAAACGAATCTGTGGCTAAAGCCAATGAATTCATAGTTGAAGCAGAAGAATTGATTGATCATAATTTTTCTGGTATAGGATATGAAATGTTCCACCATATGAAGAAATATAGTAAAAATATTGCACAGGTAAGGTATTATTTTGAAGTATCCTATTAATCAAATATTAAAAAATCAAAATTAATCAAATATTGCGATAAATACTAAGAATTGGGTAGAATTTTACGAATCCTAATAACCTTATTAATTTTTCAGTATCACATGCCTTCAGGCAGAGAACAGAGGTATGAATCAATTCTCCAAAAATCAATAAGGGTTGCTGTCAACCTGAAATCTAGAAAACTTAAAGAAGATGCTATAATAGGAATATGTGCTTCGAATGGCATGGATACTTGTATACCAATAATTTCGTCACAGTTCTTAGGATACAAGGTGGTCGCCTATGATTGCCTTCTAGCACAATCAGATTTGGCATTGGTACTGATGCAAATTCCTTCCTCAGTGATATTCGTTGATGAACAATACGTAGAAAACGTTGAAAGTGCAATTCGCTCCATTGGCGCTGAAACTGAATTGATTGTTTTTGGAAAAAGTAGCAGGTATGAAGTTTTCGATCAATGTTGTGTTGCAAGTGAGGACGACACATTCCAACCAGTAAAACTGAACTCAGGAAAGAATACCGCCATAATTATGTGTAGTAGTGGGACAACTGGAGTACCAAAAGGAATTTGTCTCTCCCATGACTCATTGCTGAAACAAGCAATTCACTTCAAGTGAGTATAAATTGTTATGACTCTTGTTTTCTTCAAATCTCTTCTATATTTTATTATAGTCATGACCAACTTATACACATATTTAAGTTCTCGTTCAAGCTATTCACGTGAATTAAGTTATCGGAAAATACGCAGCAAGAAAACATTTGAGTATGGTACGAGTAAATAACAAGTTTTCGAATCGGGACAGTATAACTCACATCTGTTTTACAGTAACATAAATAGAAGTTAATTCTTGATAGAAGGTATATACAATTATTTGAATATTTTAATATTAGCCTTCTACATATTTAATTTCAAAAAATTATATTTAATGATTATAACTTCTGAAAATAAATTAAAATAATGTCATATAAGTACCACCTATATCAAATGACATATAGAATAAACATTCATTATAAGACATCCAAATGGTATAACAAAATTCAATAAATAAAAATTGTTAACCAAAATCCTATAAATTAAATATTTTGAATAGACAGAAGACAGAATTCATTTTCAGAAGTTATAATCATTAAATATAATTTTTCGAAATTAAATATGTAGAAGGTTAATATTAAAATATTTAAATAATTTGATATACCTTCTATCAAGAATTAACCTCTATTTATGTTATTTTATTCATAATATATAATTATTTGGTTTCCTTAACATTCTTTATACAAATATTGGATGGAGTAGTCCGTTACTTTGTGATAGTTCATTTTAATGGAATGAAATAAGGAATTACTTTGTTTTCTATCACTTTTTATTATAACTGATATACAGTGACTCGAGTTTCGTAGTGTTTACTACATTTTCAAACTGAACGAACAAATTAGATCTCAACTATTATATATTGGGGATTGTAGGCTTCGGCAGAGCTTCGAAGAGAGGGGTTTTCCAAAGTTCCGTCTGTTCGTTAAGTAGTTTTATTATTGGTACGTGCTTTTTATATTTTTCAATTTCTATGGATTCCAGGATGTCAAGTTTTTTCCCTTTCGCTTCCACGTGCAAGATAACAAGGTTGTTCAATTCTGGAAAGGTGTGATCTGTAGTGAAGAAATGGTTCGCAAAATTGGAATTATTCTTCCGGTTCCTAAAAGCTGATTCATGCTCTCTGTACCTTTTATGGAAAGGTCGGCCCGTTTGTCCCACATACACACTATTACACTCTTGACAACTTAATTTATAGACTCCAGAATTATTCAGTCGGTTCTCTTTCTCTTTCGGATTCAAAAAGAGATTAGAAATTTTATGGGAGGGAAAGCTGTTACTATGTTAATTTTTGATAAAATTCGAGTTATTTTTTGTGAAATTGGTCCAAAATATGTTAGTTTTATAAATTTATTGTTATTATGATCTGATTTGGAGATGGGGTAAATTTGTTTACGAATTAGTTGCTTCTGTTTTATGTTTATGATGGAATTTATAGTTTTGGTCAGACAAATAGCCACACAAAAAATCAGTTCGAAACCAAAACTATAAATTCCATCATAAACATAAAACAGAAGCAACTAATTCGTAAACAAATTTAACCCATCTCCAAATCAGATCATAATAACAATAAATTTATAAAACTAACATATTTTGGACCAATTTCACAAAAAATAACTCGAATTTTATCAAAAATTAACATAGTAACAGCTTTCCCTCCCATAAAATTTCTAATCTCTTTTTGAATCCGAAAGAGAAAGAGAACCGACTGAATAATTCTGGAGTCTATAAATTAAGTTGTCAAGAGTGTAATAGTGTGTATGTAGGACAAACGGGCCGACCTTTCCATAAAAGGTACAGAGAGCATGAATCAGCTTTTAGGAACCGGAAGAATAATTCCAATTTTGCGAACCATTTCTTCACTACAGATCACACCTTTCCAGAATTGAACAACCTTGTTATCTTGCACGTGGAAGCGAAAGGGAAAAAACTTGACATCCTGGAATCCATAGAAATTGAAAAATATAAAAAGCACGTACCAATAATAAAACTACTTAACGAACAGACGGAACTTTGGAAAACCCCTCTCTTCGAAGCTCTGCCGAAGCCTACAATTCCCATATATAATAGTTGAGATCTAATTTGTTCGTTCAGTTTGAAAATGTAGTAAACACTACGAAACTCGAGTCACTGTATATCAGTTATAATAAAAAGTGATAGAAAACAAAGTAATTCCTTATTTCATTCTTTATACAGATAGTCCTTGCGCTATAACAGAGGCCGTTAAATTGTCTTTCAATCTTTTAGATCAAGGGTAAACCACAAAAATATTTATATATAGTGAACCTTTACACTTCATTCAAAGATTTTTCAGTTTACCAGAAGGTTTCTAAATGGTTAAAAGGTGAGTAAATATTTGTTGATGATTGATGTTAAATATATTTATTGAATATGAATTATTTGAATACTGACGAAGCAAAGTCTCTCCTAAAGCTTGTTTTTCAGTAATGTTTTTACATATCTTGAGTTTTTATATGAAGTAACTTAGTTAGATATCCAATAATATTGAATATTCTAAGTAAGATAGTTTTATGATGAAATTCTCAAGATTATGTTAGACATTTTTGAAAGATATTTGTATTCATAAGATTGATCAGCAGAAACAAAATTTTGTCTATTCAAAATATTTAATTTATAGGATTTTGGTTAACAATTTTTATTTATTGGATTTTGTTATACCATTTGGATGTCTTATAATGAATGTTTATTTTATATGTCATCTGATATAAGTGGTACTTATATGACATCATTTTAATTTATTTTCAGAAGTTAAAATCATTAAATATAATTTTTTGAAATTAAATATGTAGAAGGCTAATATTAAAATATTCAAATAATCTGTTTTACAGTTCGAAAATTAAATAATGCTGAATTTGTTTTGTTGATCGCTGGGCATAAGCAGCAGATATGCATGTTTAATAGCTTTTTCACATCCACGCTTCTATATATACCCTGCATAACGACTCTACTATTTTTACAAAAAATAGCGCCATCATATATACGAATACACGTATGTAGCATATAACGCAGGCTAAATCAAGAAACAAAGTGTACTCCCAATTATATAATATCTAACGTCACAGATGAAGAGACCTCCGCATGCTCAAGTAATATCCAATAAAGCTGCTATACCAACATTAGTAAATTACTCCAAATGCATTAATTGAATTGGCGGATATTTATCACAAATATGTTAAGACGAATCTGATTATGGTGAAAAGGAAGTTTTTCGAATCGGGAAAATGCAAGTTACATTTGTAATACAGTTCGAAACTTGAATTAAGTCGAACAGGTTTTATTGATCGCTGGGCATAAGCAGGAGACATGCATGTTTCATATCTGTTCAGCTACTAATCAGTGCATTGCTCTAATGCCAAGGTATTCGTGTGCATTACATGGCTCCGTTGTTTGGAAAAACAGTAGGGTCGGTGTGTATGGCGAATATAGGAGCGCTGCTGTGTTGCATTCGTTGGTATTGGAGCAATAAATTGATGAGTAGCCAAGAAGCTATAAAACATGCATGTCTGCTGCTTACGCCGAGCGATAAATAAAACCTGTTTAGCTTAATTTAAATTTCGAACTGTAACACAGATATAAGTGGCACTGTCCCGATTCGAAGAACTTCCTATTTAACATTCTCAAATTCGTGTTAACATATTCGTTAAATTGAATTTATTGTCAATTCAATTAATTCATTCTGCAAGAAAACATTTTTTGCCAATTTCATTCTTGTTTATACTTTCTTTTTGAGTACTCTTTCAGTTTATTGAAGAAAATCTTAAAGAAAATATTTCGTTTTAGTTTCTTATATAGGGTATTCCATAAGAACTGTACAATAGAACAGGTGCTGATAGCTTGGTCGATGACCAAAAAGTGAAATACCACCTATGAAACAATCCAACTTAATTTACAGTATACCACGCATGGACTGTGAGAAGGTATATATAGAAATGACCTAACAACTTTTGAACAACAAATTAAATGGACACAAATACATGAAAAACTCGAGCACAGCACTAAACAAACATATAATAACAGACAACCACAATCCAGACTTCAAAAATACGAAGATTCTTGCATACGAGACTAATAGTGAC
The DNA here is from genome assembly GCA_034642435.1 of Megalocaria dilatata. Taxonomy (NCBI): domain Eukaryota; kingdom Metazoa; phylum Arthropoda; class Insecta; order Coleoptera; family Coccinellidae; genus Megalocaria; species Megalocaria dilatata. The sequence continues at coordinate 93,964,763 of CM067854.1, forward strand.
AGAAGGAACATAAAGGAGATGATACATTCTGTCAAGAAAGTACCGGGAATTATCGATTTAAATCTGGCGGGGCAATGAAGCAGGCAAAAAAATTTTTTCCTAGGTTGGTACCACTGTCCTTAATTACTATACCAAGCTTGAGCGGGATCTGTCTACTAGTGTGTTTGCAACAGCTGATTAAGTCAGTCGATGTCAGAGTGCTGGAAAACCGTCGTACCAGCTTGAGAGAGATAGCACGTGATCTTAAGATATCCCACGAGTCCGCACGTACGATTTTGATTGATATTTTGGGCATGAGAAAGGTGGCCACACGACTCGTACCGAAAGACCTGAATTTTCTTCAAAAACGTCATCGCGAACAGGTTGCTTCAGACATGCTGGATCGCTGTAATTCCGATTCTACATTCATGGAACGCATTATAACTGGTGATGAGACCTGGGTCTACGAGTACGATATGCAAACAAGCCAGCAATCATCGGAATGGGTGGCAAAAAATGAGCCGAAACCGAAAAAACCACGCCAAAGCCGCTCGAAAATGAAGGTGATGCTCATTGTTTTCTTCGATATCTGTGGCGTGGTGCACTACGAATTCGTTCCAGAGGGTCAGACGGTAAACAAGGAGTATTACTTAGGCGTTATGAAACGTTTGCGTGAGCGTATCCGTAAGAAGCGGCCAAATTTGTGGGCGAACAACTCATGGAATTTGTATGACGATAACGCGCCTTCTCACCGAGCTACGATTGTGACTGACTTTCTCGCCAAAAACTCAACAAACGTGCTTCAGCAACCACCGTATTCGCCGGATTTGGCTCCCTGCGACTTTTTCCTCATCCCAAAACTAAAATTGCCCCTTCGTGGCACCCGTTTTGAATCGATTGAAGCCATAAAACAAAATTCGGCGCGAGAGCTAAAGTCCATCCCGGAAAGCGCCTATAAAAAATGTTTCGATAATTGGAAGTGCCGTTGGCATAGATGTATTGGAGCAAATGGAGCCTATTTTGAAGGCGACCCAATAAATTTCGACGATTAAATGTAAAAATGTTGTTTCAATTGAAAATTCCCGGTACTTTCTTGACAGAGTAGTATATATAAAGAAAAATAAAAATGCCATGAATGATAGAACAGATATTAGGAATCTGAGCCAGATTTATCAAACCATCATATAAAGATAAATGCTTAAAATCTGACAACCTTGAAAGGAAAAAATTTTCATCATCACTTATTGTATTCGCGACCACCTGTAACTGATGGTGATTTCTTTTGTAGCACTTACGGAGATTACTGACGGAAATATTGAAAACACCGACATTTCGCGCCATTATATTATCATAACTAACACATAGACGATACTGCATACCAGTGAAAACACATCTTTATTTTACTATTTGACTTCGGAATAATAATAATTTTTTGCTCAGGTACATCACCTCTTTATTCTATTTTATATATTTATTATTGCAATATCTTTTTACAGAGTTGTTAGATGACAGGAAAGTTTTAATTTGTATGCTAATGAAATTGAGAATGTCCTCACCCGAGGACGAAACGTCTTTTTAATATAAGCAGTACTTTTCTGTTTTGTTTGTGGAATCCAATATCCTAAGAAACTCCAACATTATGTATATATATATATATATATATATATATATATATATATATAGTATCCGGTTTGAAACCAAACTTACTTCCGGAAAGCAGATTTCTCCAGAATTCAACCAGTCTAACCTTTATAATTTTTTCCACAACTTTTGCGACTGTACTTATTAATGATATCGGCCTGTAGTTGGAACGATCTTTCTGATCGCCTTTTTTGTATAACGGTTTCACTAGAGCTGTTTTGAGTGAATATTCTATTTATTAGGTAGTTGTCATATTTTTATTCGCGTAATTGATCTTTAGTATTTCAGTTTAGGCCCTCCTTCTGCCTGTCAGATCTCTGGTATTATACCACAGAGCTTCTGAACTATTCCGGTTCATTCTAATCTTCCGGAACTAGTACTCTTTCTCTGTCATTTTGAGTAATAGTACTAGAGCCCACGACCAAAATTTTTGTCTCATAGCAATACAGCCAAAACCGCATCAAATCGATAGATACGATTATCCTGAACTCGAAAATACCAATATTAGACATTTTCCGCGTAGCGTTTGATCTGACCGAATTTTCAAAATTTTCAAAGCATTTTACCGAACTGCATCATAGCAATACTACTCTGTCAAGAAAGTACCGGGAATTTTCAATTAAAACAACATTTTTACATTTAATCGTCAAAATTTATTGGGTCGCCTTCAAAATAGACTCCATTTGCTCCAATACATCTATGCCAACGGCACTTCCAATTATCGAAACATTTTTTATAGGCGCTTTCCGGGATGGACTTTAGCTCTCGCGCCAAATTTTGTTTTATGGCTTCAATCGATTCAAAACGGGTGCCACGAAGGGGCAATTTTAGTTTTGGGATGAGGAAAAAGTCGCAGGGAGCCAAATCCGGCGAATACGGTGGTTGCTGAAGCACGTTTGTTGAGTTTTTGGCGAGAAAGTCAGTCACAATCGTAGCTCGGTGAGAAGGCGCGTTATCGTCATGCAAAATCCATGAGTTGTTCGCCCACAAATTTGGCCGCTTCTTACGGATACGCTCACGCAAACGTTTCATAACGCCTAGGTAATACTCCTTGTTTACCGTCTGACCCTCTGGAACGAATTCGTAGTGCACCACGCCACGGATATCGAAGAAAACAATGAGCATCACCTTCATTTTCGAGCGGCTTTGGCGTGGTTTTTTCGGTTTCGTCTCATTTTTTGCCACCAATTCCGATGATTGCTGGCTTGTTTGCATATCGTACTCGTAGACCCAGGTCTCATCACCAGTTATAATGCGTTCCATGAATGTAGAATCGGAATTAGAGCGATCCAGCATGTCTGAAGCAACCTGTTCGCGATGACGTTTTTGAAGAGAATTCAGGTCTTTCGGTACGAGTCGTTCGGCCACCTTTCTCATGCCCAAAATATCAATCAAAATCGTACGTGCGGACTCGTGGGATATCTTAAGATCATGTGCTATCTCTCTCAAGCTGGTACGACGGTTTTCCAGCACCCTTTCCTTAATTTTATCGACGTTATCTTCGATCGAAGCCGTCACTTCACGACCGTCCTTGAAGGCTCTGTACCACTGATATGCACGAGTTTTCGATAGAGCATTATCACCAAAGGCCTTTTGCAACATTTTCAATGCATCGGCACACGAAAATTCATTTGCAATACAAAACTTTAAACAAATTCTTTGCTCAACGTAACCACCCATATTAAAAATCGGCACGCACTCTGACATCGACTGACTCAATCAGCTGTTGCAAACACACTAGTTGACAGATCCCGCTCAAGCTTGGCAGAGTAATTAAGGACAGTAGTACTAACCTAGGAAAAAAAAATTTTACCTGCCTCATTGCCCCGCCAGATTTAAATCGATAATTCCCGGTACTTTCTTGACAGAATGTATGTCCGATTTGCAGACTGTAGTTGAATAATAGTTCTGAGATACCGGAAACATATTTTGCAGACGTTAGTGGTGTAGCGCAAACCCGTAAAATCACTTAAAAATATTAAAAATGAGACAAAAAGAATGTCTCATAGCAATATGTCTGAAAATCTTTTTTATTAGTAAATTTTGGTTATTTGATGCGAACAAAACAATTTTCAGACGGAAATGTGAACGCATTAAATTTTGAGACCGTTTTGAAAATGTTAACAAATTTGACCGATCGGTATCATAGCAATATGTCTGAAAATTGTTGGACATGATAAAATAAGTTGTCCACATGTGCAAAAAATTTATATCAGACAAATTAAGTGTAGCATCTTCTCTATCAGACAACTTTTCGATACTCAGATATCATTTAAAAATCGTATTGAGGCATCTTGAATTCTCTGTTACAAACCAATGAATACGTTGCGACCCTGAATTCATGACATGATAATTAACAAAAAATTTACCCGAAACCGTAACATTGAAGTTGAAGGACTGAAATAAATCGCACAAAAGAAAACTGGGATGAAGTTGAAAAAAAAAACGGTTTATTCAAAGTTACAAAATATTCTCGTATTCAATCACTGTCGGATTCGGAATCGTCTTCGAAATCACTCTCGACGTCGCTCGGGAGATCTTCAACGTCCTCTTCTGTAAAATAAACATCGTTGGTAAAAATCACGAACTTATTTATGAAATTAACAGCAAAAGCCATGTAAACTGTACCTGTTGTGGATGATGATTTGTCGTCCAAAATAACGTTGCTCAATTCAGGTAGTTGGTTGCCAGAGAACCACGAAAACTGAAATCGTCCCTCGTCTTCATACCATTTAAGATCTATAAGTTCTGCTTTTAGCAGAATTCAGTATGCTGTTGATGAACATTTTGTTGACATATACATGCTCAGAATTTTTTGATTTGTGTAGAGGGTAATGATATGAGTTTGACGAATTTCAATTTTATTGTGTATACAATAATTCATGAATTAAATATATATTATTATTATTATTATTACCATCCGCAATCTGCAGGGTTCAGTTCGGTTGGCGTTTTGGTATGAGCGTTGCTCCAGACTTGTGCAATATATTTTGTTCGTAATAAATGTTTCTCCAATTCCGTTTTGCGTGGTGGCAGATTGCAGGCGTCGTAATTGGATAACTGGAGATTCAGAGTTGTCGAAGCCTCGTCGTTTTTAATTTTATATGTCTTCGAAAAAATGTTGAATCGAGCTAAATCGACGTTATTAATTTTTTTTTCGTTGTACAATCTGCACGTGAATTCTTCCAAAACGGGGAATACCTTGTCACTATCAGAAGTTTAGCTGCCCAAATCACCGAAAGCTTCTTGATAGCGTTTCGAATTTTTCAGCATCGTCAATGGTCTTTTTTTACCCTTGGGATATAACGCGGGATTATAATCGCAGCCGGTCATTGCATGGAAAGCAAAAAAAAATACTGATTGATTTGATAGTTTTGGTTTTATTTAAAGCACAATTGAGTAACTTTTACAAAAGAAATAAGTAATGAAATCTGTCATCTGTCAAAGTACATATAATAGACAAGGGAGATTCTTGAATATCTATGAAGGCTGTAAATTAAAAAAAAACATTTAACAGAGGCGTCGGCCAGGCGACTCCGAAACGTTATTTGCGTTTTTGGGAGTATATGCTACACTTAAAGTGTCTGAAAACAGGTTTTTGGTAATCATGGCAGCAATACGAAAAGTTAAAAACAAATTATCCGTATTGCTATGATACAGGTCGGCTAAATTTGTTGACATTTTCAAAAATGCGCTCAGGCTATGTGCTACGCACAAAATGTGACAACAAACTTTTTCGTAATACAATTATAGAATCTATGTACATTTTCACTATCAGACGTATTGATATAATACCGACTGCCTTTTTTTGACACTGCAGAAATGGCCTCCCACGCAGTTGCTACACTTTCGACCGTTACTACACACCTAGTCGGGTTCAGAATCATACAATCTAACGATTTTATAGGGTTTTTGCCGTATTGCTATGAGACATGGTTTTGGTCATGGGCTCTCGTACTATAAAGCTGTGTATGCCTTATATTCTCTAAGTTACTCAGTATCATTCGAGTTTATGACTACTGACCTATGAATTATGTGCTTCTCATCAGCAGATTTCACCAAACCTTTCGTTATCCCCGGTTTTTTCTTCGCCTCATAACACTTCACATGCACCTAGAAGATAACATTAAACCTTTACTTATTCTTATGAGCCTGCATTCCGATACGTGAGTCACGCCCACCAAGCATTAACAATCACTGCAGTTTTCTGCCTCCATAACCTGGTAGAATTTTATTCGATCAATGCTGTTTTCTTTATTACGGGACTATGATCTCTGAGAGTTGACGCAGGATATATTGCAAGCGTAGGGAAATAATCTGTAACATTGCAACGAATGACATATGAACTGCAACCCAAAAGGCGCATCGAATCCTTAACGAAGATATTCATTGAATTCATATGGACTAGTTGAAGGTGAACGATAGAGGGCACTAAACCCTTCTCAATAGCTTGAATTGAGGCGAATAGTTTTCGTAAAACCAAGATTTAGGACGGAATATATGAAAACTAATTTGTTTTCAACATGTACAACAACTTCATCATTCTGATTCGAATCTCCTGAATTATCAATAATTTCGTATTCTGGAATTCCGAAAATATTAATGCTTGGAACATGCCACATTGTCGTGAAAATTATAACATTGAACTGGCACTCAAATCTTCTCAACAAAATCAACATTTCATCGAAGTTTCCATGAAGCTGCTTATGTTAGCCGGGAAAACGGCGAATCCTCCCTTCTTGGCCTCTTCAGCAGCGATTTCGAAATCGTTATAATTATCCACCTCAGTTACTTCAAACTCCAAGTGTTTGAAATCTCTTTTATATGGATCCATAACTTAATCTGAAACCGTGGCATAGAGAACACAAAAAAACAATGAATATTATATACAAGCAAACTGTCGAAAATAAATCAAGAAAATCACAGGAAGAATCCTTATAGTGGGAATCATTAACATATATCAATAACATGCTCTCACATATACAGACATAAAACACCTCCTAACCAAAATGAAAAACGAGTAGTAAATAAAATTCAATTTCCACAAAATTTTTATTGATGAATGACAATTGTTTTGTTACACTGTGGCTCAATCGATGTTGACGACATTTCAAATTATCGACCCATATCTCTTTTGAGCACTTTATCGAAAGTCATAGAGAAGTTGGTATTCAATAGGTTGTTGGATTATTTGAATACATTTTTATTAATTACTGAAAGCCAGCATGGCTGCTGACTCAACCGATCGAGCAAAGAAGCTGCTTGTGACGTAAATAGTTTCGTTTACGATTGCGTGGATGGCGTGTCCTATGTTGCAGGGCTATTTTTCGCTGAATCAATAATAATAATTAATAATAATAATTTATTAATTACCCTCAAAATTTTACAGGGAATGTCATGTATATATATATGATAATATACATATATGTATAAATAAAAGCAATATATGAATAAAATAATAGTTAATTAATAACAATAACTGATATTAGATCTAATTTAAAATTTCTCAAAGTCAAAATATAAAAATTATCAGACATTAATATAGACACGATTATAAAGAATTACAAGAAATAATTGACGACTAGAATTGGTACGTCATAAATTCATCCATGGAATAAAAACTACAATCAGCAAGAATCACCTTAACTTTCCGTTTGAATGCTGTACAATGCAGCGACTTCAGGTGCTGAGGAAGTTTATTATACATTTTCATACCATTGAATATATGTGTGTTTTGTGTTCTCTTCAGTCTATGACGTGGAGCCATGAAATTATCCCTTGATCTTGTTTCATGATTGTGAACCGCTGAGTGTTTTTGGAAAGTGTTCTTATTCTTGTGTATATACATAAGGCATTCAAGGACATAGCAGCATGCAAAGGTAAGTATACTATATTGCTTAAAAAGAGGTCTACAGCTAGTGGTCTGGCCCATTCCTGCTATCAATCTTATGGCCTTTTTCTGTTTCAGAAAAACTCCTCCAGCATCTGAAGATGCGCTCCATAGGATTATGCCGTAGGTCATTCTGCAGTGAAATTGTGCATAATAAGCAAGTACCGCCTCTTTCTCTGTGGGTATGCTTTTTATTCGCCGTATTGCGAATAACGCCGTAGAGAGCTTATGGCATACTTCATTTACATGCTTCTTCCAAGTTAAATTTGCGCTAATTGACACTCCGATCATTGAATTCCTTCCCATTTTTGGTACTTTGTGCTCACAAGCAGCTGTTGTGTTTTCTCTGGATTTACTTTCATGTTATTTACATTGAACCACTCTACAGCGCCCTTCACAGTTTCCTCTGACTTATTCAGTAGCAAATTTCTATTCTTCGCTTTATTCAAGACTGGTGTGTCATCAGCAAAGATGGTCTCATCATCTGCAACAGTATTACACACCAGATCATCTATATAAATTAGGAATAAAGTCGGTCCCAGCACCGATCCCTGGGACACCCCTGTACTAATTTTCATTCTTGAAGACCGCTTGCGTTCCAAATCTACTATCTGGTAGCGATCCTCAAGGTAGGACCTCATCAGATCCAAAGCTGCACCTCTTATGCCCATATATTCTAACTTGCGCAGAAGCTTTTCATGATTGACACAATCGAATGCTCTAGTCAAATCCATGCACGTCAAAATCACGTCATCTGCCTCGTCCATGATGAATTCGATAATGTGGACCAAAGCAGTGATAGTTGACCTACCCTCTCTAAAGCCATGCTGGTAATTTCCTAGCAACGTATTGCTCTCCAGAAATGTGTTCAACCTTTTTTTGAGGAGGGACTCGAAAATTTTCGAAATAACTTGCAGTATCGAGATTGGCCTATAGTTTTCATATACCTCTTTATCTCCCTTCTTGTATACAGGTATCTCCCTTGCGACCTTCAATTCATCGGGAAAGTAGCCCTGCTGGAAGCAATCATTTATAAGGTCTGAAATAGTATCTGCTAAATGATTGATGACGTTTTTCAGGATTTTTACCGTGAAACCATATATATCTTGTGAAGATTTATTTTTCATCTCTGCCATAACCTTTATAACTTCCTCCGGTGTCGTTGGGGTCAAAAAAAGGAGCATGAAATTTTAATCTTTTTGTTTTTCAACAGTTTCTCACTCAACTCTGGATTGGTGTTAGGTCCAGTTAACTTTTCTCCGATTGCTGAAAAATACACGTTGAATGATTCTTCTGATAATGACGAAGGATATAATGTCCCTTTTTTTGTTTTTATTTTGGAATTTATGATCTGCCCTATAGCCCGGCTCTTATTCTCCGCTTCGTTCATGAATTTTAAATTTTCATATCTGATGTTATCATTCACAAGTTGATTAAATTGTTGTTTCAATGTCATATATAGCTTCTTCGAGTTCTCATCTTTGGGCTGCGTCTATTTTCTATTTAATTTCAATTATTTCAGATTTTTCCCAGCATTTAGTTTTATTATTGACTACTTTGGTGAAAGTTCTTGAAACAGTGTCGTATTGTGCCCATACGTATAGAACCCCAATCTACATTCTGCAATTGTTCCTGAAACAGGCTAGTATTTTCTTTATTCAATATACGAATCGTTTTAAATTTTTGTTTTTCAGGAATGTTTACTATCTGTCGAGTCTCTGCGCCAGATGATCGGATAAATGATAATTTATTGTTTCCGAATTATAGGAGGAACCATTCAAATTTGTGAAAACGTTATCAATGCAATTACTTGACTTATGCGTTACACGTGATGCCTGACTGAAAACCACATGCATACCGTATGAAATGAGTGTTTCTTTAATCTTTATATCCTCATTATTAACTCCATTAAACTGCACATTGAAATCACCTGCAATCAGTACATTATGACTCGATTTGCTGGCAATGATATTCATGGCACCATCCAGCCGATCAATAAATAAATCGAAATCTCCATGGGGAGGTCTGTAGACACATATATAGCATGTTTTGGTGGGCTTTTTGAATATTGCACACATTTCTATATGTCTTTCAATTGATAAACAATTTATAGCTTCCACAGGTTCAAATTGTGTGCCCTCACTCACAAGGATCAAGCAACCACCGTTTTTGAATGCATCACGAGCAAAGGCAGTAGCTACTTTATAATTAATAACTGTCATACCTTTCAGTTGGTCTTTATTCAACCAATGTTCCGTTATACATGCCACTTTGTACTTTTCAGCATTTAATATCTTTTCTAGTCGCTCAAGTTTATTTCTGATACACTGTATATTTATATTTAATATTGCGTCATATTTTAAATTAGCATTTTCCTGACCTACCTGCATAACGTCTTTATCAATCCTCCTTAATTTATCTCCGAAAAAATTGGAAGTGCTTAACCAACACGCCTGAGGGCCAAATTTGAGGTTTGTATATATCCTCCAGAAGTGACAAATACGCACCAACTTTGAACGATACACTATTTGATATATCGCGCTTTGGGAGTTTCTCGACTACAAACTCTTCCCCTGGAAACCTCCCTTTCAGATGGCTCATAACTTGCGATTCATTGACGTTTGTGTTCACACGTCCCACATACATCCAAGCACGTCTCGGTGCACCTAAGAAATTTGACGCACCAGCACCAGCCCCAGTCACCCCTATATTCCATTTTTTTTCGAAAAACTTCTTCCTCCACTGAAATTATTTTGTTGGGAATCTACAGCATCTAAACTTCTTCTGTTTATATCCGCCATTACTTTGCTAACAGAGTAGTTTTCTGTTTTATCTACAGTTTTCTTCCTTGCCGATTTAAAATTTTCATCTGCTGAGATTGTTTTTACAGATTCCTCCGTGATCACAGGAAATTTATCACCAGACACGAAATTTTCCTTTGCAGATAATTCATTCGATATTTTTTCCAAAGATGGTTCTGTCTGATTGTTTTCCTCAATTTTTTCGAGTAATGATAGGTGCTTTTTTAAAATTTTTATTTTATCATGTAATTCTGCTATTAAGTTTGATTTTTCATCCAATATTCTGTTTAAATAAAATACCTCTAATTGTCTTTTTCTTGCATTCACCAGGTCATTATCATTGCATTGCTCCAAATCTTCGTTTACCATTGATATTTGCTGTTGACTTACAGATTGTTCGAAGCATAATTCATTTAGATCAGAGAGGCGACATCTAAGACTCTGTATTTCCAAGTCTTTTACCTCGCACTGGCTTTTCTGCTTTTGTAATTCCAGATCTTTCCCGTCGCAGTGCCACTTTTTTGAGGTTATATTTTCACAGCAAATCACTTCTCCATTTCCATTCACGTTGATTCCGAAAATTTTCAGAATGCAGCTAGGGTGGTATGTCTTATTACATTTGAAACAGGAGATATAATTTTTCACTTCTTTTAAGCATTTATTGCACACAACTTTAGCACTAATATTTTTACGCGGCGCCATCTTGGAAATCCCTTAATAGGCTGATGAATGAATCAAGAACATTTGACTATCTTAATCTACAGCCTCGGATTTAGGGGTGTTTTTCTCCAGTGGTTCAAGGATTTTTTGAATAATATGTACTTATATATCCGTGTAGGTCAACAGAAATCTTCCAGATATCCAGTTGAATTGGGGATCTCGCAGGGTTCTGTTTTTGTCTATTTTATTCATTCTGTTCGTCAATGATCTTCCTCTTTACGTTATCATGTATTCATCAATGGTAGCCTATATCAAGATCACCCGGGTGTGAACTTGTGCTCCGCTGTTTCATTGATCGGTGCTTTTCGAAAGTCCATAATTCTGAATGGCAATAAAACTGATCTTTTGTTCTTTCAGTAGCGTGATATGGATCGCCAGTTAAAATCAAAGCTTCCGGATCTTCAGTGTTCCGATTGTGTTAGTTTCTTAGGACTTCCGGTTAACGGGGTTCTGAATTGGAGGACTCAGTATGTTCGAGGTTGAAGTGCATTTTTCGCCGTTAGACGTCTCAAGCAAGTTCTACCGGAAGAATATCTGATTTGCATCTATTATTCGTTGGCCTACTCTCACCTAAGCTACAACTCGTGCACTTATCGCACAGAAAAAAATCATTCGACTTATTTTCAACCTTTCACCAGTGGAGTCCTGGAGACTTTTCTTTATTTACAACCAAATTTTTAAGTTTTCCTTGCGTTTTCATACTAAATTGTTTATTATATATCAAAAAAAAAACTCGAAGTTACTCAGAAAATGCTGTTATTACCATGAATATATTCTCTGTATTCCAAAACATAGAACAACTGAATTTCAGCACTTGCAAACGTACTATGGTATTAAATTATTCAATCTTCTTCCGGAGAGAATGAAAGTTTTGGAGTACAGAAAATTAAAGAAAAATATTAAGGAATTATTATTGATAAATTGTTTTCAAAGTGTTGGCGAATACTTGAATTGCTTTTTTGTATGAGGAATCTAAATTTTTTTTTACTCAATTTTTTTTGTGTTTCAGTTACTAATTTGCTTTTTTTTATTATTATGTGTATATATTCAGGGGTTGTGATGTTAGCGTGTACAATTTTCTCTATAAGACTTACATCCGCCCGATAATTGAATATGCTGGGCAGATTTGGTGGCCATCAACCAAATTTGATGACGCGGCACTGGAATCGGTTCAATGGCAGCTACTCGTTTGCCCTACGGTTACCCTAGACCATCTTATGAAGGGAGCACCTTCTATTAATGCCTTAAAAAACAGGTTGGATGCCCAATATCGTTAGATTGGATTTGGCTTTTTCTCACCTTCTTCTTTTATATTTCGTATACAGTCATCAGTTTTGTTTGTATTTTTTTGTTCACATTACTATTATTTTTTTGTTTCTGGGTTTATAGGTGCTAGCTCAACCCTTCTCACTGCTTAAATAAATAAATAAATAAATAAATAAATAAATATATATATATATATATATATATATATATATATATATATATATATATATACACGATAAGACCCGATAAGAGATTAAATAGCAAATATCTCAACTGAATTGGTATCTGTGAGAAAAATAAATGCAAAGAACCAAGAAAATATGAACTATAAATGTGTCCTAGTTGTTATGAAAGAGAAGATATACAAAAACGAATTCTGGCCAACTGAAATCAAATTTTCAAGATTCGATTTCCGGAAGGGACAGTATTTATTAGTTAATAATAGGAGATAAATTCAACTATACACAATAACAAAGCAGATAAATATAGAAAGTAAACGAATAGGCAGCACATACAGCAGTAATTACAGCAGTATATTACCAGAATGTATGCTCTTTAGAAAATACAGTAGAGTGTCTAGAGGAAACTTTAATTAAATCAACATCAAGATGCTCAAATTCTTTGTATAACTGAGCACTGGAAAACAGAAGAACAGTTAGGATATTATGTTATCAAAGAATTTTCACTTATGACATTTTTTGTAGAAACAAATTGGAGCATGGAGGAGTTGCTATACATATAAGATATAAATATATACACATAAAATAAATTACAGACTAAGGAAAGAAAGGATATAAAGAGAGCTTCAATGAATGTGTCGTATATAATTTGAAAACGAAGGAATAAAGCAGGTATGTATTGCGATATATAATGATGAAAATGTAAACATACTCGCTGCAAACATATTTTAAAAACTATTTAATGATAATATCATAATCACCTTGATTGGAGACTTCAATATAAACATGATCGAAGATTCTTTCAAAACGTGGGAATTGCTAGAAATTTCACGAACATACTATATAAAGCAAACAATATATCAGGTGTTTTTCTACAGTGATAGAACTTTAGTTTGAAATAAAACACATTTAAATTAAGATTGAAGCCAATTTTTTTTTATTTGAGAGATAATTTTATGACATTTTTGTTTTAAAAATAATTTCCGGCATATGTCCACCACGGCAAGATCTGAGAAACCGCATTCGACCAGACCAATTTTGGAAAACTTTTTCGAGTAATTTAGGGTTTATTTTATCAATAACACGAGTTATGTTGGCTTCCCAAGCGTCTATTGTTTCTGGTTTATCAGCATAAACCAATGTCTTGACATAACCCCAAAGAAAATAATTCAGTAGAGTTATGTTGCATGATCTTGGAAGCCAATTAATTGGACCATTTCTCGAAATAATGTTATTGCCAAATCTTTCTTTCAATAACTCAATTGTTACGATAGCAGCATGAGGTGTAGCACCATCTTGTTGGAACCACAACACTTCTGGGTCGATACCATTCAAATTTTGAAACAAATAATCATTGATCATCGATCTGTAACGAGCACCATTTACTGTAACATTAGCTCCAGCATCGTTTTTAAAGAAATATGGACCGATGATGCCTCCAGGGTGTAAAGCACACCATACAGTGCATTTTCAGGATACAATGAAACCTGCAGAACTTCTTCACTCCATACACGGCAATTTTGCTTGTTCACATAGCCGTTCAACCAGAAATGAGCTTCATCACTAAGCCTAATTTTACGATAAGAAAGTGGATCAACTTCAAGCTGTTCTAAAGGCCAATCAGCAAACAAACGATGCTTATTATGGTCAAGTGGCTTCAGTTCTTGAACCAGTTGGATCTTCTATGGGTGCAGACCAAGATCTTTAAGCAAAATTTTCCATGTGATGGATGCACAGAGTCCAGCTTGTTGTGAACGTCGACGAATAAACAAATCTGGATCATCACTAGATAATCATCTGGATAACACTTACAGCAGCGATATTTTCTTCTGCCCGTACAGTTCTTCATCTTGTTGTTGTTGCATCGAGTAGAGAAAATGTTGTCCGAAATCTATCGATATTTCGACGAATAAGCTCCTCTGATGGACGATTATGTAAACCATAAATTTCATTAAGTACTCTATAAGTTTTACGAATAGAACACTGATTTTGAAAATAAATTTCAACAATTTATAAACGTTGTTGCGGCGTGAGCTTTTCCATGGTAATTTGTCAATGCTTACTGAATAGAAATGTCAAAACCACATGGCTTGTACCTTCTGTCAAATAACAGTTATCCCTATCGAAATTTCTAGCATTGTAAAAAAAACATCCGATATGAACCACCTTCCTAGGTGGTTCAGACCAACCAACAGCAACATAAAAGATTGAATTGATTGATAACATCTTTACAAATACAGAGGAGACTTATGAATACAAACAAACATCTCAGACCATACAGCACAAAAAGTAACTTTCAAAATAAGGCAGAAACATACTGAGAAAAGTTATAAGCGATTGTCAACAAAAAAGAATATCATGCACTTAAAAGAGTTATTCAACAAAAATGATTGGAAATCATAGTTAATACTCCTTATTAATGATAATTGGAAATCGTTTTATGAAATACCTTAAGATGATATGAATACGCAGTTCAAAATATTACATGGCATATATCTGAGATATTTCAATGAAGCTTTTCGACTGAAAAAAAGTGTCTATAAATACAATATCCTATTTGAGTATTACAGATCCTAATATTAGGGAGAAGAATAATGAATTGGATGTGTTAGTGGTACTCAGTTCCCACAATAAAATTTTCAAGAATATGTACCGTGAAATGAATGTGGAATATGATCTTTTGTTGAGAAAGCAAAAAACCTAAAAATTCTGATAATAGAAAATTTTGATAATAAGAATAAAACAATGTTAAACCTGGTAAATTCTCCGAAAATAAAAGGAAAATACAAATGAAATGAATGACGATCCTCAAAAAATAGTAAACGATATGAATGACGTCTTTATTAGTGTTGGACAAAGATAAACGAATGACATACCAGCAATCAATAGTGACAGTTTTAAAGAACTTGATAGATCTGAAGCTCAAAAGGAATGCGAGGAGTTATGAGGGACACAGATCACCTGAGAAAAATTACAGAAGCTGAAACAATCGAAATAATTGAATCATTGAAAAATAAATGCTCAAGTGGATATGATGAGATTTCAAATAATATTATAAAACAAACAGCCGAAGAAAGAAGGATACAGTCGAATCATATCATCAATAACACATTCAGGTATGGAATTTTCCCAGATAAATTAAAGGTTGCCGTTGTAAAGTCTGTTCATAAGAAAGGTGACATGAACCATTATAACAATCACAGATCTTTAACCATTTTAACAAGTTTCTCCAAAATCATGGAAATGATTTACTGCAGACAAATCATGTTGTTCAATAAGATCTGATTGGGGTTCCCTTTAGATGTTTAGTGCTCCCCTGTAAGGCGAGCTTGTTCATAAAAGTGAATTCAACTTTTAGTGGGATGTTGTTATTTTTCCCCTTGAGTTAAAATGCTGTTGAGATCGCTTTCTACCAACTTTAACTTCAGAGTGTTTCCAATTCCCTCTATAATTTTCTCAACTGTTATCAATGTTTCCTGTCTTTCTAATACAAAAATAATTATACTTCTCCTTCCTTTTTTTCGTTGTAAATTTCCAACTTTTCACCCAGTTGCCGATTTTCTGTTTCTGCTTTGTTGAGACGGTGACTGATTTTCTTGATTTTCAATGATATCATAGACTTTCACTATCTTATCTCAAAGCTGAAGGTTCGTTATTTCTGTACTTGTCATTTCTAGAGAGTGAATTCTACAAATCTCACGCCATGCGGTTGTATTTCAGAGTTATCAACGGCAGTCGTATGTGAACTTATAAGCAGTCTTGTTATAATTAATAAAATCGATTTATTTTCAAACTATATATGTTATTTTGACTTTCCGGAATGACTCCGGGGTATTTAACATTCAGTGTGAAGCTTTCTTAAATGAATACATTTTCACTGTGTAATCAACAATATTCACCTTGAAATTTTAGTTAAATTCAGGAGCGTCGCCTTAATGAATGCAAATGGGAACCTTTCCTATGGTCGTAGCATGTTTCAGTCGACTCTGTTTCTAAGTGAATCTATTGTAATGTGAATATGTTTGGATTCCGGACGCTTCGGGATGGCAGCTCCTGCGCAGGGACGCCAACAATTCCCATCGGAACGTCGTGACCTTAACGGAACGTCCAGACCAGCTAGCGACCTCACAAAACTACCGACAATGGGTGAACTGAGGAGGAAGGAACTTCACGTAAAGACGTTGTGATCTAGTCTAGCGAAAGATCACTTCAATAATTTGAAATATGAGATAGAGTTATAGCAGCGGTACCGCAATGATAAATTGAAACACTTACAATTCCCGACCAACTCGCCCCCAGAGAAACGTGAAGACCGGCAAGAGACCTTAACAAATCTACCGACGATGAGTGAAATGACGAGGAGGGAGTCTTCACTAAAGACATGAAGAAATCGCCTGGCAAAAGTTCACTCCGAAGCTGCGCTGAAATGTATGGTGGTGGTATAACATCAAGGTTACTTAGGGCAAAATCGAAACAAAGCGACGTATATTCGATATGAGGATGCTTTGACGGAAAAAAATCAAACTGGAAAAAGCAAAGGGGTCTAAATGCTCCAGAAATCTTCCTTATTACACTCCACTAAAAATATACATTAACTTGTTAGTCTTTCCTCAATTATGTCTAGAAACTCAACTTCTGGCGCTTAAACAAATTCACCGGATGAATTTTTTGTCTCAAAAACTTAATTCAAAATTTGGAATTTTACAGTTTGAATACTCGAAAAAATGTCAGAAAGGGACAAATAGGAGGAAAAAGATTTACATTAACGGTCTGAATATTACAAATAAGATTCAACTGAACGGCCTGAATATTACGAAATAAAAAGTATTCTGAACTGTCTGACTACTACGAAAGAAATACTCTTTTCCGGCCGGTAGGTCTATTTATACACTCGGTAAAAGTGACATGCCCATGTGATAAAAAATTCGTGTCGTTTTTAAGTAAGGTTCAAAATTCGCTAGATGATTGATAGAACTTGACGTCATGTTCTTCTGGAACGACATCGAAAGAATTCCTTATATGGGCGTCACCACCAACTTCGCCCCTTTGCTTTCCTTTGTTTGCAGACGCAAAAAGAGAGCTGCGAACTGAATTGTCATATCTGCGGAAAATAAAACTATCGCGATTTCTTTTACGCGTAGATGCTCGCTCAAAACACTAATTAACTCGATTCGAATATTTTCCAGACGGAAAATAATTAGGGCGTAAAGGGTAGGGCGAAAATCAGCGCTGTTTCTGCCATACATTAATTCCCGTTAGAAACACCGGTCACCTCAATTCGAATTTAATATCTTTCCGTGGAAAGAGAACTTACGCGTAATGCCAATATGGGTCGAGTGACACATTATCTTGAAGATTTTGCAATTCTATTCATCGACAGTCTTTTTCGGCGACTGAGTAATTTTTCTCAGCGTCATTCACCTACCGACAATCACTCTTTCGAGTCTTTCAAAC
This sequence comes from Megalocaria dilatata, assembly GCA_034642435.1. Lineage (NCBI taxonomy): Eukaryota > Metazoa > Arthropoda > Insecta > Coleoptera > Coccinellidae > Megalocaria > Megalocaria dilatata. The sequence goes on from CM067854.1 coordinate 93,982,693, forward strand.
ACTTGCGTCAGGGCGGCACCCAGCCCGATATCAAGGCGTCAGTCTGTGAGTTGAACGGTCGATTAAAATCCGAGCAAGCTAACTTCGGTGATTCTGTTAACTTCCTGTTGAGTGTTTCGATTGCTTGTTGTTGCTTGTTACCCCATTTCCACCTCCGTTATTTTCGTAGGTGGGAAAACTATCCGGGTAAACTCTCCCATAAATCTACGCTACCAGCTAGTCATCCTCAGGAATCCGCGCAATTCTCGAACAGTCCTGGTCAGAGATATCGAGTTGACGATTTCGTCAGGGTCTGTTACAATTTCATCTTGTGGATGTGGCCCGAATTCTTTAGCGAACTCCTCATAAACGCGCATTAACCTGGATTGATCCGAAAATTAGCCTACCCGAAACGGCGGAATACAGTCCATAAGCTAGTCAGGAGTTCTTCAAATATTTATCCTAATACAACGGTATCGTCAAAATAGCCCAATGACTCGATCGAGCAGCCGCTGGAATGTCGCCCCCGCTGAGTTAAGACCAAAAACATCATCTCGAATTGGAACATCCCTCTTCCTGGAACGGTAAATGCAATGGTGGGCTTGCTCTGCTCAGTTAGTGGGACTTACCAATATTCATGTTTCAAATCAAGAGTGAAGATATACTTGGCCCTCCGGACTTTGTCCAAATTAGCCGTTGTGTACGTCAGCGGATATGCGTCCTTGCTGGGGACTTCATTCGTAGGCCTAAAATCAATAAAAGATCACTATGCTAGAACTCCACGGTTCAATCATCACCTTCGCAAACATTTTATCGACTTCATTATTTATAACGCCCTGCATCTTCAGGTTATGAGGCTTATGCCGTTATGTCAACAGCTACTGCCCAGGTCTGATCCTTATTTCGTTGTCGATAAACGTCGTCTTACCCTGAACGTTCTGTTCTAAGAACTGCTTCAATATTCGCTCCTGGTCGGTGATCAGGGACTTCACCACGAGTTTTTCGGAGAGTCTCGGAGGACAATTCGCCTTTTCTAACAACTGGCTTTTCAGATAGCTCTGGGGAGTCTGTAAGCATATGCGGAAGTCGTACGTTCCTCCCACATCCATACCAGCATTATGCCGATTGGTAATTGGGGTATCAACATTTGAATGGGGATCACCTCATTCCTCACCAGCAGCAACATATAGCGTAACTGTCTGCAGGACAGTTACGCAGCCACAGTAACTAACATATCACTCACCGGAGAGGTGTAAATACCCAGATCTCGACATCTTTTAGTCACCGTTCCACTCAAAAATGACCTGGAAGTACCAGTATAAAACATTAATTTTGGAGCTGTTTTAGGTGGATATACTGTCCCTTTAACCCTGGTAGCAAAGGTATTAGCTGTCGAGGTTGTCCATTTACGATAGCTCCGTTCTAGAACAGCAAGAATCCCTGGACTACACCGTCCACACCGTGGACAGAATAGAACAGGTTTGACCCAACATTCTCGCCTCATGTGTCCAACTTAGTGTGGCCCTTAGTCCATTGGTCGGAAGCTTTTCAGACTTTTAGGCGGCGGAATACCACTTGCCACAGGACCAACTCAAATATCTTCCCTTTATTCAACAGTGCCAAATGGATCCTCGTTCCTTGAAACGCAAGGGCTTTCTGCAAGGCCAGTTTTAGTCCTATTTTGATGATGCTGATTTGCTCCTCTTCAGTCGGTCTTTTTCTGATCAGTTTTAGGAACAAGTTGTACGTCCGTGCCACAACGAGTACCAATTTTTCTCTTTCCCCTTGTGACCGTTTACTTCTTTCTTCGAGGATACTCTCCTCATACTCCGGTGGGAGGAATACCTCACGCAACTGCTCCTTAAAATCCGACAAGTCCCTGAAGATTTCACGACGGAGAACATACCAATCCTTGGCGTCCTCTCGGAATAATTCAATTATCGACTCAAACAGATGTTGGTGTGATGCTTTTCTTGTCTCCGTAACTGTTCTACCTCCTCCAGGAAGAGTTCACGCCACCGGAACCATCAAAGTGCGTATTCCATTTGTACACGGGAACTGAATGGCGGTTTTGACCTATCACGAGTTTCTTATCCAAATCTATGGTGATTATTTTTCAAGTATTGAAATCCTACAGAACCGTTTTATAGGAAACGGAATTTGTAAACAGCAAAAGAATTATTGTTTATTCAAACCAAAGGATTTAAAAGGAAAAGAAAATGCCTCTAGACTGATGTCACGTTCGTGCGGAGTAATCAAGTTGGTCGATTATAGTTAAGTTAATTAAGTCTATAATTATCTCTTAAGCTTCAGGGAAGATCTGTCAAACAAAAAGTAGATACGTTCAACGTCCATTTAAAAGTTTTCATTTTGGGTATTCAAATTCGATATACGGTGAACAATTACGAGAATATCTATCTTCCAATATATTCAGGTCTGAGACTGGTTCTGAAAGATTTTCACTTTCAGATAGTGGCTCAACTGTAATGTGCTGAATCCTTTCATTTTCCGGGGAAAATTCGAATAATTTTTTCTCGTTAACATCTTCAGTATAAATAATTATCAATGTTAGATATTTCTTCTGATATGAAATTCGGTTGGTTTTGTTTTTTTTCTAGTTTGATGATTTATTGGTTTTGTGGATACTTACTGATTACTTTTGAGTCAGACTTTTTTCGTGGTTTTGAAGAAGGTGAATAATTAAGGGTGAATTCATGAATGCGGCGGATATTTCATTCCGAGTATAATAAGGAGTAAGAACTATGGTAAAGAAAAAAATCTTCGAATCGAGTCAGTGCAACTAGTATCTTTGTAACAGTTTTAAGCTCACATATAGCCAAATAGGTTTTGTAGGTTGTTTGGGCATGAGCAAGCGACATGAATGTTGACATCTCATAAGTGTAATGTCCTAAGGCCCAACGAACGCAACACTAAAATTTTACCGACGATAGCATTATGTAATGCCCGCGAATATATATACGCAACATACCCTATCAAGCTTATTCAACAAATGAACTGTATTCCTGATAACTTCTAGCTTACTAAGGTAGAAACCTTCTTCATGCTCATATTCTTCCTGGCTGTAATGTCAATAAATATCAATTATCCTCAAATGAATGAATAAATGCGATGGATATTTTGTTTCGAATATAACAAGGCTTATGAGTTATGATAAACAGAATGTTCTTTGAATCGGAACAGTTCAACTTGCAACTTGTGTAATAGTCCAAAATTAAAATATAACCGAAGAAGTTTTCTTGGAGTATAGGTAGCAGACATGTATATTTCAATGTTTGTTGGCATTCTGGCTAAGTTATTGATCAGACGTTTCGGAACTACTTTCTAATGAGGTGTCATAGCACCTCCATCTATTATTTAATGAATTCTTATTCGTTTAGTTTCCATTCTAATCTAATACATAAATACACTGATATCTGCTCTTTTCGAAAAAATGGGAACTTTCTTTTCAGTACGTGTGTGTATGATCTCCAAATTAAATAACTAAAAGAGCTTTAATATTTCCCATGTATTTGGTACATCGAGAAAAAACTGATTTTGCTTCCGCCTCATACATTATACAGATTGGTTTCCCTTTGGTCGATATTTCTGTATGATTTTCGGACACTGGCAAAAGATCCGATTTTCTGCTTCGACTTGATAATTCAACGAAGAATTGAAAATCACCTGCACACTTGTAAACAGTCTGAAAAATCCCGATCACGACACCAATTTTTTTTCAGCAATGAAAACTCTTTCCGAATCAAAGTCTTATTCGAAGGTACTTGAATGTTTTCAAGCTCCACTTAGGGAAAAAGTAAGTAAGTTCTGGAAATGTATAAGAATATAAATGAAAACAACCTTATATATCCTCTACGATCGGAAATTTTGACATTCATAAATTTCAAGAAACTCAGTGAGAATGGACACATTCTAATCGTAAACTAGAAACATTGATGTTCATGGACGAGTTTAAAAATTTTGCCGATTCGGTGATTTCACATTATTTATTATATATGAATAATTGGTTAAATATCAGCGGCTTCTCAACATTCAATTCTTCTAGTCGCATATCCATATCCATTATACTATATTCAAGATGAATATTATTTGGTTGTTATCTGGAAATAAATTCATTTTCACTGATTTTCACTACAATATCGACATTGTTCAACTTCAACTTATACTGAAATGTTTTTGAAAGATTTCGCAGATTGTTTTTGAAATAATTTGTGCCACTCTACTTCCAAAAGTTTGGGTGGTTTCTCCATGTTCTCACTATCCGACGTCTATACTCAATAGTTCTTATTCTTGCAATATTTGTATATTAGTTAATTTATATATAGTATTATATACTCGTTTACCTAGTCTTCTAACAAGATTATTTTGAATTTGGCGCTTTTCTTCAAATGTCAAAATAGAAATGCCAGGGTTATTGCATTTGACTAATAGAAACTTTCATGCTACTAAATATGGATACAGATATAGTACAAGGACTGAACTAGTGCAAATTTCACTATAACTATAGTTCGTAGTGCTTTTGGTCATCATCAAGCGCCTTCTCACTCTGCTATATTGAAATTACTCAATGAAATTCAAAGTCACCGACAAATAAGTTATTTGAAAAATTCAACTCGTGCTCATCCGTATAAAATACTGCTGTACTGTTTCTGTGAATATTGAAGATAACCTTTTTTGACGCGAAATTGATATCATGGATGTGAATAACATTTAATATTTATTTTCAGCTGTATGATGCAACACGTTACATATTCGTGATATAATGACCCTATTTCATGGAAAATTTCCTGAATGCTTAATCTTTCAAAATAGAGATCGTAGAATTTAACGCAATATTTTTTTTTCTTTTGGACAATGTCAAGGATAAGATCTGTCACAATAATCCAGCAACGACTCGAGTGCTTCGAAAAAACTTAGGAGCTGATATAAACAAAAGTCGCAATTTATAAACACGTGATTTAGAGTGACCATCTGTAAAAATATCCGTGCGACATTGAGCAGATATTGTACTCCATTATTAACTTTGGAATTATAATATTGACTGCAAAAAACTCACTAATCATTTTCTTGTCAGTTTTTTCTGATCCTCTTACCCAAACATTGATTAATTTATTAATTATTATTATACATATACTCATAGCCTCCTGTGAATATCCCGCAGAAGCTTTAGTATAGTTATAAAATCAGTTTTATTCTGGTTAGGGTTTTATTACGGTGTCCTAACATCAGCTTAGGCTAAACACTGTTAATTTTATGCCCTACTGTGAAATGATTGCCGGGCATCTTAGCTAGAAAATTATGAATAAAATGAATTGAACAAATGTAATCTATAATTTAATATTAAAATCAAAATGGTTCTTAAGATAATTTTCATAAATTAAATATATACAAGGAGTGTACGAAAAGTGTATGTCCTGAGTTCATATCTCCACATTCGGGCTATACTTCGTCACTCGGCTGTGGCATCCAGCGAAGTAGTCCCCATTTGATTGAATCACACACTCCCAGCGGTGCTTTCACATCTTAAAACAGTCCTCGAGTGCAGATTTTGGAATGGCTTCCAGCTTGCACGCCATTACTTTTACTCGATATTGTCAAAACGCTTTCCACTTTAGTGTCATTTTCAATTTTGGGTACATTTAAAAGTTTCAGGGAGCTGTACGGAGGCTTGTGAATTTGTACAATTTTGTATTTCCGCAAAAATTACTTCACATAGTTCGATTAATGAGCTGGCGCATTATCCTGGTGAAGAAGCCAGTCTTCACTCCATCAGAAACGCGGTCGTTTTCTTCTCACGGTATCTTTCAATCTTTTCAGAACTTCAACGTTATAATCTTTGTTGATCGTCTGATGTCTTGGAGAAAATTTACAGTGTACAACATCCTCACCATCAAAAAAAAATGTCTGGACCTGGCTCTGACTTTGACGTGCTTTTTTCAGTCGTGGCTCGTCTGAATGCTTTCTCTGTGCAGATTGTCGTTTAGTTTCAATATTGTTACGATGAACCTATGATTAATAATAATAACATTCTTGAGGACATTTTCATTATCACTGAACACTTTTAAGTTGTCTGTAGCGATTTCAGATCGAAGGTCTTTCCGTCCGGTCGTGAGCAATTTCGGAATGAATTTCGCTCACACGCGATTTTTCCAAAATCTTGTTCAAAATTTCCCAAGCAGTAGTTTTAGGTATTCCGAAATCATTTTATAGTTCAAGTCAGTCAGGTAGAGTCACTGTCAACAGATGTGCGGCCATTTTTAAAACACTTATACTACTCCTTCATCTGCGTTATACCCATGTTTTCGTCTCCAAAGGTCTTCTGTATCATTTCAATCGTCTTCGTACAATTTTTGCCAAGGTTGAGGCAAAACTTGGTGCAAATTCGTTGATCTGTACTTTTTGTTATTTTCAACAGTAAACAAGTGCGACGAACGAAAAAACATGAATCACATAACACACGCTGCGCGTAACCCATAGCGTCTGAATGTGAACTACAGTCATACATCAACAAGACTATATAGATGGGACACTGACTGGAAAAAGTCTGAATCAAGTTTGTCGCTTTTTTGTAGCGACTGGTACATGAAACAAATTCAACTAGAGAAAACTTTATTACCAACTCTCAAGAGAACTGCATTACCTCTGCTTTTAGAATACTGCATTATCGACGGTTGGCGCGAATATTTGAATCTTCTTTCAGTTTTTCCTGGGGCTAAAATTGTACAAGTGTTCAGAAATTACTATGTTTTACTTCCAAAACATTGAAATGCTTACATTCGCACAACTTTACAACAAATAAATTTCAATTTTTTGGTAAGTACAACATATTTCTGAACACTTGGTTTAATTTTAGCCCTAGGAAAAACTGAAAGAAGATTCAAATATTCGTTTCAATCTTCTAAATCACTATTTGAATAACAGATACATGTTTGAACTATATTTATTTATTCATTATAAAAAATAGAAAACTATTAAATAAAAAAAGAAATGAAATTAACATATTTATTCACAATATTTTCATTTAATTTTTCTGTAGTACAACACAGTAATTTCCAAACACTTTTTTCAATGTTCAAACTCAATATTTGAATAACAGAAATATGTTTGAACAATAATTATTTATTGGTTATAAAAAAATAAAAACTATTAAATAAAAAAGAGATGAAATTAACATATTTACAGTATTCCTAGGTGTTAAGACAAAAATTGAACCTTGAGAACATTAATTTATGAGATCTTCTTTAATATTCAAAATGTCTTTCAGCTTGGACCTTAATCGTGTCAATAAATTCCTTCTCTGGATAACTGAATAAAAATTTTGAATCAGTTCTGGTTGCTATTTTATTCAGTTGCTTACACCACCAGAATAAAGAACCCCTGACTAGTCAAGCATAATATTTGATAAAGATTATGTGATGCACACTTCATAATTTGAAAATTGAAATTCTTCAATATGATATTTTCAAGACATATTGAGATTTTTCTTGTCTCACAAAGTCTTGGAATGAAATGAAAGAGATAATTAAAACACTGATTAATTTAAAATTATATATAATGACGTGGTTTCATCGAATTACCAAATTGATATTTCTCACACTCAATAAAATCTAGATCTTTTAACAACTCACTATCACCAAGTAAATTAATCGTACAGATTGCACAGTTTCTAATAGATAAATCATTTGATATAATCTTACAAATTGCACCACTCAACCTGAAAAAGTTCTTTTCCCATCAACATTTGGCACTGATCCAGAAACTGGCCCATACCATTTCAATATCAGTTACCTCAGGAAAACACCTAGAGAAAAAATAATATCATTAGATCATCCAGAGTATTTTGTTGGTGTGTTACATAGCATTGATTTATATTCTAAACTAACCAACTAAACATAAAAATAGTCTAGACTTCATAGTAAATTAAAAGGAACCAACCTGAAGAAATTATATTCCTCTCAATATTTGATCATCTGATAATTAGTGCCAATCAGTTGGCTGTATAATTTCAATCCACCTCTTAAATAACTCTCTCTTGGGAAAACGATGTCTAAGGTTGGTTAGATCTTGGCACCCATATACACAACATTTCTTAATATATCTCATTTTCAAGTACTTTATTGAACTCAATATTTGAAAATACACTAGTTTAGATGCACTAAACTGTTTTGATCTCAACTCTCACGAAATTTAATAAAAAAAACATGAGATGTGCCATAACAAAACGTAAACAAAACCAGCACTTCTTTTCAAAATATACGACCATTATTACAAATATTGCTAACGGCTTATGGTAGCGTTACCTAGCGGCGAAATCAAAAAGTATGAGTTGATGGTTAGCGCTAACTATTGACTGGTGCATCAACTAAAAACTTACTTTTAGGTGAGGGTAGGGAAGTGTCCAATCTATATATTATTGTTAATCTATGACTACAGTATTCAGTGTGTTAATGACGGACTACAGGTTACGCTCATGCCTAGTAGTGGCCGCTCGAGCACTCTGCTGCGAAGACATGAACTCAGGTCAGATACATTTCAGACACACCTCGTATGGCGGAGTACACTAACGCGAAATAATCGATGATGAGGCTTTGTATATTTATTGCATATTTAAGATTCAACATATTACTACATAGAAATCGTATTTGTAACAAAATAATATTCGAACAGGAGCATTTTATTATTATTATTATTATTATTATTATCCTGATACTCCTAGATCTTCTGTGAAGATCCCTCAGAAGCTTTTTCAGCTTGTGCGAGTTAGGAGTTCAGTTGTGTTCTGTGTAGGCTTTGTTACTGCGATCTTGCGCCACTTTAGGTCACAGCACTGTTAATTTTTGACCCAACAGTGAAATGGTGGCAGATACCCGTCCAACTAGAAAATTTCTTTTCTACCTGAACAGGATTCGAACCCTGGACCTCCCGGTCACGAGTCCGATGCTCTCCCGCTGAGCTATCCACACTCATTTAAAATATTACACGCAGGTTTCCAATTATTAATAGCTCAAGTGAGACAAAACTATTAGTCCACAAATGGTAGGTATGTAGTGTGTTATATGTTCCTTCGTTACGTGTTGTAAATATAAACTAAATCCACTAATATGCTTTAAAGCAAAACACATTATTTCCGCTAATATTTATTGTTTACACAATTGTTTCATCAATTACATTTTGACTTCATCAGGTGAGTATGGTAACTAACTTCTTTTAGAAAATAGGTTTCCTCAAATACAAGTCCGAGAAAAAAGTAACGTGGTATTATAAAGGTTTGTTTTGGGAATTTTCATAATTCATTCAAAAAGGTTCAATAACAGGCATCGGTTTCGAAATTATGGTCAAAATCATGTCCTGATACTTGCAGATGGTTGGCATAGGTAGAATTCGATTTATTTTTAACGAATGAGTTCTTATGTCCTTTGATCCTATTCTTGAAAGCTCTGCCTGTTTGGCCAATGTATACATATGGTCATGTACCGCAGGTAAACCTACATACTTCCGATCTCTTATTCTTATTGACGAAAATCTGAATATATATATATCAGATATTCAACAGTGTTCGTACTACGATTAGTTGATCACAGTAATTTTTTTTGAAACGTTAATTTGAAACCAAAGATGTAAAACTTAAAAGGTGGATTAAATTAATCTCCAATTAGTTCAAGTCTGCTGTGAACACTTAATAGAGAGATACAATAGATGACGGCATTTATATTACAACATTGAGGATTGATAATCTTATTAATTATGCGTAATCATTTATTAATTGAGCAGTGAAGAACCAATGATATGGAATAATTGACAGACTGTTGCCAAAACGAAATTGTGAATTTGTTATTTTCTGCATCTCAGATAACAGCAAAGATGACAAATATTGTACGATTGTTTTATATAAGATATTTATTCATACGATATTGACTAATCATTGGGGACTTTTAGAAAAACGATGCAACTATAAATTCTAAACTTCTTGAGGTTTTAATTTATATGCAGATGAAACTGGCGTACCTACGATATTTCACAGTTATTTGGAGCAGGAAATGATTTTGTGTTTGTTGAAATACAACCAAGGAGGTTGGTATACATAAAACATACACAACATACACAAAACCGCAGGGAATTGTAGGAGTTTGGTCTATAAAAGTATTGAAGTATAGGAGTAATTACGCTGAAATCTAAATTCGCTAACCACCCACCACAGCGAAGGTTATGATAAAAAGACAAAAGGAAATTAAACTAAAACGCTCTAGCTTGAGCTAGCGATTTTGTCCGTCCGCACTTGAAATATCCTACTTTGTCAAATGTCTCATAGTGCGCCAATGAAAATATAAATTAAACTTGTCTTTCCTGAATGAATCCCAAATTGTCAACCTGATAGTGAAAATACAAGCTCTTACTCCCTCTCTATTTATTTCAATTTTACAATTAAAATAGTGACTCTTATTTACAATATATCGGGTGTTTTTTAGAGTGATAGAAGTTTCGATAGGAATAACTGTGATTTGAGATAAGGAAGAAACCATGTTGTTTGGACATTTCTGTTCAGTCAGCATTGACAAATTATCATGGAAAGACTCACGCCTCAACAACGTTTACAAATTTTTCAAAATTAGTGTTCTATTCGCCAAATTTATAGAAGATTTCGTGAAATTTAAGGTCCACCAGAGCAGCTTATTCGATGAACTATCGATAAATTTTGGACATTTTCTCTACTCGATGCAACAACAACAAGACTAAGAACTGTACGTACAGAAGAAAATATAGCTGCTCTGAGTCATAGTGTTAATGATGAATCAGATTTGTCTATTCGTCGACGTTTACAACAAGTTGGACTCTGTGCATTCACCATATGGAAAATTTTGCGTAAAGATCTTGGTCTACACCTATACAAAATCCAACTGGTTCAAGAACTAAAGCCACTTGACCATAATAAGCGTCGGTTGAAGTTGATCCACTTTTTTATCATAAAATTGTGTTTAATGATGAAGCTCATTTCTGATTGAACAGCTATGTAAACAAGCAAAACTGCCGTATATGGAGTGAAAATAATCCTCAAGAAGTTCACCAGGATCCATTGCATACTGAAAAATGCACTGTATGGTGTGTTTTACACGCTGGTTGTATCATCGGTCCATATTTCTTTAAAAACGATGCTGGAGCTAATGTTACAGTGAATGGTGCTCGTTACAGATCGATGATCAATTATTGTTTGTTACAAAATTTGTATGGTATCGACCCAGAAGTATTTTGGTTTCAACAAGATGATACTTCACCTCATGCTGCTACCGTAACAATTCATTTATTGAAAGAAAGATTTGGCGATAACATTATTGCGAGAAATGGTCCAATTAATTGGCATCCAAGATCATGCGACATTACTCCACTGGATTATTTTCTTTGGGGTTATGTCAAGTCATTGGTTTGTGCTCATAAACCAGAAACAATAGACGCTTTGGAAGCCAACATAACTCCTGTTATTGATGAAATAAGGTGGTTCCTCAGAGGTAGTCGTGGTGGACATATGCCGGAAATTATTTAAAAAAAGTAAATGTCATAAAATTATCTTTCACATAGAAAAAATTGGCTTTAATCTTAATTTAAATGTCTTTTATTTCAGTTTAAAGTTCTATCACCAAAAAAAATACCCGACACTACAATTTTACAGTTTGCTTGAGGTCCGAGATTTACCTAAGGACTTACCTTTGAGGTTATCCTGGAATATTCTTCTCCAAGGTAACGGAATGATAGTGCTTTCTTCAAGAATAGTTCCTATTGCCATATAATCAGCAGGTCTGAGATTTTACCATCATCAGAAGACCGTACTTTATATAAAACATTTCCTTTGTCATTCATGATTTTTCAATATCACTTATTTTACATTCTTTTTATTTTCTGCCCATATGTAAGGGTTTTGATAATCATTTTTTGATTTAAATACAATAGATCTATTTGGTAGCAAAATATCTAACTTACATTTCAGATTTCGGCTAAACATTAATTGAACTGAACTATAACCTTTTTGTAGAATGTTGGGCGTTTCTGTAGTCGAATAAAAATCTTTGTAGAAACCATTGAATATTTTGTTGTTCCGTGTTTGCCTTTTTGATGGCTATTTCAATTTTTTTTATGACATTTTCTACTGCACCATTACCAGAAGGATGAAAGGGTGGTGAGCAAAGTTGGATCTTTTTTTGTTTTTTCAGCAATAACTTTCGAACCGATCATTAAACCTTCATTCAAATAAAAAAATTAGTGAGATCATATTCTTCTTCAACTTTACTTTTCAAAGCAAAAGGTTATGATCAAGATTCAAGAAAAACAAGTTTAGCTTTAAGTATGAAATATAATTTAACTCTTCCAGCAAAAAAAACCCTAATTCATTTTCGAATACCTTTGGAAATTTGGATAATAAGATTTCTGAGATTTTTTCGATTCACTTTCCATTGAATTCACTTAATATTTGATCTATTGAAATGTCCAATATTCTCAACTAATTTCCTCCTTATAATGGAGGTCCTTCCTCACGAATTACATCTATAAAATATATAATTTTTAGGAAGACTGTTTTTGGCATATCTGTGTATGTAGATATGAAATTACACTTTTCCAAATGAGTTGTACCATGAGATTCCTCGGTATGTTGGTGAATAATGACACCATATCAAATCAAAAATTAAATCAAATCAAAATCACTTTATTCTCAAATCAATGTATAAAAAGGTACATGAAGACAAACATGTCAAAAATGAAGAAAAACAGAATACAATTATTGAAATCATTTACGCTTACAGTGATCCAAATACTCTTGAACATTATAAGGTTCAGTATCAATGAGAAAGTTGGTTATATCTCTTTTAAAATTTTTGAAATTCTCAACTGTCTTGGTGAACAATTATACAATTTTAGGCACATGTATTTGACATTTTTCTCAGTTATTGTTAAAGAATGTTGGGGAAAAAGAAGAGGAATTATTTTCCTAATCGTATTAGTATTCCTGAATTGTTCCAAATAGGAACTTTGCTTCCGAAAGAACAGGAGGCACCCCCTCTTGTATAACCCCGTCAATGTAAATATTCCATTCCTCGGAAAAGTACCGCGGCAGGAATCTCTGTATCCCATGTTATTGATAATACGCAGCGCTGACTTCTGTACAGTAAACATTTCAGATACATTGCCCTATATAATTAGACCGTACTGTTGGAGAGACTGAAAGTTCGCATAATAGACTACCCTGAGAAGGGTAGAGTCTACTCTCCTTGACAATACTCTGATTGTATAAACAACTGAGTAGGGTCTTTTCCTTATGTTCAATACCTGAGAGCTCCAATTGATGTGGCTATCAAGGGTAATACCCAGAAAGTTGGTAGAAGACTGCAACATAATTCTGCCATCATCCAGGGACACAGCATCAGGAAACGTCAACCTTGAATGATGTGTCGAAAATAAGACACATTCCGTCTTCTCCGAATTCACAATTATTTGGTTATTCTCACACCATTTCAAAACACTTTCATATTCAGCCCTGGTATCATTCACTGCGACATCTAATTGTTTTCTAGACACAATGACGTTTGTGTCATCCACATACATAAAAAGCCGACGGTTCAGAATACCATCAGGAAGGTCATGTATGTACAACAGAAATAATAAGGGACCAAGAATACTTCCCTGTGGAACCCCATCCCTATTTTCTGTCCAGCTGAGAAGTAGTCTTCATCATTCAGCTCAATCTTCACCTTCTGAACCCTATCCCACAGATAACTTCGGCTCAGTTCCAGCTGCATGTCTGTGATCCCTTAGTGAAACAGCTTCTTCACAAGCAAATCATAGCTGATGCAGTCAAATGCCTTACTGAGGTCCAAGAACAAACCAATTGAAGGATTACCATTCTCTAATTCCGACCATTTCGAATATTGCAGTCTCTTTATTATTTCTTTTCGGAAAACCATGTTGATTATTCACAAAGAACATTACATTTGCGAAGAAACTTAATTATTCTCACGGAAAGAATTTCCTCGAATATCTTAGAGAATGCGCTCAGAAGACTGATAGGTCTGTAATTTCCAACACTGTTAACATCTCCTTTCTTGTGAATAGATATCACTGTTGATGTCTTAAAATAATCTGGAAATATTCCTTGGATGAAACAGCAATAAATAAGTGGTTTTGCTATAAAATGAATTGACCTTTTGATAACTGTCAGAAGTATCCCATCACAACTAAATGAACTTTTATTCTTTATCATTTTGACGGTATAAACAACTTCATCCTCAGTAACATCAAAGACGAAAAAACGACTTAACATTGCCTCGGTTTTTAGAGGGCTGCAATTTTTCCTTTGTTTGAGAATTTTGCGTTATTTTTTTGGCAACATTGATGAAATGATCGCTGAAATTCTCAGCGGGTGCTGGGGATTATGCGTTATGATTGGATTGAGGGGCTTTTTACTCCTACCGGTCAGGTTACCGCCTATCTCCCATACTTTCTCTGGTTTGTTAAGCGAGTTGAATGTAATTTTGAGAAAATGTTTTTGTTTCAGTTTTCTCAAGGGTGTCTCATATTAAGTTTTTGTTTTTTTAAAAGATCCATATACTCAATCCTGTGATGATAAATAGTGCATAGAATGTCCAGATGGCCTTTGAACTCCCCCAACTGATCAGATTCTGCAATAAAATTTTTCGACCTACCTTCACTTCTTCTGGACCAGACTGCCCGAAAAGTTTGTGCCCTGTAAACCGAAAAAAACTAATTCCACTGTCGATCAGCTGAAATGCCCGCAGTGATCACAGCACACCAGTCTATATCCGCTAACGAAGTCAAGAATCCACCTATTATTGATTCATTTATCAGACGTTTACGCTTCTAACCCTCTACCAACCTCTCAGATAAACCGTGGAAAGAAAACTTCTGAGCAGTATGATCTGAAAGGTGGGATGGAACTATAATTATAGTTTTCCAAATTTGTAATTATATTGTCAGTGCAAAGGGAGGAATTTGATGTGATGCGAGTCGGTTCATTTAGAGTAAACCTAGCATCAAATCCTTCGAGGAGTAATTCGAGGTTGATATACATAAAACATACACAACATACACAAAACCGCAGGGAATTGTAGGAGTTTGGTCTACAATAGTATTGAAGTATAGAAGTAATTACGCTGAAACCTAAATTCGCTAACCACCCACCACAGCGGAGGTTATGATAAAAAGACAAAAGGAAATTAAACTAAAACGCTCTAGCTTGAGCTAGCGATTTTTTCCGTCCGCACTTGAAATATCCTACTTTGTCAAATGTCTCATAGTGCACCAATGAAAATATAAATTAAACTTGCCTCTCCTGAATGAATCCCAAATTGGCAACCTGATAGTGAAAATACAAGCTCTTACTCCCTCTCTATTTATTTCAATTTTACAATTAAAATAGTGACTCTTATTTACAATATATCGGGTGTTTTTTTTAGAGTGATAGAAGTTTCGATAGGGATAACTGTGATATGAGATAAGTAAGAAACCATGTTGTTTGGACATTTCTGTACAGTCAGCATTGACAAATTATCATGGAAAGACTCACGCCGCAACAACGTTTACAAATTGTTGAAATTTATTTTCAAAATCAGTGTTCTATTCGCCAAACTTATAGAGCATTTCGTGAAATTTGAGGTTCATATAATCGTCCACCAGAGCAGCTTATTCGATGAACCATTGATAGATTTTGGACAACATTTTCTCTACTCGATGCAACAACAACAAGACTAAGAACTGTACACAAGAAAATATAGCTGCTGTGAGTCATAGTGTTAATGATGACTCAGATTTGTCTATTCGTCGACGTTTACAACAAGTTGGACTCTGTGCATTCACCATATGGAAAATTTTGCGTAAAGATCTTGGTCTACACCTATACAAGATCCAACTGGTTCAAGAACTAAAGCCACTTGACCATAATAAGCGTCGGTTGAAGTTGATCCACTTTTTTATCATAAAATTGTGTTTAGTGATGAAGCTCATTTCTGGTTGAACAGCTATGTAAACAAGCAAAACTGCCGTATATGGAGTGAAAACAATCCTCAAGAAGTTCACCAGGATCCATTGCATACTGAAAAATGCACTGTATGGTGTGCTTTACACGCTGGTGGCATCATCGGTCCATATTTCTTTGAAAACGATGCTGGAGCTAATGTTACAGTGAATAGTGATCGTTACAAATCGATGATCAATGATTATTTGTTTCAAAATTTGTATGGTATCGACCCAGAAGTATTTTGGTTTCAACCCAGAAGTATTTTGGTTTCAACAAGATGATACTTACCTCATGCTGCTACCGTAACAATTGATTTATTGAAAGAAAGATTTGGCGATACCATTATTGCAAGAAATGGTCCAATTAATTGGCATCCAAGATCATGCGACATTACTCCACTGGATTATTTTTTTTTGGGTTACGTCAAGTCATTGGTTTGTGCTCATAAACCAGAAACAATAGACGCTTTGGAAGCCAACATAACTCCTGTTATTGATGAAATAAGGTGGTTCCTCAGAGGTAGTCGTGGAGGGCATATGCCGGAAATTATTTAAAAAAAGTAAATGTCTTAAAATTATCTTTCACATAGAAAAAATTGGCTTCAATCTTAATTTAAATGTCTTTTATTTCAATTTAAAGTTCTATCACCAAAAAAAATACCCGACACTACAATTTTACAGTTAGCTTGAGGTCCGAGATTTACGTAAGGACCTACCTTTGAGGTTATCCTGGAATATTCTTCTCCAAGGTATCGGAATGATAGTGCTTTCTCCAAGAATAGTTCCTATTGTCATATAATTAGCAGGTCTGAGATTTTACCATCATCAGAAGACCGTACTTTATATAAAACATTTCCTTTGTCATTCATGATTTTTCAGTTTTTTCAGACAGGTTTATTTGGAATCGAAAAGTCTTTGAAAGCAACAATATCATTTATTTTACATTCTTTTTATTTTCTGCCCATATGTAAGGGTTTTGATAATCCATTTTTGATTTAAATACAATAGATCTATTTGGTAGCAAAATATCTAACTTACATTTCAGATTTCGGCCTAACATTAATTGAACTGAACTATAACCTTATTGATTTAAATACAATAGATCTATTTGGTAGCAAAATATCTAACTTACATTTCAGATTTCGGCTTAACATTAATTGAACTGAACTATAACCTTATTGATTTAAATACAATAGATCTATTTGGTAGCAAAATATCTAACTTACATTTCAGATTTCGGCCTAACATTAATTGAACTGAACTATAACCTTATTGATTTAAATACAATAGATCTATTTGGTAGCAAAATATCTAACTTACATTTCAGATTTCGGCTTAACATTAATTGAACTGAACTATAACCTTTTTGTAGAATGTTGTGCGTTTCTGTAGTCGAATAAAAATATTTGTAGAAACCATTGAATATTTTGTTGTTCCGTGTTTGCCTTTTTGATGGCTATTTCAATTGTTTCGATGGCATTTTCTACTGCACCATTACCAGAAGGATGAGAGGGTGGTGAGCAAAGTTGGATCTTTTTTTGTTTTTTCAGCAATAACTTTCGAATCGATCATTAAACCTTCATTCAAATAAAAAAATTAGTGAGATCATATTCTTCTTCAACTTTACTTTTCAAAGCAAGAGGTTATGATCAAGATTCAAGAAAAACAAGTTTAGCTTTAAGTATGAAATATAATTTAACTCCTCCAGCAAAAAAAAACCCTAATTCATTTTCGAATACCTTTGGAAATTTGGATAATAAGATTTCTAAGATTTTTTCGATTCACTTTCCATTGAATTCATACTAAATATTTGATCTATTGAAATGTCCAATATTCTCAACTAATTTCCTCCTAATAATGAAGGTACTTCCTCACGAATTACATCTATAAAATATATAATTTTTAGGAAGACTGTTTTTGGCATATCTGTGTATGTAGATATGAAATTATACTTTTCCAAATGAGTTGTACCATGAGATTCCTCGGTATGTTGGTGAATAATGACACCATATCAAATCAAAAATTAAATCAAATCAAAACCACTTTATTCTCAAATCAATGTATAAAAAGGTACATGAAGAAAAACATGTCAAAAATGAAGAAAAACAGAATACAATTATTGAAATCATTTACGCTTACAGTGATCCAAATACTCTTGAACATTATAAGGTTCAGTATCAATGAGAAAGTTGGTTATATCTCTTTTAAAATTTTTGAAATTCTCAACTTTCTTGGTGAACAATTATACAATTTTAGGCACATGTATTTGACATTTTTCTCAGTTATTGTTAAAGAATGTTGGGGAAAAAGAAAAGGAATTATTTTCCTAATCGTATTAGTATTCCTGAATTGTTCGAAATAGGAACTTTGCTTCCGAAAGAACAGGAGGCACCCCCTCTTGTATAACCCCGTCAATGTGAATATTCCATTCCTCGGAAAAGTACCGCGGCAGGAATCTATGTATCCCATGTTATTGATAATACGCAGCGCTGACTTCTTACAGTAAAAATTTCAGATACATTGCCCTATATAATTAGACCGTACTATAGGAGAGACTGAAAGTTCGCATAATAGACTACCCTGAGAAGGGAAGAGTCTACTCTCCTTGACAATACTCTGATTGTATAAACAACTGAGTCTTTTTCTTATGTTCAATACCTGAGAGCTCAAATTGATGTGGCTATCAAGGGTAATACCCAGAAAGTTGGTAGAAGACTGCAACATAATTCTGCCATCATCCAGGTACACAGCATCAGGAAACGTCAACCTTGAATGATGTGTCGAAAATAAGACACATTCCGTCTTCTCCGAATTCACAATTATTTGGTTATTCTCACACCATTTCAAAACACTTTCATATTCAGCCCTGATATCATTCACTGCGACATCTAATTGTTTTCTAGACACAATGACGTTTGTGTCATCCACATACATAAAAAGCCGACTGTTCAGAATACCATCAGGTCTTTTATGTACAACAGAAATAATCAGGGACCAAGAATACTTCCCTGAGGAACCTCATCCCTATTTTCTGTCCAGCTGAGAAGTAGTCTTCATCATTCAGCTCAATCTTCACCTTCTGAACCCTATCCCACAGATAACTTCGGCCCAGTTCCAGCTGCTTGTCTCTGATCCCTCAGTGAAACAGCTTCTTCACAAGCAAATCATAGTTGATGCAGTCAAATGCCTTACTGAGGTCCAAGAACAAACCAATTGAAGGATTACCATTCTCTAATTCCGAAATTATTGCGTCGACCATTTCGAATATTGCAGTCTCTTTATTATTTCTTTTCAGAAAACCATGTTGATTATTCACAAAGAACATTACATTTGCGAAGAAACTTAATTATTCTCACGGAAAGAATTTCCTCGAATATTTTAGTGCGCTCAGAAGACTGATAGGTCTGTAATTTCCAACACTGTTAACATCTCCTTTCTTATGAATAGATATCACTATTGATGTCTTAAAACAATCTGGAAATATTCCTTGGATGAAACAGAAATAAATAAGTGGTTTTGCTATAAAATGAATCGACCTTTTGATAACTGTCAGAGGTATCCCATCATAACCAAATGAAGTTTTATTCTTTATGATTTTGACGGTATAAACAACTTCATCCTCAGTAACATCAAAGACGAAAAACGACTTAACATTGTTAAGTGTTTTTAGAGGGCTGCAATTTTTCCTGTGTTTGAGAATTTTGTGTTATTTTTTTGGCAACATTGATGAAATGATCGCTGAAATTCTCAGCGGGTGCTGGGGATTATGCGTTATGATTGGATCGAGGGGCTTTTTACTCCTACCGGTCATGTCACCGACTATCTCCCATACTTTCTTTGGTTTGTTAAGCGAGTTAAATATAATTTTGAGAAAATGGTTTTGTCTCAGTTTTCTTAAGGGTGTCTCATAGTAAGTTTTTGTTTTTTTAACAATCACTCAATCCTGTGATGATAAATAGTGCATGGAATGTCCAGATGGCCTTTGAACTCCCTCAACTGATCCGATTCTGCAATAAAATTTTTCGACCTACCTTCACTTCTTCTGGACCAGACTGCCCGAAAAGCTTGAGCTCTGTAAACCGAAAAAAACTGATTCCACTGCCGATCAGCTGAAATGCCCGCAGTGATCACAGCACACCAGTCTATATCCGCTAACGAAGTCAAGAATCCACCTATTATTGGTTCATTTATCAGACGTTTACGCTTCTAACCCTCTACCAACCTCTCAGATAAACCGCGGAAAGAGAACTTCTGAGCAGTATGATCTGAAAGGTGGGATGGAACTATAATTATAGTTTTCCAAATTTGTAATTATATTGTCAGTGCAAGTGGAGGAATTTGATGTGATGCGAGTCGGTTCACTTAGAGTAAACCTAGCATCAAATCCTTCGAGGAGTGAAAAAAATGTTCTACTTTCTTCCATTCGCGAAAGTAAATCAATATTTCAATCCCCAGCTAAAATATAGTTTTTAACCTCTAATATTAGTCTATTAAGAAGTTTATTTAGATTTTCAAAAAATAATTCATTATATCCAGTTGACGGGTGGTAAATACATACTATAACGTACTTTGACGATCCTTTGACTGCACCTCTATAGCAGAGCATTCAAAACACCAAACCACACTAAGTGAGGTTAAGTCAGAACGCTGTTTACAAGAGATATTAGACCTACAGTAAATTGCACCGCCTTCATGACCCCCACTCGGACTACAGAAGTAAGATATTAGTTTCCATCCTTGAATGACATATGCTGGTAGTTCATCTCCACTCTTTCAGTGTTTCGAAATCTGCGCGAACAGTTTCCTATCGATTGAACATTTTGATGGACTAGAATACAAACTTTAGAGTTTACATATTCACATTTCGGTGAGCAAGACTAAACAAAAAATCAATTTATACATGCACCCTCGGGCCACATTTCAGGATTTTCAATTTTTTAAAAGTCATTCTCCGGCACAGAGATCTTGAATGGCGAATATTCTTCCGGCCTATTGGATTCTAGCTTTTCGCACTCAACATTTTCAAAATTATTTTTTCTCGTACATAGTCAGTTCTTCAGTTCCCAAAGTTGGATGTAACTTACATACATGTAGATGACCGTATTTAGGGACACCTTTATCGTGATTTTTTCACCTTTCCCTATACCGATAATTCTCTTAGTTGAGCGTCGATATTTCTTTCTGCTTTCTACCACTTTGAATTCTTCGTCAGCAGATTCAGTTGGAATTGGTTTGGATAGTACACTCGGGACACATTTTTGAATTGAAGTAGATTCAGCCTTATTTTCTTCAGGACCCTTGTTCTGTATTATCATGTTGCTGTTTGATGATTTTTCTTTAGGATGATTTGGTGTGGGATGAGTAGAATCCATTTTTGTTCCAAGTTTCAATTAATGTGTTCGTTGTGAATTCTTCAGATAATCATGTAGCAAAGCATGCAGTTCCTTATTTGTAGCAGTAAGGGAAAAAACCTCTTTCTTTAAATATGATATTTCAGCCCTCATAGATTCAAGAACCGTAAAGAGAAGAGTTTCTATTCCTTTTTTCATCTCATCTCCAATCAAAGATAGATTTGCCGATTAGTTTCGATTCAAAATATTCACGTGTGAGATAATGTTAGCAGTACAAAATTTACAGTTCCATTTCTTTATTACAACTTGTTTTCCTGCCTGAACCAAAGTTTTCTTGGATACTTAACCTGAAATATATGAGAACTATTAACAGAGCAAGTAACAGACTCATCATTTCTACTAATTGTTTCAAAACACTAACTGCAAATAACTTTCTTTTTGTCTGATGAAATATACAGAGAGAAAAAACAATAGCCCTCTGGAAGGATATTTCTTCTTAATGATACGAATTCATAGGAGTTTCTGATAGAATAGTCCAATATTGAGTTGACCATAGATGGGATATGTATAATACTAACACAGATAAATTTTAGGATGGATCATTTCAACAACCGACTATCGGCCTGACAATGAGAATCTGTTCATGAGTTTTCCTCAGACCATACAATTTGGGTTATGCTGTTTCAAAAGTCTACCGGTTTTTCGACTATTAATTTCGACATTTAGAAACATCTTAGCCTCTATATAAGAGTCATGGACTGCCGAGTATCCTATTGCCTGCTGAAAGCTATAACAAAAGTTCGTGAAAAATATTTATGTTTCTAGCCCTAAGTGTGCTCTTTTCTTCCTCTGTTAACTACATTACCCTCGACACAACCGTCCAGATCCTTCAAAATTACTTGCAGTGGTATTTCCTTCTTTCCTTAAATAGGAATTAGGGCCCAGTGATGGAATTTGTTCCACATTTGTTGCAGTTCCAACGACGCTATAGTTGTATGGAAAATCACGGTTGCCGTAATATTCACCGAGGAAGCAATAAGATGAGGATTATTGATTTTTAAATTTTTCACTTCATACATTTCGGCATGAATTCAAAAAGTTCTGATATATGTGTGAAGATATATGTAATTGTAAATAGGAACTTATTGGGACAATTTAATTTTGTGATTTTTTTTTGTGCTATGTAGTGATCTTGATTTCCAAATTTAATATTGGCTTTCTAAATTTAGGTGATTACTGTTTCGTACCACAGTTAGTTTTCCGAAGTATTCTACTTTTATTTCAGTATTTTGAAATAACCGGCAATTGCAAATTCATTTATTTCGATGAATAATTTCGATGGATTTAGTGGACTGTATCTTGACGTATTTTAGCGAAGAGGTTTACTTCAAGAGCACTTGTATGTAGTTATCTCAATGATAAACTAGCTCTGTTTATCTAATAAGATAAACCAACGAACATGATAAGGAAGTAAAACACTCGTAATACACTATAATAACAAAGACCTATAATTCTTGGTTTACTGTATATAAATCAAGTCAAAAGGTTTGATTATTAAACTAAAAACAAATGTAATGATTTTGCCAGTAATTTGGCAATCGACTGGATTACTATATTAACAATAATAACCGCGATAGGTTGGACCGAGATGACACAAGCGACGAGTTTGACTATCCGGAGACAGTGCTAAATGTAGCAAAAGCTACATACGACAAGTTTGTCTATTACGAGAATAATAATTTTACAGTCTGTTCAAAGACTGAGTGTAAGAGCTGCTCGATGCATCCCTTCTAACAAAAGGAGGGTAATGAACGAAACTGATCGGAAGGTCCATTTGTAGGTGGACTGAATGAATGAAATATACCTTCTTATAAAAAAATAATGAGATCAATGCTAGTAGAACAAGGATAGAATCAGCTTGTAATTCTGAATGCTAGGATGTCGAAATTGACAGGCATAAATATATCGAAATGCTCTTAAAGTCTTTCCAGGTTTTCTAGGGCCATATATAGTCATTAGAAAACAAATGAAATGTTGAAAAACTGCTAGATCGAAATATCAACATGAAAGACATAAGTATTGATAGCAAAAATTAATGGCTTATGTTTAGCGTAGACAGAACTGTCTCTAATGAGACGGAACACTAAACTTTAACAATAGTTACGTGAAGGACAATCATTTCCCAATGCCAAATTATCAACACATTTTATATTGTCGTTTATAGGATTCAAAATTGTACAACACTCTGACAAGAAAATCTTCCTTTTATTCAAAGCTGCCATTCTCCTGTCCAATTCGTTATTATTCTGAGCTGTATTAAATTAGTGAATAATAAGTGAATGAATTCAGCGAGTCAATGATGAATTTGGAAATCAAGATTACTACATGGAATATAAAAACAAACAAAATGAAATGGTCCGACTAAAGTCCCATTTAAAATAATCATCTTTACATTCACATATTATAACTTTCTTAGTACACTGTTCTCCAGAACAAACTCGCAGAAGAATGAGTTAGCACATATATTAAAGTGATAGAAAACAAAGTAATTTCTCATTTCATTCCAATTATATTTAATGAGTTGAATAAGTTACCGTTTTTAAAGAACAACGGTTTTAAAAACAGGTGAGACTTTTTTCAATTGATAGAAGATATTATCAACATTTTGAACATCAAACAGAGCAATTCTGTTTCACCTCGCTACGAATGTCAATTTTACAAGATTTCTTGAAAACTTTTTAGAATTAAATTGAATTAATACCTATAAACACTGTTTTCTTAGTAGACATATAGAACTAAAACTCACTACACGACATCATAAAAAGATAAAAGATTCCGAAGAAAATATAGAATACTGAACTAACTCACCAAACAAACATTTAGTGGAGACAGCACTGTTTCATACCTTTATTATGAAAAACAAAGTTCACTCACAAAAACCCCAACATAAACTTAAGATATTCTTTGCAACAACATCTCTTTTTTTAAAGAGAAACTTTTTAGTTTCTTCACAAAAAATATGCAGCACATCGTCAAAAAAAAAGATTTGAGATTCTTATCCATAATATTCACTCCGTTTTCATGCCAGCAAAATGGAAACAATCAATAAAATATATTCATCATACTTACACGGGCTCCTGTTGCAGTTTTTGTGGAGTGAATTTGTTTTGAATGAAAGGTCGCACAAAAAGAAAATCATTTTCGATATTGAAAATTAAAATGTATAAAACACAGATTCGCTTAGGCAAAGAAAAAACTCACCAGTGACCTTCTGATATAACATGCTGAATCCAAAACTACAATATAATATGTGAAAAAAATTATTACACTCGTATACTACTGAAGTTTTCTTAAGTTTGAATTTATCACGTTATCCTTGGAGCCTACAAATACTTCGCTTAAAATTTTGAAATTTGAGGATATATAAAATATTGATGTTATTTTAAGAAACATCCTTATAAAAAATTACAACATCTGAAATAAGGACTTTAAATGTTGTTTCTTTCATTTCAGCACCTGAGTAAATCTTTTGTTCATAAGATAATGATATTGGTTAAATATTGAACGAATTCTATATAAAACTTCTGTTATCACAGAAAAAAGCAGTTTCTTCTTTATTTTAATATTTTTATCAAGAAACTCTACAAAATATAATTATTTACTTTATAAATAAATATAGATGAATTTTCAATGAGAAAGTATGAATGAACTTTTGGTATATCCGAACGTGCCGTAATCTTGGAAATAACATAACTATGAATTGCTTTTTTAAAAACCGAAATTTCCGAATGATTTAATTTTCCAATCTTCAGATATCATAAATTTTATTATTCAATATTCACCCTGTTCATATCAATGTCCTTTTTCATTCAATATTCTGCCATATCCTTTTTCAATCTCTTTTCTTCAGTCTCGCCCCTCACAACTAAATATTACAACAAATTTTGATCACTTGTAAATCATCC
Organism: Megalocaria dilatata; assembly: GCA_034642435.1. Lineage (NCBI taxonomy): Eukaryota > Metazoa > Arthropoda > Insecta > Coleoptera > Coccinellidae > Megalocaria > Megalocaria dilatata. Next base: position 94,008,020 of record CM067854.1, read on the forward strand.
TCTATTTCCGGTACGTTGATTTTGCTAACGTGTTAATTTTTTTCAGTTTTGTTTGGAATCTCACAATCAGAAGTAGTTTTTGTGGACTAGTACAAGAGTCCCTAAATTCGGTCTAAAAGTTTACATCATTCTAATATTCACTCAAAAAAAATGATCTCAAATGATTACTGCGGATCTCAAAAAAAATCATATTTAAAATCAATTCTATCGAACTATTTATCCATTTGTGAGAAGGGTAATTATCGAAAAAACCAACTAAAGCGTTGAATTAAACATTGAGTTTGTGAATTCCGGATTTCCGGAAATGTACATATTCTAATTTGGTTTTTTGAAATCTAACAGAAAGAACATAATTGTACATCAGAATTAATTCAAGAAAATATGTTTTCTTTGTTTCATATAATTCGATTTATTAGAATTTCTTCGGAAAAAAAATTAGTTGTCGGTTATTCAAGTTAGGATGTGGTTGAAGTAAAAGTTCGAGAGAAATTGATTACAAATGTGATTTTGGGGTCTGCGAACAGATACATGAAATACCTCCCTAGTCTGCGGACTTTCAACCACTGCCCCTTCGGGTCCAACACCAATGGGGTGACCAGGTGGTACAAGTAACACGTGAGGGCAAACCACTCCACCGAGGTAACGCAGTATGCTACATAACGCACTCGGCCATTATACAGAATCCGGAGATTTATACTGCGATAGGGTAGAGTACGCCAGTTTTAAGGGAGAAGCCCTGTGCAGCGACAGACTCCCTGTCACTGAGTTAATCAACCGGCTCAGTCCTCCATTTTACCAGAACGGCAAAACTAGGGCCCCATTCGGAGATCTTCCACCATACAGGTCCAGTGACTGGCGCGAAATGGCATTACGTTAGACACCAAGACTAAACCCTCCATTTCGCCGGGACGAAACTAGGGTCCTAGTCAAGGCAAGAGTCCCATCACGACAAGATCTAATTCCTGGGGGCCGCCTTTTATGTTACAGTGAGTGGAGGGTATCTATAAGATTGGAGTTGTTCCTCAACTAAATGTATCAAATATATGTAGGAGATGAAGAGAATGGGTCGGCGCTAAGCCCTAAATATGTGAATAATACTACATCAGAGGTCGTATTCAAGCCTTCTAAGCAGCAATAACGGAATTCTGCTTTTTCCAGACAGTGGTACTCCGATTAGTTTCAGTGACTCCCTGATTTAAAATACGGGCTTGTTTATAAAGATTTAGGGTTTTATCTGATCTTAAAGCTTAAATAGTAGAGAAAGTTTTTACGGGCTCTATTTATTTCTAAGTTAATTGCTTTTTGTCTTCTGATATCCAACATGGATATAATTTACGGCTAGCAATAATCAATTATCATAGTTCTCGTGGCCTAAAAGTGTACAAATGCTGTTTTCAATCATACGTCTATATTCGCCGTGCTTTTTCATATGTTCAATAACTTTTGAATTTTTTCAGTTTGATGCAGAATATTAATGAGAATACCGTCTTCCTTCACTTCGCCCCTTACAATTGGATTACAGCACAAATAATATTGATTGCAACTACATTATCTGGCTCCTCACGTGTTTTGAGTTCAATATCTTCAGGTCTGGAAGCCATCTATAAGTATAAGGTATAAATGTTTTCATATATTACAATTTTTGCTGACTATAAAATAGTGTACTAATGCACCGTGTACATAGGCCAGTTATTGAATACAATCTTCTTTTCTGATCATACTTGATGAGACCTTATCTCATCATATAGAGTCATTCCAAAATAAATAATATGATGTTCACGTCAGAGCACAAGAGTGCCTCAAGTACAGAAAACAATATAAAATTTTCTAAAGTTTCGAAAAACTTCTAGTTACGCGAAGAAGATTGAGTTTTTTACTTAAATCATAAAAACAATATCCAAATATAATATAATAATATAATATAAAAACAATATAGTTGATTAAAAGCAGTAGCGGAAGCAGAAGTAAAAAAAATGAAGCCATAGCCAAGTGATCTAACAATAGAATGGGCTTCAACCTATGGAGTAAAAATTTAGTAAATGGCAGGAATAATTTCGCATTCCAATACAATAACTTTGAAAAAACATGACTTGTGACTCCTTCTAAACGGATTATACTCTTCAATGTATTCCACATTACATATTAGAAACTGAAATGCAGAATGTAGCTCCACCCAGAATATTTCAAATTTCAATCAAATTTTCAGTTTTACACATGAATCTTGTTAGAGCAAGAGCCAGCGGTCCCCAGGCCTTCGGTAAAGTATAAAAGCTATAAGTTTCCCAATGTATGTCCTTAACACAGGTAAGAACGATCCCCGCCTATGAAACTTGGGTCGCGGTTGCTTTGGCAGGTAACAGGTAATAAAAGTGTGTAAAATTGTGTCTCAAATTTAGAATAATATAAAACTCAGTTTTTACATATTTTACTTATGGCAATAATAGAAGTCACCTTGTCGAAAACCAGACACTTCGTACGGTTGCAACCCTCTGCCAGACACCATTAAAATATATTTAATTGTTGCTATACTTACGGTATAATATAAAAGCTGAATTTTATATATGTTGTTCGGAATACTATCAAATGATGTTTTCTCAACAGCCAGACAGTTTCGGTAGTTTCTTCATGTTGTCAGGCACATTAAAAGTCCGACATATGTGCGAGCGCGAGGAATATACGCGATGTTTTACTGCGCATCAGCTGTCCTATTTTGACAGCAAACGTTTCAGTATTCTTTTGTGCAGTTTATAACGTATTATGTGAAAATCAGTGTCATACAATAATAATAAAGTGTTATTATGTAAGAACAATTAGTTTGTTTTCTATGGGCACATAATACTGTTTTCGGAGGGAACATTAAAAAAATGTCACACCATTTTAAAGGCGAGGAAAATACATAACGTCAAATATAGCAGCGTTACTTTGCCACAGGAATATACAGACGGTGGTTATCATCGTGAATGTCATAAAACATTCACAGGACTGAATAGCCAATATTATTCTCTTGAACCAATAATTCCGAAAAAAAAAAGATGTACTAAGAATCAAATGACTAGTGTAGTTACAGGCGATTCATCTGCAGCCACGCCGTTGACACGGGAATTGTCAACAAAGTTAACACCTGAACCTCCAACATCATCAGAGCAAAGTTCATTTTCTCAATCATCGGAACCGCAATCTTCAACTTCTCAAGAAAAATCTCATTCACCAGCTTGCAGTGGTGCTGAGGATAATGAAGATATTGACGACTACGATGACAATAATTGAATATACTTTATTGTACTTCATTGACTTTCGTTATGCATCTTTAAAATATTATTGTTTTACATCATTTAGCGAGATTATAATAAAATTTCTTTGTCACAATCATAATAATAATTCCCTCTTTATGTAAATTTTGATGAAATATTATATTTTTTATTGAATAAAATAATTAAATGAGAACAGAACAATTCTATAACATTATAAACGATATAATTGGATTATTAATTTAACGATTCATTAACACAAAAATTTTATTGAACAATTTTCGAAAAATTCATTCGTTGACTCCTAATATAATAGTATAATTATAATACAGAATGAATTTTCTTGGTAAATCAAGAGAATAGTTCTCCGTACATATAAAAAAGGACAGCTGATGAGCAGTAAAAACATCGCAATGGACCGAATGCGCTATTTCACTCGTACCCGCTTACACGTATATTCCTCGCGCTCACACCTATATCGGACTTTTAATGTGCCTGGCAACATGAAGAAACTACCGAAACTGTCTGGCTGTTGAGAAAACATCATTTGATAGTTATCCGAACAACATATATAAAATTCAGCTTTTATATTATACCGTAAGTATAGCAACAATTAAATATATTTTAATGGTGTCTGGCAGAGGGTTGCAACCGTACGAAGTGTCTGGTTTTCGACAAGGTGACTTCTATTATTGCCATAAGTAAAATATGTAAAAACTGAGTTTTATATTATTCTAAATTTGAGACACAATTTTACACACTTTTATTACCTGTTACCTGCCAAAGCAACCGCGACCCAAGTTTCATAGGTGGGGATCGTTCTTACCTGTGTTAAGGACATACATTAAGAAACTTATAGCTTTTATACTTTACCGAAGGCCTGGGGAACGCTGGCTCTTAGACTATGTAGATTCAGTGACCCAGTTAGCACAACTCAAGAGTTAAGAAATTATGTAGCTGACCTCTCAATATACTAATATTAATATACCCCTAGTGTGCGCATAGAGAATTTTTGCAGAAGAATTGTTACTGCACACACATTCACTGTGCGGGTTACTAAAAATTGTCATTATCAATAATTCAAATAAGGGCAAGGTTATATAGCGGGAATTGACAATCAGCAGCGAATTAAATTAGCGACTTATTGTAGCAGCCGCGGTGTGTGATGTGAAAATTTCAACCTACTGTTCTTCTTCAATAGAGGGGCGAGAATTCTGATACTATTTCAAAAATGCGCGGAGAGCAAAATATACTTCATAAATCACTTTGGGTTTCCTTAACATCTAGCTTCTGCTAAATTTCTATTCTGTTTTGTTTTATTGTTTTTTCTTTTTCTTGAGAGTGCAAGTCATTATTATTTTCAAAGAGTCAAGATTAAACCTCAGAAGAAGAATCAAGGTTATTGAAGAAAAAAAAATTGAAATTACAATTCAAAAAGAGGCAAAATGATTCCATATTCAATATCTGCTTGTATTTTCCAGGATATGAAGATAATAATAATAAAAACGTTTATATAAAAGAAAGAGTACATCGTTTCCCACAATTCAGAACACAGAATGAAATAATAGAAATTAAGTTTTTTTTTGTGATTTCTATTCTGCGGATTCAAATTCTTCATTTCAGCATGCAAGAACCAAAATAATTCAGGGCCATAAGATGGAAAACTGTGTTGTGAGTGCGTTTTGTAAAACCTATGAAATCTTACAACTTGATCATGAATACTCCTGGTACGATATCTATGATTGACAATTTATTTTTCTCTCTCTTTTAGTTCAATGACTATTAATTCATAAACATAAACTTGCCTGACTTGCTTTGTTTCCGAATACACTTGTTTTGTAACGTAACATTTTCCAACTTTGTGAATTATCTTCAAAATAGTTTTATTTAGAATCTATAAACTCTTAAAGCAATTCTTGAACATACCACCCCATATAACATATCTGATAATCGAACCAACTATGGGATCATGTACACTGTAAGGCATTTGATTGAAAAGAATACGTCTCAAAGATTATATTATAAAACATAAAAGCGCGTGTTACTATCCATCTGTTATCAAAGATACTTGTTTATTTCACCTTAACACTTTCGAGACGCAGCGACTTAGCTCTCGACGTGCCACCAGAATGGCGGGAATGAGTACTATGTGAAAACATGGTCTTCGTCCTGGTGGTACAACTACCTCTAGAACTCCAGGCAAATGGATTGAAATAAAAATCAATCATAAATAAAATTTCGTATTCTTCATTGGAATTAATAATTTTTGAATAAAAAAACTAATTCTTCTGAACTTAACGGTGGTTTGCTTGACTAGATTGTATAAAAAGAACTAAATTAGGAATAATACTGTTCCTTTGTATGATACACTTCAAAACAAGGCACTACACACAAATAGGCATTGCAGGGTTTACACATATATATTGTTTTTCGTCTTTTCTTTCGTTTGGTATAAACTGCACATCTTCGATAAGGCTGACGCTTTCCTTCTTCGGTTGGAATTCGGTCAATAAAATGTCTTGCTTCGAGGCGTAGCTTTCGATGTGGGATTTACCTATGGACGATGATGAGGCTTGAGTAACATACCTTCTTTCTACAATTTCTCTGATCAGCGAAAGTGCATATCAGCCAAAGTACTGTTTTTTGTGTCACTTTATTGTAAAATAGAATAGAAAAAGGCTTTTTACTCGATAGAAGAAATATAACAAAATTTGAATATCAAAACAGATTTAATCTGTTAGTCTTCTACAATTTTAATTTAAAAAAAATTGATTGATTATATACATCTATTAAATATAGGCGGTGCTTATTGTAGACATTAATTTAATTCTAAAAGTTTTTTTGAATGAAAATTTTTTTGAAATTAAAATTGTAGAAGACTAACAGATTAAATCTGTTTTGATTTTCAAATTTTGTCACTTTATTGTATATGGAATGGGTATTCAAAACACTCAAATCAACCAAATAGCAAAATACCTTTTTGTACCATTTGGGTGATTTCCTTATACATTCCATAGTACTCAATAACATGTCACATCTGTCAATGCCCCATGTTTTTTTTATATCATAATTTATCATAATAATAATTAATAATGTCTAAAAGACATTACAAAAATGTATAAGACAAGTCATACAATAACAGAAAAAGCTTCTTGAATAAATTACAATAATAAAATCAGACAAATTGCTTACCGACGAGGTACTCATCAATGCCATAGTAGGTTTTATTCAGAAGTATAGTTTTTAAATTTTTTTCAAATTTATTTTTGCTGCTGGACTTTATTGAATTGGGCAAATGGTTGTACGGTTTTATTCCATTATACGACGGGAAACATTCAAATTTAGATGTTCTATGCAGCGGTAGACATAAAGTTTGCTTCTTGTTCGATAACAATGAAAACTAGACAATTCCCTAAAACTTTCAATATTGTCTCTTATGAACAGGACATCTGTATATATAAATGCAAGGTACGGTCAATATTTTAGGTTGCAAGAAAAGTGGCCTACAGTAAGTAAGTGGGCTGATGTTGAAGATCATACGTAAAATTCTTTTCTGAGCAACAAAAATTCTGTTTGCATTTGTGGGAGTTTCCCACAATAAGATGATATAACTTAAATGGCTATAGACCAAACTGTAGTAAACATTTAGAAATGATCTAAGTGGTTATGTTTTTCTGACCCTATTTATTGCATAGAACGAGCTATTGAGTTTTCGGCACAATACATCAATATGTGCAAACCACTTGAGATTTCTGTCTATATGAATCTCAAAAAATTTAGTGAAATTTTTGGAAACGATAGTATCCCCTGATAACCAATTACCAACTTTCGATTATCAATTCCAGATGAAAAATGAAAACATACACTTTTGTTAATGTTGATCATGAGAGCATTTTCAAGACATCAATCCACAAAGCTCTGTACCAGCAGTTCACATGAAATCTATAATTACTCAAAAGTAGGCGCAGTCTCTGCTACTGAATGGAGTTACTCTGTACCCATCAATTGGCGTTAGAATATTTCGGCCAACTAAAATCTTCATCAAGTTAACTGGTGAATCATTGATGAATATCAAAAATAGGAGCGGTCGTAGTACAGATCTTTGTGAAACTCGTAGTTTCATTTCATGATATGAATGATGTGTTTTGTACTTCAACAGACATCAATCTACCCTCTACGTAACTTTGAAGCAAGTCCAAAATCACACCCCTGAAACCCAGATTGTTGCATTCATTCAGTATAATCTGGAAAGACAGGCTGTCAAATGCTCGGGATAGATAAAAAGTCCGGGAACATATAAGCCCTTGTCTAGTCGTTCGTAGATAAATAAACTCAGGAAAATGAATCGCTCCAGTATGTGTGGAACGTCCAGACCTGTAACCAGAGTGTGCATTGTCCAATATTTGATATTTGTTCAGATCATTCAATCAAAAACAATTCGCTTAAACACCGTAGAGAACACACTCAGTAGTGATATCGGTCTATAGATCGAGATACAATGAACATCGTTTTTTTTGTGAATTGGAATGACCCTCGCCTTTTTGAGTAGAGAAGGAAATTTACCATTAGAACGGACAGATTTATATCGGGTGATTTTTTTCAGAGCGATAGAACTTGTTGCCATGTTGTTTTGACATTTCTGTTCAGTAAGCATTGACAAATCATCATGGAAAGACTCACGCCGCAACAACGTTTACAGATGTTGAAATTTATTTTCAAAATCAGTGTTTTATTCGCCAAACTTATAGAGCAATTTGTGAAATTCATATTTTTGTTAGCAAGAGGTACATTCTTGGTCCACTTCTCTTTTTAATTCATACGGCCGATCTGCCTAGTGAAACAAAGCATTGTCAATATCATTTTTTCGCAAATGACAGTCAAATCTATCTTAGTTTTCATCCGGCTGAGGCCCAGGGTTGCATGTTCTTTGATAAACAGTGATCTAACTTTGATCGTTGAGCTTGCGGGATGTCATAACTTGCATACCAATACGAAGAAATCATGTCTCATTTTTTTGGCGGCAATTCTGCACTTTCTAGAACTAATTTACCACCTATTGCTATTAAGGATGCAGTTTTATCGCCGCAAGAAGAGGTAAAAAAATCTTGATCTGCTTGTTGACGGTCGACTGAATTCTCAAACCATGTCTCTAACTGTAGTCGGGGAGCATACACGTCCCTAAGCCTCCTGTTCAATAATAGCCATCTCCTGAACAGAAGTATGAGAGCAACGCTGTGCAACCAACTTGTTTTGTCGTGTTTTGATTAATGCGATGAAGTGTTTGGCCCTTTTCCGATATGTTTGATTCATCAAGAATCCAGTCTGTGCAAAATCGTTGATGCCGTTCTGTTCTCGGTTTAAAAAGGACCGTTTCAACAACAAGATACATTAACTCTATGAGATGGCTTAATATGAAGAACCGTAGGAAAAGTTTCACGGCCCTCATACATAAAATAATGAAAGTCAAACAGCCTTCTTACTTACACCGCAAAATTCATTATAGAAGTGAAGTCCACTCAGTGAATACAAGAGAACAAAGGAGAGTCAATATTCCTCGTCATCGAACCACTAAGTTCAAATGTTCTTTCTCATACCAAACACCCATTAATAATAATTCCCTTCCAAATAGTGTAGAGGTCAATAAATAGTTTTCGAGCTCACTTAAAAAAGTCAATTTTATTGAGCCAGGTTTCTAAACTTTTATAAAATGTATTTGTAGAGTGTATAATCTACTTCCACTAATTGAGTGAATTGAGTTCACGTTCAGCTGAGATAATTTCTGGAGTAACCCAGTTTTTTTCTGGGGAGTGTTAACATTAATTTTTTTCAATGGATAACAAGCTTCAAATGTATTTTGAATAATACCAATGAATGCTTCCAGACATTGGTCAATACATGTGTGATAATATATGTCCTGTAAACCTCTATTTATAACATGAGCAGCAAAATTATTTAGCTTATTTTCACTGGACGTTTTTCCACTGATATCAGTGAATATTCTGGTAGGAAGCTGCTATGATTCATTCAAGCCGAAACATTTCAGTAACTCAATAAATTTTTTATTTATTCGGTCTTTACTTGGTGGAAACTCATTTTAATTAAAAAAATATATATGAGACAGTAATTTATTTCCAAAAAAATGTTTGTACTACTACAACAATTGTTTCACCACGATGTGGCTTCTTCAGGTATTACATTGTACTGTCAGACAGTACAATGTACAATGTAGAATGGTCGGTACATACTTATAATTCCCAAACGTTTGTTATTCGCCATCACTATGCATCCACATACTTCAAAATCCATCTCTTTAGAATATAAGGAGACAGACAAATTTTTCATTGATCCTCCTTGTATTCTATTGGGACGACAGTGTGATAATCAGCTCGAATGTATCTAGGTTATTGATTTAACACTGTCGGAAGTACACCAGTGTTCAACGAAATACGGAGATTCTTCTCGGCGAGTAGAAGCTCAAATTTTTCCATTTCATTCGAAATACTTCGCACATTTAATTGCACTAGTGTCAACCTTTTATTATCGATATTTGGAAGACACTCAACTTCGGTAGGGTTTAATCTCCTGGATAATTCACTCTTCTCGGTTGGAAAAACCGGTGTACAATAGCTCTATTTGGCCAATTTGATCCTTCAAGTGCCTTCTCGTTATCAGATTCAGGAACCGGTATTTTGAACGATGAGTAACTTTCAGGATATTTTGATATTAATTTCTCACATTTAAACGGTTGAAAAGTTTACCCTCAAAAAACTCTGCAATTTTTCCACTGTAGTTTCAGGTTTTAAGTTGGTTACATGTAGGGCTTTGAATTTATCATTTCCCTCAACAGATGAATCGCCTGAAAAGCTACCGATAACTAATGATTTATTTCGCTTTAGAGTTGTTCCTTTATGAGAAACAATATTCCATACAGGTCCATTCTTTTGTTTGTATGATGATCATTTTTGTTCATTGACTTCAGACAATATTAATGAACCAGGTTTATCCACCGCTGTTTTATTACCAACAGCTTGAACATACGATTTCATAGGAGCTGTAGAAGTACTCGCTTCCGTAAGGTTAAGTTAGAAATACCTGTTTCAACCGAACGGCCAAGAACATCAATTACAGTACTCACTATCCAATTTCTCACTTCTTCGGAACATCCTGAATGTTCGTGTGGGGGAACTGTATTTAATTTCTTGTTAATCGTAGTTGTTTGTTTACTACCTTTATTGTTAAGATGATCAATTCGGGAATCTTTGTATGTTATTTCTGATTCCAAAGTTGAAATCTTGTATTTCAAGAGGGAATTATTCTATACTAATATCGAATTTTTCGCTTCCAATTCAAAGATAATTTTCATAAGAAATTCCAGTTGGGTAGATTCCGTAGAACTTCATTAACGCCACCAGAAAATGGAAATATGTCACCAGTATTGAAATCGGCTGATGTTAATATTTCTTCTTCACAGCATTTTTTCGTTTCATTTGCACAACTGAGATGATGAAAATTATTACAAATGTTTCATTTTATATTTTTTTTAACGATAATAGATACGTTTACAACAACTACACTCAGGCATAATTATTCGTGGAGGATCGCTAACACCTTTCTTGTTCAACGACATCTCGTGTTCGACTTGTATTTGTATATTTTATGTATATTATTGTATTGAATCAGTCCTTGGCGATTACTTGACGATTACTTGGCGAAAATCCATATTAAATAATATTTAAATAAGGTTATTCTGATTTTCACAAATTTTTATGTTATGTTTACAACAATCGTTTCGCTATCACAGTAGCATCCTCAGACCAAATCCAAGGTATGACATGAGTTTCTGAACCACTTGACCAGATATCTCAAGAAGAATGCTCATCCTTATGGACTTCTGTTTGGTACCCGTATCAATGATGAAATTCAATAAATGATTTCATTTAGAGTCACAAATTTCAAAAACCTTGATTCCAAAGCTGTTTTTATTTCATGGGAATGTATTGTTTGAAATGGAGTCTTCCGTTGAAGAGCATCAAACTTTCATCAATACAAATATTATCTCCAGGATTGAAATTATTACAAAACGCTGGCTTCAGACTGTTCACCACCATTCTTATCTTGAATATCTTATCGGTTCTCTTTATTCTTATTATCACAAAAATGCAAAATTTCATTTATGAATAAATACCTATTGTTCCGTCTCATTAGAGACGGCCCTGGCGTTCGACATTATTTTGTCCGATACTGCGGTAAACTAACCGTGGTGCATTACACCTATCTCTCGACATATAATTCGGAAATGCTGGTGAGTGCAAAAGTGGATCTGTCGACCACTATTCCTTGATATTCAGTTTTTTGTTATGAGCCATTAGGAGCGTTATTGCTAAAAAAACACCTGAATTAATCTGATGTCACGTCAACGGACTTTTGCAATTTTTGAGTAGAGCAATCATCTTCCCTCATGTGGTGCAATTGTCTAGCGCACTCTATGATATTTCCCACCAATTCATCAGTGAAAAGCTGCTCGAATATGAATAAATGTGACGAATTTGCGTCAATATTTTCGTTAGTGGTACCTGCAGAATTTTTGCCTTCAAACACACGTGGTTTAGGTTCAGAGGCAGGAAGAAATGTCCAAATTATTTCGGATATCTCGTTGTGCTAATTTCTTCCATCTCATTTCTTGCTTGATCACAATATTCCTCTTCGCTATCACCATCTTCTGGTGAACCGTTTTCCATATCTTCTGCGATGCCTTCAAGCTCCTCTCGAGTCAATCGGCAGTACTATGACATCTTATTTAGGCGAATCACGATCCAGTAAGCGAACAGAGCGAACTTCCTATGAACCCTTACTCCACCTCCTAAACCACGCCCAAATCAAAAGATTACTTTAAATTAACCACCAATATCGCTTGAGTACTATTCAAATGTAATATACGTGAGCGTACGTTTATCGTCTTGAGAGTGTAGCCAACAACTTCGTCGCTCCCCGTCCAGAAACCTGCCTTCACCCATTCGCATTCACCCGAGAGCTTCAAGAGCACCATCGTAGAAAAACGCAGTTGTGAAACCACGATCTTCGCCCTGATAACACAAAACGTGTGGACGTGATATCACGATCTTCGTACCGAAAGGTCAATGTAGATCCTGAATATTCAATATATGCGTCTCTTCTGACAACTAAACAATAACTACAAATAAATATTTTATGAGTAATAATAAAAACGGTAATAATAATGAGTAGCAAGAAAAATGTCTTCAAAACTGGGTTTCTTTACAAAAGGAGTCTAAGAAACTAGCTGGTTTGCTAGCAAGTGTTATACCATGTTCAAATCTTTATTAAATGAACCAATTTGTGAAGTTATTTCCTGAAATGTTATAGTACTTTTTCTCAGTAGACACTTAAAATTGGGTGCAGTATTAATTTGCAGCACCTAGTTGAGCAAAAAATAACAATTTTTGTCAAGCTGGGGTAGTTGGTTTGAAATATTAGGTAATGATTCACAAAAGTGTTTAATACTCACCTGATGAAGTCATGGTATGACAGAACAATTGTGAAAATCAATAAAATAGCGGAAGTTAACATTTGTTTTTCTTATATCAAAAAAAGATTCACAAAAGCATCACTCAGGATTACATAATGGATTTAAAAATAAAATGAAGATTTGTAGTAACGGGAGTTGAAACAACGACCGAGGGTGAAAATTTTTTCGTTTTTTGATGCCTATAACTTCAAAGCTTGGAGTTTTCTTTATATTTCTATTGAAACAATAATGACTTGTTTTATTTAAAAAATTCTCATAGTTTTTATATTTCACAGTTTATTCAGAATCCTGATACGGTTGTCGGTTTTTCGACCATCTTCAAGGGAGTATAAGAAGTAACTGAACTTAAAATTGAAAAAATAGTTCTTTTATTACCCTTTGTACATTGTGCATTTTTATGGTGCATGAAAATAACAGCATTCAATATAGGGGTTTTTCCAAAGAGTATTTAGGAATTTGTTAAAATCTCCTTTTTCACAATGGATTTTTTGATCGATTGCATCTACAAATCAATTTAACCTTTTTAACATGATATGGTAAAATGAAATCTTTCTTATAATCATCATATGATTATTTTCCTGTACAATGTTCTGCAAAATCGGTTAATTTCTGGTTTTCAGAATAGACGTCCTACGTTCTTTGTTTCTATGTTCTAAACATCCTATATATGTAGCATTGCAATCATCACATTTAATTGGATAAATCCCCGATTCGAAAAAGTTGGGATCCTCTCTTTATTGTTCACCAACATCTTGGTTAAATTATTTCTATTTACTCCTTCAGAATTAATTCCTATTTTATGAAGACCACTCGAGATGCTACTGCTTAAAATCATATTTTTTTCCTTCATACGGATCGTTTATATAGATATCAAATTGTTTTAAAATATTTTGGTGAGTTTTCTTTTCAATCATTTTGTCAATGATTTCATTTCTATAGCCATTTTTCATAGCTATAGTTTTTATTATATTTACTTCTTTTCTGAAATTAACTTCGTACAACGGGATGTTCAAAACTCTATGAATGAAACTATGGAATGTTGACATTTAATTTGCCATGACTGATTGGAATTTGAATAAACCATAAGAAGTGGTATGTTTTCTAAAAATGTCGAATTGAAAGTTATTGTTATCGCAATTTTTGAATTATATGAATAACATAAATGACAATATTGAATTCACAATAGAAATGGAAGAAAATTCTTCAATCAAGTTCTTGGATCTTAATATGAGTCATAGTAACAATAAGTTTGAATTCGATGGTTTTAGAGAACCTACCACTACTGATACCATAATTTATTCAAAATACAATCAATCATGGCAATTTAAAATGTCGGTATTCCATAGTTTCATTCATAGATTTTTGAGAATCCCGCTGAACGAAGCTGATTTCCGAAAAGAAGTCAATATAATTAAAACTATAACTGTTATTCCCTCTCATTAGGTCCTGTCTAAGTTTATTATTATTATAACATTATTTTGTTAGTCGCTACTCAGGGTTTTCATGTTAATATTTCGATATAGCAGTTTCTCAGCTGCGCTAGACTAACGACCAGTTTCGTAAACAACATCAAGAAGCTCCTTTATGATAATGTCCCTTTGTGAAAAAGGATCCCTTAAATAGGGCGATCAGTTGCATGAATGCACATCGACCGTCCTTTACTTAATGATTCCTTTAATGCGACGGTTATATATTTCCGACTGTTGGCTATCCTGAGTGATTTTACGAATATAGTTGGTGATATTCTGTAAAAACTGTGAGTTATTCGTCGGAACTTGTAAAAAGAAAAAGAAAAGAAGCATAATTCAGTTTTTATATAAACATGGTTATGTGCAGAAGAAAGTATAGTGGAATTTATATCCTTATTACGTGCGAATTGCTATATTTCAGTAAACGAATATGGAAGAAAAGAGAAAAAAAGTGTTACTTTAAAACCTTTAAACCTAGTCTGGCAGAGAATAGCAACTGCTTTCAATGCCACAGTTCTCCATTGGAGAAATGGGGACCATCTCAAATCCGAATATGACAATATTAAAACTAAAACTAGAAAGGTGATAGCTGCTCAACGCAGTAATATTAAAGAGACTGGTGGTGGAGCTCCATTGAAATTGATGGAAATTTCAATAACACATAATATTTTTATTTCTTTATTCTCACTTGAAAATTTTTCAGATATTACCTAAAGTAAAACAATTGCAAACATAGAAACTTATCTCAATACATATCTTGTAAAATCTTATAAAAATTATATGAAATCTTGACATGTTGAAAACACAAATTGAATAGGAAGAATAGTTTCACAAGTGACAAGCAAATTTATTTTCAACTATCACACAAAGATAAATTGTAAATTAGCAAAATGTTCATTGATAATAGAATCTCTTACTTGACGAGCTGCATTAGCATTAGTTGAATTTGTTTGAAGGTCCTCTTTCTCCTGCACATAATGCAATCATTTATTTGGAAATATTTCGCTCATATCTACCGATATATTGTGCAATAAAGCGGGAGCAACAATAATTGCCCTTATAGCCGTTAATTTAACACTCACTCCTTTAGAAAGTATAGAAAAACGACGTTTCCAAACTCCATAATTTCTCTCCATCACATTTCTAGTTCGTATAATTGCCTGTTTATATAAATTTTCAACTGCAGTTATAGCTTCCGGTAACATTGTCATAATATAAGTCTGCAAACTATAACCACTATCACCAAGTAACAAATACCGTCCAAATTTACCACTCTCAAATTATCTCTTCAAAACACTGTTATTAAAAATGGTTTGATCCAGAAAATGTGTTGAGCCAGGTCATTTAGCTACAATAATTCTGATTCTCAAGTCTGAATCACACACAATCAATGTTTGAACATTAAGGGCAAAATAATGTTTTCGACATCGAAAGATCTCTCCATCATCACCACCCAGAGAAGTGATGTTGATTAATGTGCAATATATAGCACCAATGACACGTGGAAAACTAGCAACTGCATAAAACTCTTCTACTGCTTGCATTTCATGATCACCTTCACACATCTTTATATATTGTGGACACAGGGATGCGATTGCAAAAGAAACTCTTCGAATAATTCTAGAAGCAGAAGGTTTAGAAATTCCCATGAAATCTCCGGCTGTTTGATATCCGCATATTCCAGTTTCATCGAATCTCAATGTCAAAAGTAGTTGGTTCATCGGTTCAATACAGCTGCCTCTGAAAATTGTCAATTCAATGATTTGGTATACAGAAAATTATATCAACGAAATACTGATTCGAAATTTGTTTACCTGTTAGATGGGAAGTACAATTAATCTGCGATTTTTTGAAGCAAGGATAAAACGGTTGGTTTTGTCAGGCGAAGACGATCGAAGAAATCTAGATCATCTAACTTGGAAAAATGTATCTCCTTCTGTAAATTGTTGGTCTTCTCACAATTATTTCTTCATCATTTGAAGAAGAACTAGAGCTTGAATCAGCATTCAACATGTGGTGCAACATATTTCGTAGTACGCTAAAATCAAACAAAATGGGCAAATGTGACAGAGAAGGGTTATGTCCACTGTTTTCGTGTTTATCGAGCACCTGCGCAGTGTCGAGCTTCTCGTTAAAGGTTTTTTTTCCAGGGCCGATTTTCTCACTTTAAGAGAAAGGCTTAAATTGCCTCTTACCTTAAAATTTGGTTAGGACACACGTTTTATCATTAAAGGAGACTTTTTGGGGAAAAGGAGGCTTTAATTTCGTTTATGAAACTGGCCTTAACTGTTTGGTGTTATTTGACAGTTCACCTTATTTGTTTTTTTAATTATTAAAAAAGATGGAAAGTCTTTAAAGCTTATGATATATTTATTGCTTTCTGAATTTCGTCGACGAAATATTCTAAATTGTTAACTGATTCTATACAAGTTCACTTGCAGTTATTTATTTGTTTTTATTTTATCCTGATAGGCCCAGATCTTCTGTAGAGATCCCTCAGAAGATTTCTCGGATTGTGCGTATTAGGACCACTTTGATATATTTATTGCTCATGAATAAACAAAATCATTCACATGATATAGCATTAGGAATTATAATCTGATTTTATCCTTCTTTACTTGCTTTAATTTCATTATTGTTCTAAAACCGATAAGAAGGTTAATTTCGTTCATTCAGTCCACCTACAAATGGACTTTTCAATCAATTTCGTTAATATTGAATTGAATCAGTCCTCACTTGGTGAAAATCCATATTCAATAATATTTAAATAAGGTTATTCTGGTTTTCACAAATTTTTATTGTTATGTTTACAATAATCGTTTCGCTGCCACACTAGCATCATCAGGCAAGATTACATTTTGAATAACTGTAGTTATATATAGGATAATATATATAGTATCATATTGAAAGAAAATAACGAACTGTGGAGCACTTTTCAAAAAAATTGCTACAGAATATTATACGATTCATATGGGAAAATCTTGGAATGAAAGACTCCTATCATAGAGATATTCAAAAACTAAATTGTTTTCGTATTGCTTCTACTAATAAATGTTACTGTGAAATCATTATTATTCTCATAATAGTCAAACTTGTTGTATGTAGCTTTTGCTACAGTATGCATTATTATTCAGGTAATCAAACTTGTCGCATGTATCCTGTGCTACATTAAGCACTATCAATCGGAAAACTCGTCGCCTGTGACATTTCGGTCTAAGCTACAGCGGTTATTATTGTTAATATAGTAATCCAGTCGATTGCCAAAGTGTTGGCAAATTCATTACATTACAAAAAATTATAGTTCATTGTTATTATAGTGTATTACTTTAATGCCTAATCGTTTTCGTTAGTTCATCTTATTAGATAAATAAAGCTAGTTCATCATACAAGTGCTCTTGAAGTTCTACATACAAGTGCTCTTGAAGTGAAGCTCTTCATTAAACTACTTCAAAAAACAATCCACTAAACCCGTCGAAATTAATCATCGAGATTAATTTTAATTCAATTTTTAATTGCCTGCTATTAAAAAATACTGAAATAATGGGCAAAATACAGCGGTAAACTAACCGTGGCTATAGAATCATTGACGAAATGATCAAAAGAAAACTTACCACAATATTTTAAAACAATTTTATAACCAATAAAAAATAAGAAGTGGTTTTTTACTTGATAGAAGGATTATTAAAAACTTTGAATATCAAGACGGATTCAATCTGTTAGTCTCCTACAATTTTAATTTCAAAAAATCTTTTGAAAACTTTTAGAATTAAATTAATGTCTAATAAGCATTGCTTATATTCAATAGACGTATAAAATTTAAATTCATTAAACAATATCAAATGAAATAAAGAATCCCAACAAATATAAATTGTTAATTGAAATTAAAAAATAAAAAATAATTGAATTTTTCGTTCCGAACATGCGCACTGTTTCGTACCACGGTTAGTTTACCGTAGTATTTGCCTATTATTTCAGTATTTTAAAATAATAGACAATTGCAATTAAATTAATCTCGTTGAACAATTTCGAAAGGTTTATAGGGGACTGTATTTTTGATTAGTTGACGAAGAGTGTTACTTCAAGGGCACTTGTATGTAGTTATCTCGATGATGAACTAGCTTTGTTTATCTAATAAGATAAACTAACGAAAATGTTAAGGAATTAAAGTAAAACACTCTTATTACACTATGACAACAGCGAACTATAATTTTGGTTTACTGTATATAAACCAAGTTAAAGGAATGATTATTACACTAACAACATATGAATTTGCCAATACTTTGGCAATCGACTGGATGACTATATCATCAATAATAACCGCGATAGCTTGGACCCAAATATCACAAGCTACATACAACAAATTTGACTATCCAAATGATAGTGCATAATGTAGCTACTGCTACATGCGAACAGTTCTATTATCACGAATAATAATGCATGATGTAGCAAGTGCTGCATACGACCGACCACTTTGACTATTATGAAAAATAATGATTTTACAGTCTTTTAAAAGACTGAACGTTAGAGGTGCTCGATGCACCCCTTTTAACAAAAAGAGGGAAATGAACGTAATTGATTGGAAGGTCCATCTGGAGGTGGACTGAATGATCGAAATAAACCTTCTTATTGGTTACAGAAAAATCATGAGAATAATGCAAGTAGAGAAGGTTAGAGTCAGTTTGTAATTCCGAATGCTGCGTCATGTGAAATTAACAGGCATAAATATATCCAAATCTCTAATTGATCTTCCATGTTTTCTAAGGCCATATATAATAATTAAAAAACCAATAATGTGTATCGAGTGAAAATAAACAGTCTGAAACAATCTTAAAACTGCTAGATCGCATATTAACGTAAAAAACATAAGTATCGAATGACAAACTAATTTCGAACGACAGGCCCGTCTCTAATGAGACGGAACACGCACCTAAACTCTTCAGACAGGCGCGGTGCGTATGTCTCCTTGTGACAAAATGTTTTGTTTCTGATCTTATATTTATGAAAACTAAATATTTTTCAAAAATACCGTCTCTAATGAGACGGAATAGGGAGAATTTAACAAATTCCCAAATATTCTTGTGAAACACCCTTATATTGGATGCTGTTATTTCCAGGCGTCATAAAAATGCACAGATATCCAAAATGTGAAAGGAGGACCTCTTTTCAATTTCAAGTTTAGTTTCTTTCTATACTTTTCTGAAAATGGTCGAAAGACCGAAATACATGTCAGGATTCTGAATACACTAGGAAATATAAAAAGTGTGAAAATGTTTTGAATGAAACTGTTATAATGTTTCACCTAAAGCGAAGTGGTTGCTCCATTCATTTTATGAATATTGACTTGGCCTATCATCCACTTCTGGGATACCCTGAATATATGGTCCAATAGAAAGAAATGTAATTTATTCTTGGAAACTGCAACCCTCGATACTTCTAGGTTAATCTGATGGGGTCATAACATTAATTTTAAAATCCCTTCATAATTTAAAATAGATCGACTGCATTATGCATTGGAATAAATTTAAATAATTGGCATTTCTTTTCACTCTGTAAAATTTCTATACGTACTTAATTGAAAATATTGATACTGCTACAAAAAAAGATTATAAGCTTCAGAAAACTGAAGGTTCTAAATAAAATATATTTGTAGAAAATACTTTCAGAGTTCAAATACTGTGTGATAATACTGTTATTTTAAAAACTTTTATGAACGTTAGAAGGTTAAAAAAATCCTTACTAGAACATACCTCCTTCTAGTGCGGTGCTAATTCACAGATGTTCCATTTGAAATTTAACAGTTTTCAGTATCCAATACTACTTTCTATTCATAACGAATAATCGGTTATAGCTAATTATCGAATTGCGGGCGACGTAAACTTAAATTACTTTACTTTAAACTATTTTCTCCTTCTTTCTATTGAAATTTGATTTTTTCTGGCAGGTAACACATGTACTCACTTCGCCTTATCTCTCATCAGTTCTCATGGATAAAGCCAAACCTGAACCGCTGAAAAATAGGAGCGTAAAATCTTTCATAACAGCTGGAAGTAAAATCGAACCTCAATTATTGTTAAATTTGAGAAACTCATTTCAAGAAGCTCTGATTATCGAAAGTTATGGCCAAACTGAGGCAACTGGCTGGATAACACTATTTCAGTGGCATAAAGAAGAAGACCGCGTTTTAGCTACGAAACATCCTGATTCAGTTGGAAAGCTCTTCCCGGGATTTCGTGGTAAGGTATGGTATTTTTTCATTTTCAAAAACTTAACTAAATATTTATATTTAGTGTTTGAAATTTCGTTTATTTATATCTTAATTATGACAAGCTATTTTATTATAACTGGCAAATATAACTTTCAGAAATATTTATTTAACATCCCAAAACTTCATTGATACAATTTTTTGTTCGTAGTCAATATGATCTTCGTGAAGACTTGTTGCAATCTTCATTCTTTCACTAATTTTCAACAAATAATTTTTGACCATGTCAAACCAAACACAAGGAGACCCAAATGAAGAAACCAAAACATATTGAACTTTAAGAACCAGTATTACTCTTGTAATACTGGTTTTTAAAGCATCAATATGTTTTGGTTTGATCTCTTGATCAAAAATTTGTCCTCTAAAGATTGATAACTTGACGTCTACGGCGAAAATATTTCATTGCTATGAGATTATGTTGACTAGAGATCTTAAATCGCTTTACCATCATAATTTGCGTGTGTTTGCGAATTGGGGTCTGGAGCAACTCGATATTGATCCCCATATTTTTGAAGAAATCATTTTTTCAGATGAAGCTTCTGATGAATTGTTTCTGTTACTAAAGAATATTTTCGTTTCTGGTGTGGAAATAATTCACAACAAATTCGTAAAAGTCTCTGCTACCAGAAATAGTTACCGTTTGGTGTGGTTAATGGCAGGGTAGTGTAATTTGATCTTATATTTTTTTAAATGTAGTATAGATGTAGGGAGATTTAAGAATGAAAATTATCAATAAATGGTGGCAAATACTATATGGATAAAATCAAATTCAATTAACCAGCAAAACATGTTTTTGCAACAAAATAATACATTTTGCCAATAATACTTAGTCCTTGAGAGAAAATATTGAACAGTCATTAATCCTCATGATTGAGCTCGTTGATTGGCAATTTCGTTTCAGGCCTTAAATCTGAAACTTGAAAAATTTTTTATCTAGTTTCCAAATTGAATATCGAATATCACGTTAAAGAAATTTCCCCTAAGGTCACCAAATACAGAAGGTGAAGAATTCGGAAAAATGAAGTCAAAGTGGAAAGTGTCAAATTTACTCAAAAAATACTTCACAATATTTTCGACATTTTTATTCTTCAATTAGTTTCAGAATTATATCTTTTCGTTGGAAAATCCTTTACGGGCTTTCAGATTAGATTCATTTCCGTCACAATTTCATGTATCAGATTCTGGAAAAGTGGTAAATAGTAGGTAGGTAGAGCACCAATAAACATGAAAACAATTTTAGTACACTGCAGAACGTACTCGAATAAAGTATCTACATAATAAAAAATTAAATCTATAGAGTTTTTATGGACATACAATTAATACGGATGAGGGTTAAAGTATTTCACTTTTCAGATCTCAAAAAACTTTCAAGTCATTTTAAGATGATGTATGATGTGCGAATGGTTAGTTAACTTTGTTTTTTACGTAGTTTTTTTCAGTTGCTGTTCAGTTTATATTCAATTTGTTATATTTTTTTAGAAGGCGATGTTCTCGGGAAAATCGTTCTATCGAGGAAAAAATCATTTTAAATATTTTGGTGAAACCTGCCCATGACTCATGATGAGCTTTGTTTCAATAGGATTAGATACTGAATTGTTTCAGCCGTTACTATTGGTAGTTGATCATAATTAAAACAAATTGTATAAGTTACTATGTTTCACTACCGAAAAATATATATTACACATTTTCTTGTGACTCAAGTTTCAGGAAATGAACTATCCCATCATCAGACAACTGAAGACCTAATAGCGGTACAGTGAACAAAAGTGATAAATATTTTGAATATTTCAACAGATTCTGGGTAACACCTAATAGTGGTACAGAGGTTTACAATCGGAACATGATAAAAAACCGGATTAGAAGAGAGGCCTTCTAACAGATATCGGAATGTCGGCAATCGACAAAGAAGGTTGTTAAACAGATGGTACCCATTTGAATATCTCAGATAATTTTTGGGGTTACATAGCTCCGTACAGTCATTCATTATTTTTTGCATTATTTTGTTGTATATCTCAAATCCTTGGATTTACAAAGCTCCATAAAGTCATTCATTATTTTTCACATTATTTTTATTGTGAACGAATTTGAAAATTTCAATAATCAAGTTTCTTTTTTTTTGAATCTATATGTAAGATTTTCTTTTGTCGATAGGAATTACTGTTTTCTAAAGAATGAGTGCCAAAAGTTGAATTTTTGTTTTTTGCCACTCATTCTTTATAAAACAGTTATTCCTTTCGACAAAAGAAAATCTTAAGAAAATTTTACATGTAGATTCAAAAGAAAAGGAACTCTATTATTGAAATTTTCAAATTCGTTCACAATAAGAATAATGTAAAAAAGAATGAATGACGCTATGGAGCTTTGTAAATTCAAATATTTGAGATATACAACAAAATAATGTAAAAAATAATGAATGACTGTACGGAGCTATGTAACCCCAAAAATTATTTGAGATATTTAAATGGGTACCATCTGTTTAACAACCTACTTTGTCGATTGCCGACATTTCGATATCTGTTTGAAGGCCCTTTTTTTTAACCCGGTTTCTTATCACGTTCTGATTGTAAACCTCTGTACCACTATTAGGTGTTACTGACAATCTGTTGAAATATTCAAAATATTTATCACTTTTGTTTAAATACTACTGTACCACTGTTAGGTTTTCAGTTATCTGATGATGGGGTGGTTCATTTCCCGAAACTCGAGTCACAACAAAATGTGTAATATATATTTTTTGGTAGTAAAACAGAGTAATTTCTACAATTTGTTTCATTGGATTATATTATAATTAAATTATCTATATATAACTATTACTTTGCATGTTGCCCAAAAAAGGAACTTTGAAGTTAACTTGATTAGTGTTTTGATCTATTTCGTCGTGTTTTTTCGATTACAGCAATTAGAAAAATAATTTTTCTTCTTACAGTTAAAGCACTCTTTACCATGCGACAGTTGTTCCTCTACATCTCTTACATTATTTAATGCAATTGCCAGTTCGTCCATTAACTGACTCTTTCTTTTTTCAATACGCTTTTGACTTAGATTGAATCACGTATTTGTTTTTCGGAATGCCTCTGAACATAACTGTTTTTTTCAGTTAATAGGCTTACTTCCATCTTTTGGAATCTATTAGTGAACAGAACATGCCCTATTGAAATCCAAATAATTCAGCGTCTTCTATAGTCACAATGAATAACTTCTAAATGTTTTTTTTTTGTTTGTTCAAACGAATAGGCAATATCAGTGACTTATGACCGTTATGTTTACATAATTCGGCAATTTTTATGCCTACATTGAACAAGATGCTTGTAAGAGGCGTAATATTCTACATGAACGGTACCACGTCATATTTTTGTGTCAAGGGCAGTTTGACATTATTACTTCTCAGGATATTTCATGCCTTTAAGGGGCGATACTGAGAGACAAGCACGTTCACGTGATTGTATCTGTGTGACTTTAAATGAATAAAATTCAGTAAATTTCAATATTTGGCACCTGAGGAACAAAATATGTCGAAATGTAGGCAATATGACCATTCCGTGGTCATATTGTCGTAAAAGAGTTTAATCGAGTTCGATTGATGCAGTGCATTATGAATTATGGAGGCCGTCTACTTGGCACTCCTTCAGAAGTGTGCGACAAAAATTTAACATATATCCGTATGTCTATCGCTCCATTCATATTTCTTTATGAACAAGAAGCCCTAATCCACCCCCTAACTGAGAATAATATTTTTGATTGGAATCATTTAAATCCAGAGCAATAATAAAATGGAAATTATATTTTTCAGGTAGTCGACATGGATACAGGAAAAATTTTAGGTCCAAACCAAGTCGGCGAATTGAGACTGAACAGTAAAGATTTTCACATGAATGGTTATTATAAGAAAGATGCATCTGACAATTTCGATGCAGAAGGATGGCTTAAAACTGGTGATCTTGTTTATTACGATGAAAATTGCTGCTTTTATATTGTGGGAAGATGTAAAGAAATGTTGACGTATCGTGATTTCCATATTAGTCCTCAGAAGTTAGAAATAATTTTAGAGTCACATCCCGCAGTGGAAAAAGCAGTCGTGGTCGGTATACCACATCCAATAGACGAGTATCACGTAAGGGGTATCATAAAGTTGAAAGATGACCATGAAAGTACATCAGCTGAGCAAATAAAGTCCTTCGTCGACGACCAAGTAGAAGAAAGATTGAAACTACATGGTGGTGTTCAAATAGTTGAAACCCTTCCAATAACATCAACAGGAAAAGTGAATAGGAGGTTGTTGAAAGAAATGATGGAAAGTGGGAAACTTTGAATAATTATTTTTCAAAATGTCAACATGTAGTGATTCAAAATTAGAAATATTATTATAAATGCAAATTTGAAATTTTTAGAGTACCTATTTTATGATTACACTATGAATAATAAAAAACTGCAGACATCCGCACCTAGATATTTTAATTATAAAAAAAATTGGATTTCTCCTATCAAAACATGTAACTTTTTGAATCAGAAAAATTCTTGAGTAAAAGGCAGATATTGAGATGATTATTTCATAAAGCGAACGTTTCACTTTCAGAAAAATGTCTTGAGCAATATCCCATATTTGAAAAAAATACTCTACCAATTAATTTCTTCATATAAACTCAGTAAGTAGATAAAAAAAAATTTATGATATATGTAAAATGTATTATGAAAATTGTGTGAATTAAAATAATGTAAGCTACGTTCTAATCTTGAAAACATAAATGGTTTTCAAGATTATTTTCATATTATTATTATTATTGTATATTGAAAAAATCATACATCTATTATTGATATTGACTTGAAAATCAAATATTATTTCATACTTAAATAAATTTCAAATTAAAATAATATCGATAAAGCACAGATTATGTTCTCACTTTTGCAAATTACTACATGTATTAGAAACTGTTTATGACAAATTATTTGAATAGGAAAAACTGTACATCAGTTGAATAGTATAATCTATACCTATCAAAAAATATACTCAAGAGGACATAATGAAAATATTAGCTATAACAAAACCATAAAATAATTTAAAATGCCAACAAATTAAAACAAGTACAATATATATGATTTAGAAATTCATCGACTGAATGAAATGCTTTCCATCAAGTAAGTATTCATTATCTTTTATGAACATGTAATATTTCTGTTATGATTTTTGGTAAACAATTAAACATGGATGTCTTTTTTCTCAAACCATTATATATAATGGAATTATTCGTAGTCGGCTGGGTGTACACACTTCTGAAGTAATCACGAAACAAATTGGCAATTTGGCTACCTGAGGCAATAAAAAACGTCACCATGATACATAACTTTTGGTATCCGGTTCTCTTCGCCTCAGAAACAAACATGAAGCCACCCACATTCATTAACATGAATAGAAAATAATGTATCCAACCCTAGAGTTTCCGAGCTAGACCGATTTATTTCAGCATATCTGGCTTTCCTGTGTTGTGAAAATAGTATGGAATTATATTTGGGAGGTTTACAAAAGTCAATATCAGACAGAAACTACTGGGAGAAATGACGTATATTCTCAGGAACAAGAGGACACGAGCAATACTAAAACTTTCCCACTATGTATGAGTTAGATATAATCAGGAAGAAATTCTGTTTTTTGAGTTTACTAAATTGGATTGTATTACTTCGAGAACTGAACATGTCTCAATGAGGTGTTCATAATTTAATTCAACATTTAATGGATACAGATATTCAGTGTGTCCCGTAGATCCGGGTAATAGAGACATTGAGACAACTGAAATATCTTAATAACAATATTACAGTTTTATCTAGCCTAACTGCTATAGATGTCAACTTCGAGACGTAATTCAGACACGCATTTTCATTATAACCAGACATAATATTCAACTTAAATTTGGTTACTTTCTTCTTGATGCACAAATGTTCTGGCAATGAATACGTAAAAACATATCATCTTGGAGTTCAATAAAAATCTTAAAATTTTTATCTAATTTTCATCGATCGGTTCACATTCTGTCCAAATCAATTCCAGAAAATATATGCATAATTTTATTTATCCCTACACAGCTAAACATAATTGATATATCGATTTCAATTATTTTTTCGTGCCGATTTCATGAACTGCCTTGAGAATAATCTTGATTTGGGTAGGTAGACGTTGATTAATATACAATTCTCCAGAACTCCCTCAATCCTCAAGATAGATCTGTTACCACTGTTAGAGAGGCCTTTATGAGCTGAGAAAAAATCGTCTTTTTGTGTTTGTATAAATAGCGCACTCTGATGATTTTTGGCTAGTTAACTAACTAAGTAGGTACCCGACTAGCATAATCCAAACAGAATGTCTCCATAGAGATACCAACCTAGGATCTAATGGATGAAATACCGCCGATCACCTTCTATGTCGACATCGTAAGACTCGTTTTGTTGAATTACTAATCAGGGCTGCAACAACCCCGGCAAAAAGCACTCGTACCGTCCCGTTCAAAGTCAATAACAGACTTGGAAAATGTTATCTCCGATGTTATCACCATGGGCCGTTTAAACGGTTTGTCTTAATGCTGTACATTTCCATCCTGCACAGATTCATGTCAACGAGTGTCGATAGGTTAGTGGTTATAACATTGGACAGTCAACCGAAAGGTCGGAGGTTCAAATCTTGTTCAGGTGGGAAAGAAAGTTTCTAGTTGAACGAGTTTCAGCCACCATTTATCTGTTGGGTCAAAACATTAACAGTGCTGTGATCGTAAGTAGCGTAAGGTTGCAGTAACAAAGCCTACCCAGAACAGAACTGAACTCCCAGCTCGCACAAGCTGAAGAAGCTTCTGAAAGATCTTCACAGAAGATCTAGGAGTATCAGAATAACATGAATAAATATAAGTATTAGAATAGGTTCCATTAACATGATAATGACTCTGACAAAAACCGTCACATGCAAGTCCTGGCGATCTTCGATTCATCGCAGTCAACCGAATGAACTTGGATGCGGTGCCAGAATTATCTACTAGAGGGTGCTAAAAACTGGCGTGAATCTATCAAAGTGTAGTTTCACTGTCCAACGGGCGAGAGCGTTAGTACCATATCAGCGCAATCTATAGGGGAAAAATATTGTGACGTATAACATTCCTTAAAGTTTGTGTTTTCCAGTATCGCGTTGGACTCTTTTTGGCGACTGTTAACCTACATAGGTTCCCTAGGGTAACAAGGGAGGGTGGAATAAGAGAGGGTGGCCCACAGGAGTATTCGTACTTCAGGCATATAATTGGTACTAGACTCGTGGGGACAGTGGTTGAAAACCTGTATGGTAGGTTGTTTTCATTCATCTGATCTCACGTAATTCTGGAGACAGGATTTACCTAGATTTGTCTCAGTGCTTTAGTGGGTTTTACGATAGGTTGACAGAAGGTGCTTGAAAGAGGATAAACTGAAAGATTCTGAGGGGATTGTGCATCTTGAAGATATGGTTTTAGCGCTTTGGTTCTCGAATCGATTGAGAGAGTTCTCAGAGGTTTGTGCATCATGACGATAAGACTGGCTGTTAGATCTCAAACCAGGATTAATTGAAGTATGTTTTCTTGACGATTTGTAGGTCTTGACTTTGCGATTGGGTAGTCGAAACAAGTTTTTCGGCTTGTGAATTGCGTCCCAGGTACTGACCTGCGTAAGCAGCAGTGATTGGGTAGTACTTTGCTTCAATCAGTTACTCTATAGGAACTGAAGCCTTTTGAAAGCAAGAGTGATTCTTCCCTTGGCGCAGTAAAAAGGCGATTATCATACTACTTCTTTCGAAAATTCTGAAAACTAATGATGTGGTCGTAGAGTGGAAAGCCAGGCTCACATGTCAATATCTACAATGGTGGTACTTACTTTCTCCCCCTATTATCTATGTTGAGTAGAAATTAGAAATGAAAATTTGAGGACATAACTTCGATACTGTTCGTATAGCCTGAATTGCTGAGGACATTAGGGAGAGGGAAAAAACCCGTCTGCCACAAATGCAAGAAATCATTGCAACTTGTCATGAGATGATTACCGAAAATAATCTCCCAAAATTCACCTATGATCCAGAAAGAATCACTGAAATATTCTTAAAAGTTCCGAAACTTCAAAATATCTTTTTCAAGTGATTAAAAATTATCAGACTTGGTGCATAAGATTGAACACCTATCGTCTCGGGAATCTGTACCCCCCAGTATATAGCGAGAGCTTCCTTGTGAACAACTGAATAGCCCAATTCGCTTTTATTTAATGTTCTTGAGACAAAACTAATAGGTTTTTCTGTTCCATCTTCATACTACTCTGTCAAGAAAGTACCGAGAATTTTCAATTAAAACAACATTTTTACATTTAATCGTCATAATTTATTGGGTCGCCTTCAAAATAGGCTCCATTTGCTCCAATACATCTATGCCAACGGCACTTCCAATTATCGAAACATTTTTTATAGGCGCTTTCCGGGATGGACTTTAGCTCTCGCGCCGAATTTTGTTTTCTGGCTTCAATCGACTCAAAACGGGTGCCACGAAGGGGCAATTTTAGTTTTGGGAAGAGACAAAGTCGCAGGGAGCCAAATCCGGCGAATACGGTGGTTGCTGCAGCACGTTTGTTGAGTTTTTGGCGAGAAAGTCAGTCACAATCGTAGCTCGGTGAGAAGGCGCGTTATCGTCATGCAAAATCCATGAGTTGTTCGCCCACAAATTTTTTTCTTACGGATACGCTCACGCAAACGTTTCATAACGCCTAGGTAATACTCCTTGTTTACCGTCTGACCCTCTGGAACGAATTCGTAGTGCACCACGCCACGGATATCGAAGAAAACAATGAGCATCACCTTCATTTTCGAGCGGCTTTGGCGTGGTTTTTTCGGTTTCGGCTCATTTTTTGCCACCCATTCCGATGATTGCTGGCTTGTTTGCATATCGTACTCGTAGACCCAGGTCTCATCACCAGTTATAATGCGTTCCATGAATGTAGAATCGGAATTACAGCGATCCAGCATGTCTGAAGCAACAGAATGTATACTTGCAAAAGAACCGCCCCTATTCCTACTCTAGAAGCATCACAAATCACTTTAAGTGGAAGTTAAAATGGGTTAAAATGTGCTACAGTTTGGTCTGATGAAATAATTCTTTTTGATTCAGTGAATGCGGTATCTCAATTTTGGGACCATTTAAATTCTACATTATTTCTAAGTAATGCGTACAAAGGTTCTAATAACGTTAATATATTTTTTATAAATCTAGAATAATAGTTAATCATGCCCACATATGCCTTCACTTGACTTACATTTCTTGGTCTTGGGCATTCTGCAATAGCTTTAGTTTTTTCTGGATCTTTGTGCAAACCATTTTTATCTATTATATGACCTAAATATATCCTTTTTTCAAAAAATGTGCATTTTTCGAAGTCCAGCGTGAAGCCAGCATTTAGTAATCTCTCAAAAACTTTTTTTAAATTTTCCAAATGATCTACCCTATTTTCCCGGGTAACCACAATATCATCTATGAATATTATTACACCTTTTAACCCTAGGAGAACTTTCTCCATGGTATTTTGAAAAATTGAAACCGCTGGTTTTGTACCATATGGCAACCTATTTATTTTATATATACCTCTTTATCCTTTATATATACTCCACGATAAAAGAATTTTTGTTTCGTTGTCTAATTCTAATTGGTTATAAGCGCATAGCAAATCCAATTTAGTAAATTCCTTCCCTCCTTGAAGAGCTGCGAACAATTCTTCAATCCTTGGCAGGGGATGCTTATAATCTTCAAGATGTTTATTTATTGTAATCTTATAATCGGCACAAATTCTAATCTTGCCATTAGGCTTCAATACCGGAACTAAGGGAGTACCCCATTCGGAATTTTGAATACGAGTGATAACACCTTGTTTTTCTAACTCGTCCAATTCTTTATCCATCAGTTCTTTGAATTTGAATGGAACCGGTCTTGGTTTACAGAAAATCGGTTTAACTTCAGGATCTACCGAGAATTTTACTTTTCCTTATTTATACAAGCCTAACTTATTTGTGAATAACTGTTCAAATTGTTTAAGAATTTTGTCTAAATTGTCGTTATGATCGAGTTTGTTCACATTAGACACCATCGAACCCTGCAAGGCAATATTGAATAATTTAATTAAATCTCTACCTAATAATGGAACCATTCCATTTTTGACTATAATGAGTTTGCAATTCCTTTTAAGAACATTTTGATATTCAATGTCCACATAAATCTCTCCCTCTGGAACAATTACATTACCCTCGTATGTTTTCAACTTAATTTTCGTTGGAAATAATTTACAATTTTTAAACATGTGTTCAAAAACATTACCAGGGATAACAGAAATTCCCGCTCCTGAGTCCAGTTCTATTGTCAAAGGTTTTTTATTAATATGCACTTGAACTTTAAATGGTTCAATAGAACTGCTTCTACGTTTAGTCACAAAAAACATATCAATGAAATCTGTTGGACTACTCTGATCCTCTACTATAATTTCTTCCTTTACAAAGTGATTGCGGTTTGAATAACAAACCTTTGCCAAATGTCCAACCTTTTTACAAATTTTACATTTATAAGTTTTGAACTTACATTTACTGAAATTATGATTTTCCTCACCACAACTTCTGCATTTGGCTTTCTTATCTTTCTGAATCTTCGGCTTGTTTTCTCTCTTCTCTTCCCTTGGGTATGGTTTTCTTCCACCTGCTCTTTTCCTTGATTCTTGGTTAAAACTAACCTTGTTTATCGTTTGGGTGAAAGAACTGGTTACTGCTGCTTCTTTCCTTAATGCTACTTGCACAGTTTCTTCCAAAGAAATGGTATGGTCCTCTTCATAAACTCTATCTAAAATGGCACTCCTTTTCAAACCTGACACGAACCTATCCTTAAGTATTTCGTTCAGGTTATTTCCAAATTTACATTAGATCGCTTTGTTTTTTAAACGAACAAAGAATTCTTTGATACCTTCATTGTCTAATTGTCTCAGGTTGTAGAATTATATTCTTTCCTTGAAGACAGAAATCTTCTGCGAAAATTGTTCCTTCAATATCCTGCACAGTTCGTGATAACTTTTTTCTTTTGGAAGTTCTGGATCACACAATCCTCGTAGTATTTCATATGACTGTTCACCCACCATTGTTAGAAGAACTGCTACTTTCTTGTTGTCCTCGATATAATTAGCCTCGAAATATTGTTCCATTCTCTCCTGATATGTACACCAGTCTGTTCCCATTTGATATTCCTTTAAAACACCTATCGTACCTCTTATGATATTTGGATACTGGCTTACAGCCGCTGAATCGCCTTGTTTGTTCTGGGTAGTTGATTTGTGTGCTATTTCATAATATCGTAGATAACTTCACAAATACCAATTTTCCTCGTCCCACTTGTAATATCGTGGGTAAAATAATATAAGTATGTTTAACTCGGACTTTAATAATAAAATAACAATGTACAAAACTCGAGTTACAACAGAAGAAGAGAAAGAGTTTTTAGGTTACCAAGCGTACCTAACTTAAACCATAGAATGCAATTAACATATGAAGTTTTTTCTTCATTTATTTTATAATTACTACTTTTATTTATATACATGATATTACAACTAGCATACAGCACTGACGAAAACCAATCATTTTGAAATGTGCGCATGTCTGTAATTTGCCTCTGTGATCAACAAAACCTTGTTGAGTTTGTTTGAGTATGAAATTGTTATACAGATGTATGGTACACTGTCTCGATATCTAGAATTTCCTATCACCATAGCTCCTATTCCTTTTTGATTATTTTTGGTTCAAATCAGTCGAATTAATTTATTTGAATTATCTTGATTCACTAACATCTTCGTTTTCTCTTTTGTTGTGGAATATCCTTTTTACTGTCCCTTCTGATATTTCCATATATCGTGTATCTCTTCTGCAATACTGCAGGTATTCTGTATTTTTTTCAGATCTTACAGGAATTAGTCGTCAATCTGAAATCTAATGTAATAATAATAATCTATTCGATCTTTCCACCCGACAGCTTAAATTCAAGAACTCTTTAATATTACTTTACGTGATATCTATTCCACTTTATTCATGTCGAATAAATATTTCATTAATATTTTAGATCAAATTAAAATCCACAAAAATGAAGCACTAATTCACCCAGTAGTATTATTTATCATGGCCTCACCTATGAAATACAAAAATAATTGGAAGATATTTTCAAAAACCTACTTATTTGCTTCCAAAATACACAATAAAAGACTACACAGAATTAACCAGAAAATTTTAATTATTCAATTTACGAAGTAATTCCTGCTTAGTATGTCTGAATATAGACAATATGTTTCCAAATATTTCTCGAGGACTGAATGCATCAATATATCTTTCCAAATTTCTGAACAATTGAAAAGCGAATAATAATAATAATAAGAATTGACCATTCATAGGAAACATCATCCTAATCAAGTATGCTGCGTCTAACATTACCCAGAAAAGAAGGGGGAAGGGGGCCAGGGATATCAAGAACCTCCACGATGGAAAACTTCAAAGTCTACGAAGATATTTTTTTCTCGAAATGAACTGTCTACATTACACACAGTTGTGTGCGATGCAGATCAAAACTTTAGTCCCTTGAACCTGGCTGAAATTGATAGGTAGTGTGATGACACCCTGAGGAATAATATCATGAAGCATACTGAATGGCGGAGCAAGGCTCTCCACGGACAACATTCCCAAGCTCTTGACCAGACATACATAGTATGTCGATAGTGTAGCGTCGAAGGCCTGGTTAACGCGAGGGAATTGTTTCCCGAAACAATGCGGTTCATGGTAGCCATCCAGGATCAGGTAGTTAAAACAAAAAACTACCTGAAATACATCATGAAAGACCCAAATATACAGGACGACAAATGTCGAAGATGTGTGATTAGATCTGAAACGATCCAGCATATAACATCTGCCTGGAGTGCTTTGAGCCAAACTGAATACCTTCACCGTCGTAACAAAGTTGCTGCAATCATTAATCGAAATTTATGTAGCAACTTCAAGCTCTTGGACAAAAAACATTCCGTACTATAAGTATGAACCTCAGGCTGTGCTGGAATCGGAAAGATATAGAGTATATTTTGACAGCTCTATCCCAGATAAGACAATCCCTTATAAAAGACCAGACATTGTAGTATACGATAAATAGCTTAAAGCTGCCTACTTGATAGATATAGCTATTCCTAACACCCACAACGTACAAAGTACAATAGCTGAGAAGAAGGCAAAATACCTTAACCTCGGAGAGGAAATAAGAAACGTATGGCGGTTAGAAAACGTGATAATATGATATATATATATATATATATATATATATATATATATATGTATATATATATATATGTATATATATATATATGTATATATATAGATACTTTACACAATTCACTAGAAAAATTGGCAATTCGAAGGAACGTGTTCATACTCCTACAGAAAGCGATCTTGCTGAACACCACTCGCATAGTGCGAAAATTCCTGGCTTAAATGTAGATGAAAATGTTGTGATACAGTCTGCATTTCATTGAAAACTAAAAGTAAAGAATAAAAAATAATAATATTAGGAGTACAAATAAGTTTCTGCCGTTTTTTAACACAAATTAAATATTTATTATAGAAGACGATGTGAGACTGCTTGCTGAGTGACTTCTAATGTTAGAGCAAGTTCTTTTTGTGTTTGAGATGAATCTTCCTCCAAAAATTCCTCCAATTCTGCATCCTCGTAAATTTTTGGCCTTCCACTGCGATCTTTGTCTTCTACGTCGAAATCACCGTTTGTAGACTAATTCTTTTCATTCTTGAATATAACCTGATTATTTAGACTCAAAACCAACGCTGAAAAATTCAAATCTCGGGTTCTTTTTGTTCGAAAACTAGTATTTTTATCTCTAATCGTTTGACAAGACAGCCAATCCTCACGAAATTTATCAAAAATTCGTGTCGATATTTACCTCGTATTCTTCATCACCGAGTCGTTTGAGATCAGATGTGTCTCAAAATTCTGAAATAACAGACATCTAAAACGATGGCACGCTGTTCCCTTGGAAAAGAGCCTAAAAAGGGATCAGATGACAAAATATTATATATTTTTGCCGCTTGGCCTAAGGAACAAGCTCATGCAATCGTTCTGCCCAATTGTAGTTTGAGCCGAGAATTGTCTCAAACAACAGGGCTGGACACTCTTACTTTCGAACGGAATGAGGTAGACACTTGGAGTAGGTTTGAGCTCTAAATATTTCGGTTGAGTTCTCTAATCGATAAAACCTGTACAATGGTTCCGAAGTTATACATTTGGAATTTTTTCTTTCCCAATTATTTAACTTCTTGATGACAGAACACAGAATTCTATGTTGCTATTTTTTCATCATACGTAGCTCCATTAAGATTTATTTCACAGATTTGAAATTTTCACGAAAAATGACCTGTTGAACAAACGCACAAAAGCTATGGACTCAACTTCAATGCTTTTCACCATTCTATATAACTCTCAGTATTACACGTAGGTATGTAATAAAATTAAAATCAAATTGTTTAGAAAACTCACGTCCATTAATATATGTATTCCTCTAGACTCATATTAATGAAAAACAGTTGAAATTAATGAATAAAATGAAATTGATGAGGGTATACTGAGTAAGGTTGTGAATTCAAAAATTTTTAATTTCATAAAAATCAATTCCTTGCAAGCCCTTGCAAAAATTGTTATATTTATGTCATTTGTTTGAAATCCTATGACAAGCAGAAAAATGTAGCATTTCTATTTTATATTAGGTTATTCTAATTTCTAAATATTTGTTGTAAATGTAACAATTGTTCTGCTATCACAGTATCATCGTCAGTTTTTCACATTTCGAATATTTCCAGTATATAAAAAAAAATCGAAATATTAAACAGTGCGTTTTTGACTTGAATTCAAATTCAAGTCAAAAACGAAATATTTTCAATGGATTAAATAAATTTATTGAGGTTATAATTTGAAATATTTTCATTTCAAGAAATTAATTCTGAAACTCTCACGAAAATTATTAAACTGTTATTTTTTTTTATTTATTTGGACGTGCGTGAACTATTTCGTAAAAGCATGACTATTTTTATTCCTATAGATTTCAAGCAAAGTAGCCACAAAAAATTATGAATGAAATTGAACGATGATATATTCCTTTTATAAAGAAGCTGTTACTTAGCGTTTACGCACGAGACATTTTGTTATTGAATCGAAAATTTTTTAAGTTTTTCATATGCTTTATAATATGATAGTACTATAACAATACTATAAAATAATACTTCCTGAAGAAAAAAATAAAAACAGTTTTTTTTTCAGAAATATTTATGTATTAAAAAATATGGTCCAATGAAAAATTTAACAATACAACAATTCAAAAACAACTATTAACAATAAATATCTATATTTCTTCCTCATCATCATATAGAGAAAATCGCCTTCTAGACTCAACTTCTTCACTAGAATCATCATCTTCTTCCTGGATTCTGAAAATATTCCATTCATTTGAGAGATCTCAATATGAAGAAAATAAATTAATCATTATGTTATTCTGACAAAAAACAATTGTGAAAAATAATGGAGCTATTTAAATTCATATACTGTATATAAATGTAATAATTTGGTGTCTCTTTGGTTTCCAAAAAACTAATCAACTCCTACTATAAAGAGAATTTATGAACTTTTATTTGTCGCAACAAATTTAAAAAAATATTTTTTTTTTAGTGCTCGAAACGAGTTGGTTCATTTTTAGACATCTCCACATATACAAGGTGAGGCAATGGAAATATAACTTCATTTAAATTCTTCAAAATCTGCAAAGATGCGGAACTGTCGATTTATAATTCAAAGGGAAAAAATTGTATGCTCTTTTCATACTCTTAGCTCCAGGTGGAGAAACACAACTCGCAGATTTGAAATCGTTTACTTTAGCGATAACTGATAGACAAGGATAGTGCAAAAAAAAGAAGCCATTCTATAATAACAGTCTGAAGTAGTACGTAATAATAACTTCAGTTTATTAAAGCTTATGTTTGCAAACAATTAAACTTCAAAAAGGTTTGAATGATATATACAACGAATAATCATACAAATCAGCAGTTTTTAGGGTACTTTGTGAAAAACCGATTTAAAACTGAAAATAGAAACTCAGATTTCTGAAAAATTCCACTTTATAAATGCAAAAAAATAAACATATTATTAATACAAAATTAATACTTGTCTAAAAAAATATATATTTTTCACATTCATGAGATTCTATACGTACATGTATCAAATATAAAGTATTGTATCATTTCTGTGTACCCCCCAGTATATAGCGAGAGCTTCCTTGTGAACAACTGAATAGCCCAATTCGCTTTTATTTAATGTTCTTGAGACAAAACTAATAGGTTTTTCTGTTCCATCTTCATACTACTCTGTCAAGAAAGTACCGGGAATTTTCAATTAAAACAACATTTTTACATTTAATCGTCAAAATTTATTGGGTCGCCTTCAAAATAGGCTCCATTTGCTCCAATACATCTATGCCAACGGCACTTCCAATTATCGAAACATTTTTTATAGGCGCTTTCCGGGATGGACTTTAGCTCTCGCGCCGAATTTTGTTTTCTGGCTTCAATCGACTCAAAACGGGTGCCACGAAGGGGCAATTTTAGTTTTGGGAAGAGGAAAAAGTCGCAGGGAGCCAAATCCGGCGAATACGGTGGTTGTTGCAGCACGTTTGTTGAGTTTTTGGCGAGAAAGTCAGTCACAATCGTAGCTCGGTGAGAAGGCGCGTTATCGTCATGCAAAATCCATGAGTTATTCGCCCACAAATTTGGCCGCTTCTTACGGATACGCTCACGCAAACGTTTCATAACGCCTAGGTAATACTCCTTGTTTACCGTCTGACCCTCTGGAACGAATTCGTAGTGTACCACGCCACGGATATCGAAGAAAACAATGAGCATCACCTTCATTTTCGAGCGGCTTTGGCGTGATTTTTTCGGTTTCGGCTCATTTTTTGCCACCCATTCCGATGATTGCTGGCTTGTTTGCATATCGTACTCGTAGACCCAGGTCTCATCACCAGTTATAATGCGTTCCATGAATGTAGAATCGGAATTACAGCGATCCAGCATGTCTGAAGCAACAGAATGTATACTTGCAAAAGAACCGCCCCTATTCCTACTCTAGAAGCATCACAAATCACTTTAAGTGGAAGTTTAAATGGGTTTAAATGTGCTACAGTTTGGTCTGATGAAATAATTCTTTTTGATTCAGTGAATGCGGTATCTCAATTTTGGGACCATTTAAATTCTACATTATTTCTAAGTAATGCGTACAAAGGTTCTAATAACGTTAATATATTTTTTATAAATCTAGAATAATAGTTAATCATGCCCACATATGCCTTTACTTGACTTATATTTCTTGGTCTTGGGCATTCTGCAATAGCTTTAGTTTTTTCTGGATCTTTGTGCAAACCATTTTTATCTATTATATGACCTAAATATATCCTTTTTTCAAAAAATGTGCATTTTTCGAAGTCCAGCGTGAAGCCAGCATTTAGTAATCTCTCAAAAACTTTTTTTAAATTTTCCAAATGATCTACCCTATTTTCCCGGGTAACCACAATATCATCTATGAATATTATTACACCTTTTAACCCTAGGAGAACTTTCTCCATGGTATTTTGAAAAATTGAAACCGCTGGTTTTGTACCATATGGCAACCTATTTATTTTATATATACCTCTTTATCCTTTATATATACTCCACGATAAAAGAATTTTTGTTTCGTTGTCTAATTCTAATTGGTTATAAGCGCATAGCAAATCCAATTTAGTAAATTCCTTCCCTCCTTGAAGAGCTGCGAACAATTCTTCAATCCTTGGCAGGGGATGCTTATAATCTTCAAGATGTTTATTTATTGTAATCTTATAATCGGCACAAATTCTAATCTTGCCATTAGGCTTCAATACCGGAACTAAGGGAGTACCCCATTCGGAATTTTGAATACGAGTGATAACACCTTGTTTTTCTAACTCGTCCAATTCTTTATCCATCAGTTCTTTGAATTTGAATGGAACCGGTCTTTGTTTACAGAAAATCGGTTTAACTTCAGGATCTACCGAGAATTTTACTTTTCCTAATTTATACAAGCCTAACTTATTTGTGAATAACTGTTCAAATTGTTTAAGAATTTTGTCTAAATTGTCGTTATGATCGAGTTTGTTCACATTAGACACCATCGAACCCTGCAAGGCAATATTGAATAATTTAATTAAATCTCTACCTAATAATGGAACCATTCCATTTTTGACTATAATGAGTTTGCAATTCCTTTTAAGAACATTTTGATATTCAATGTCCACATAAATCTCTCCCTCTGGAACAATTACATTACCCTCGTATGTTTTCAACTTAATTTTCGTTGGAAATAATTTACAATTTTTAAACATGTGTTCAAAAACATTACCAGGGATAACAGAAATTCCCGCTCCTGAGTCCAGTTCTATTGTCAAAGGTTTTTTATTAATATGCACTTGAACTTTAAATGGTTCAATAGAACTGCTTCTACGTTTAGTCACAAAAAACATATCAATGAAATCTGTTGGACTACTCTGATCCTCTACTATAATTTCTTCCTTTACAAAGTGATTGCGGTTTGAATAACAAACCTTTGCCAAATGTCCAACCTTTTTACAAATTTTACATTTATAAGTTTTGAACTTACATTTACTGAAATTATGATTTTCCTCACCACAACTTCTGCATTTGGCTTTCTTATCTTTCTGAATCTTCGGCTTGTTTTCTCTCTTCTCTTCCCTTGGGTATGGTTTTCTTCCACCTGCTCTTTTCCTTGATTCTTGGTTAAAACTAACCTTGTTTATCGTTTGGGTGAAAGAACTGGTTACTGCTGCTTCTTTCCTTAATGCTACTTGCACAGTTTCTTCCAAAGAAATGGTATGGTCCTCTTCATAAACTCTATCTAAAATGGCACTCCTTTTCAAACCTGACACGAACCTATCCTTAAGTATTTCGTTCAGGTTATTTCCAAATTTACATTAGATCGCTTTGTTTTTTAAACGAACAAAGAATTCTTTGATACCTTCATTGTCTAATTGTCTCAGGTTGTAGAATTATATTCTTTCCTTGAAGACAGAAATCTTCTGCGAAAATTGTTCCTTCAATATCCTGCACAGTTCGTGATAACTTTTTTCTTTTGGAAGTTCTGGATCACACAATCCTCGTAGTATTTCATATGACTGTTCACCCACCATTGTTAGAAGAACTGCTACTTTCTTGTTGTCCTCGATATAATTAGCCTCGAAATATTGTTCCATTCTCTCCTGATATGTACACCAGTCTGTTCCCATTTGATATTCCTTTAAAACACCTATCGTACCTCTTATGATATTTGGATACTGGCTTACAGCCGCTGAATCGCCTTGTTTGTTCTGGGTAGTTGATTTGTGTGCTATTTCATAATATCGTAGATAACTTCACAAATACCAATTTTCCTCGTCCCACTTGTAATATCGTGGGTAAAATAATATAAGTATGTTTAACTCGGACTTTAATAATAAAATAACAATGTACAAAACTCGAGTTACAACAGAAGAAGAGAAAGAGTTTTTAGGTTACCAAGCGTACCTAACTTAAACCATAGAATGCAATTAACATATGAAGTTTTTTCTTCATTTATTTTATAATTACTACTTTTATTTATATACATGATATTACAACTAGCATACAGCACTGACGAAAACCAATCATTTTGAAATGTGCGCATGTCTGTAATTTGCCTCTGTGATCAACAAAACCTTGTTGAGTTTGTTTGAGTATGAAATTGTTATACAGATGTATGGTACACTGTCTCGATATCTAGAATTTCCTATCACCATAGCTCCTATTCCTTTTTGATTATTTTTGGTTCAAATCAGTCGAATTAATTTATTTGAATTATCTTGATTCACTAACATCTTCGTTTTCTCTTTTGTTGTGGAATATCCTTTTTACTGTCCCTTCTGATATTTCCATATATCGTGTATCTCTTCTGCAATACTGCAGGTATTCTGTATTTTTTTCAGATCTTACAGGAATTAGTCGTCAATCTGAAATCTAATGTAATAATAATAATCTATTCGATCTTTCCACCCGACAGCTTAAATTCAAGAACTCTTTAATATTACTTTACGTGATATCTATTCCACTTTATTCATGTCGAATAAATATTTCATTAATATTTTAGATCAAATTAAAATCCACAAAAATGAAGCACTAATTCACCCAGTAGTATTATTTATCATGGCCTCACCTATGAAATACAAAAATAATTGGAAGATATTTTCAAAAACCTACTTATTTGCTTCCAAAATACACAATAAAAGACTACACAGAATTAACCAGAAAATTTTAATTATTCAATTTACGAAGTAATTCCTGCTTAGTATGTCTGAATATAGACAATATGTTTCCAAATATTTCTCGAGGACTGAATGCATCAATATATCTTTCCAAATTTCTGAACAATTGAAAAGCGAATAATAATAATAATAAGAATTGACCATTCATAGGAAACATCATCCTAATCAAGTATGCTGCGTCTAACATTACCCAGAAAAGAAGGGGGAAGGGGGCCAGGGAT
Organism: Megalocaria dilatata; assembly: GCA_034642435.1. Lineage (NCBI taxonomy): Eukaryota > Metazoa > Arthropoda > Insecta > Coleoptera > Coccinellidae > Megalocaria > Megalocaria dilatata. The sequence continues at coordinate 94,049,218 of CM067854.1, forward strand.
ATCAAGAACCTCCACGATGGAAAACTTCAAAGTCTACGAAGATATTTTTTTCTCGAAATGAACTGTCTACATTACACACAGTTGTGTGCGATGCAGATCAAAACTTTAGTCCCTTGAACCTGGCTGAAATTGATAGGTAGTGTGATGACACCCTGAGGAATAATATCATGAAGCATACTGAATGGCGGAGCAAGGCTCTCCACGGACAACATTCCCAAGCTCTTGACCAGACATACATAGTATGTCGATAGTGTAGCGTCGAAGGCCTGGTTAACGCGAGGGAATTGTTTCCCGAAACAATGCGGTTCATGGTAGCCATCCAGGATCAGGTAGTTAAAACAAAAAACTACCTGAAATACATCATGAAAGACCCAAATATACAGGACGACAAATGTCGAAGATGTGTGATTAGATCTGAAACGATCCAGCATATAACATCTGCCTGGAGTGCTTTGAGCCAAACTGAATACCTTCACCGTCGTAACAAAGTTGCTGCAATCATTAATCGAAATTTATGTAGCAACTTCAAGCTCTTGGACAAAAAACATTCCGTACTATAAGTATGAACCTCAGGCTGTGCTGGAATCGGAAAGATATAGAGTATATTTTGACAGCTCTATCCCAGATAAGACAATCCCTTGTAAAAGACCAGACATTGAAGTATACGATAAATAGCTTAAAGCTGCCTACTTGATAGATATAGCTATTCCTAACACCCACAACGTACAAAGTACAATAGCTGAGAAGAAGGCAAAATACCTTAACCTCGGAGAGGAAATAAGAAACGTATGGCGGTTAGAAAACGTGATAAATATATATATATATATATATATATATATATATATAGACACTTTACACAATTCACTAGAAAAATTGGCAATTCGAAAGAACGTGTTCATACTCCTGCAGAAAGCGATCTTGCTGAACACCACTTGCATAGTGCGAAAATTCCTGGCTTAAATGTAGATGAGAATGTTGTGATACAGTCTGCATTTCATTGAAAACTAAAAGTAAAGAATAAAAAATAATAATATTAGAAGTACAAATAAGTTTCTGCCGTTTTTTAACACAAATTGAATATTTATTATAGAAGACGATGTGAGACTGCTTGCTGAGTGACTTCTACTGTTAGAGCAAGTTCTTTTTGTGTTTGAGATGAATTTTCCTCCAATAATTCCTCCAATTCTGCATCCTCGTAAATTTTTGGCCTTCCACTGCGATCTTTGTCTTCTACGTCGAAATCACCGTTTGTAGACTGATTCTATTCATTTTTGAATATAACCTGATTATTTAGACTCAAAACCAACGCTGAAAAATTCAAATCTCGGGTTCTTTTTGTTCGAAAACTAGTATTTTTATCTCTAATCGTTCGACAAGACAGCCAATCCTCACAAAATTTATCAAAAATTCGTGTCGATATTTACCTCGTATTCTTCATCACCGAGTCGTTTGAGATCAGATGTGTATCAAAATTCTGAAATAACAGACATCTAAAACGATGGCACGCTGTTCCCTTGGAAAAGAGCCTAAAAAGGGATCAGATGACAAAATATTATATATTTTTGCCGCTTGGCCTAAGGAACAAGCTCATGCAATCGTTCTGCCCAATTGTAGTTTGAGCCGAGAATTGTCTCAAACAACAGGGCTGGACACTCTTACTTTCGAACGGAATGAGGTAGACACTTGGAGTAGGTTTGAGCTCTAAATATTTCGGTTGAGTGTTCTAATCGATAAAACCTGTACAATGGTTCCGAAGTTATACATTTGGAATTTTTTCTTTCCCAATTATTTAACTTCTTGATGACAGAACACAGAATTCTATGTTGCTATTTTTTCATCATACGTAGCTCCATTAAGATTTATTTCACAGATTTGAAATTTTCACGGAAAATGACCTGTTGAACAAACGCACAAAAGCTATGGACTCAACTTCAATGCTTTTCACCATTCTATATAACTCTCAGTATTACACGTAGGTATGTAATAAAATTAAAATCAAACTGTTTAGAAAACTCATGTCCATTAATATATGTATTCCTCTAGACTCATATTAATGGAAAACAGTTGAAATTAATGAATAAAATGAAATTGATGAGGGTATACTGAGTAAGGTTGTGAATTCAAAAATTTTTAATTTTATAGAGATCAATTCCTTACAAGCCTTTGCAAAAATTGTTATATTTATGTCATTTGTTTGAAATCCTATGACAAGCAGAAAAATGTAGCATTTCTATTTTATATTAGGTTATTCTAATTTCTAAATATTTGTTGTAAATATAACAATTGTTCTGATATGACAGTATCATCGTCAGATTTTCACATTTCGAATATTTCCAGTATATAAAAAAAAATCGAAATATTAAACAGTGCGTTTTTGACTTGAATTCAAATTCAAGTCAAAAACGAAATATTTTCAATGGATTAAATAAATTTATTGAGGTTATAATTTGAAATATTTTAATTTCAAGAAATTAATTCTGAAACTCTCACGAAAATTATTAAACTGTTATTTCTTTTTATTTATTTGGACGTGCGTGAACTATTTCGTAAAAGCATGACTATTTTTATTCCTATAGATTTCAAGCAAAGTAGCCACAAAAAATTATGAATGAAATTGAACGATGATATATTCCTTTTATAAAGAAGCTGACTGTGGATGAGACGAGAGAAAACTCAATTGCTTACCTTCTAAAAGTAGAAATTATTTACTATAATAACTGCTGCCACAATATGAGGAAAAAATGTGTCTATGTATTATTTATGAATGAATGTTACTTAGCGTTTACGCACGAGACATTTAGTTATTGAATCGAAAATTTTTCATGTTTTTCATATGCTTTATAATATGATACTACTATAACACTACTATAAAATAATACTACCTGAAGAACAAAATAAAAACAGTTTTTTTTCAGAAATATTTATGTATTAAAAAATATGGTCCAATGAAAAATTTAACAATACAATAATTCAAAAACAACTATTAACAATAAATATCTATATTTCTTCCTCATCATCATATAGAGAAAATCGCCTTCTAGGCTCAACTTCTTCACTAGAATCATCATCTTCTTCCTGGATTCTGAAAATATTCCATTCATTTGAGAGATCTCAATATGAAGAAAATAAATTAATCATTATGTTATTCTGACAAAAAACAATTGTGAAAAATAATGGAGCTATTTAAATTCATATACTGTATATAAATGTAATAATTTGGTGTCTCTTTGGTTTCCAAAAAACTATTCAACTCCTACTATAAAGAGAATTTATGAACTTTTATTTGTCGCAAAAAATTTAAAAAAATATTTTTTTTAGTGCTCGAAACGAGTTGGTTCATTTTTAGACATCTCGACATATACAAGGTGAGGCAATGGAAATATAACTTCATTTAAATTCTTTAAAATCTGGAAAAATGCGGAACTGTCGATTTATAATTCAAAGGGAAAAAATTGTATGCTCTTTTCATACTCTTAGCTCCAGGTGGAGAAACACAACTCGCAGAGTTGAAATCGTTTACGTTAGCGATAACTGATAGACAAGGATAGTGCAAGAAAAAGGAGCCATTCTATAATAACAGTCTGAAGTAGTACGTAATAATAACTTCAGTTTATTAAAGCTTATGTTTGCAAACAATTAAACTTTAAAAAGGTTTGAATGATATATACAACGAATAATCATACAATTCAGCAGTTTTTAGGGTACTTTGTGAAAAACCGATTTAAAACTGAAAATAGAAACTGAGATTTCTGAAAAATTTCACTTCATAAATGCAAAAAAATAAACATATTATTAATACAAAATTAATACTTGTCTAGAAAAATATATATTTTTCACATTCATGAGATTCTATACGTACATGTATCAAATATTAAGTATTGTATCATTTCTGTAGTCTTTCTTGAGTTTTTACACCATTGGATATATTATCGTATACATGTAAACATTATCATAAATGAAAAACAAATATTTTTCTAGTCAGAAAATAAAATATCAGGATTCACTTGTATTCACTTGATTCACTTATATATGTAAAAATAAAACTGTTTTTTTCGGAAAAACAACTTTGTAACTCCTATGTTCTATGTTCTATGATCTATGTTCTATGTCTGAGATTCTAACCTAAAACTACCTCATGTTATATTTAGTCAGCTGTCAGAAGTGCGAATTGAGATGACCGAAGAAATAGCATGGTTTCTGATTTCTTTCGGGTAAGTAAGCTATTTCTTATTATTTCTGTTTATTTTCTTTCTTTTTATTTCTTTGTGTGTTATTTTTTTATGTATTTTATTATGTTATATTTCAAACTGAAGAAAATAAATTCTTTCAGAATCAAGACATCAAATCGTCTATTTCTTCGATTATAAAAAAAGAATTTATAACATTCTTATAAATCAAAAACGTAAGATATAATGACAACATCCATGAAAATTTGCATCGCTTTGAAATCATCAAATACTGATAAGAATAAAAATACATACAAATTCAAATCTAAAACTATGGGAACGGAAAAAACATATTATAAAATACCAGAGGACAAACAGGATACATTCTGTCAAGAAAGTACCGGGAATTATCGATTTAAATCTGGCGGGGCAATGAGGCAGGTAAAATTTTTTTTTCCTAGGTTGGTACCACTGTCCTTAATTACTATGCCAAGCTTGAGCGGGATCTGTCAACTAGTGTGTTTGCAACAGCTGATTAAGTCAGTCGATGTCAGAGTGCGTGCCGATTTTTACTATGGGTGATTACGTTGAGCAAAGAATTTGTTTAAAGTTTTGTGTTGCAAATGAATTTTCGTGTGCCGATGCATTGAAAATGTTGCAAAAGGCCTTTGGTGATAATGCTCTATCGAAAACTCGTGCATATCAGTGGTACAGAGCCTTCAAGGACGGTCGTGAAGTGGTCGCCCATCGACGGCTTCGATCGAAGATAACGTCGACAAAATTAAGGAAAGGGTGCTGGAAAACCGTCGTACCAGCTTGAGAGAGATAGCACATGATCTTAAGATATCCCACGAGTCCGCACGTACGATTTTGATTGATATTCTGGGCATGAGAAAGGTGGCCGCACGACTCGTACCGAAAGACCTGATTTTCTTCAAAAACGTTATCGCTAACAGGTTGCTTCAGACATGCTGGATCGCTGTAATTCCGATTCTACATTCATGGAACGCATTATAACTGATGATGAGACCTGGGTCTACGAGTACGATATGCAAACAAGCCAGCAATCATCGGAATGGGTGGCAAAAAATGAGCCGAAACCGAAAAAACCACGCCAAAGCCGCTCGAAAATGAAGGTGATGCTCATTGTTTTCTTCGATATCCGTGGCGTGGTGCACTACGAATTCGTTCCAGAGGGTCAGACGGTAAACAAGGAGTATTACCTAGGCGTTATGAAACGTTTGCGTGAGCGTATCCGTAAGAAGCGGCCAAATTTGTGGGCGAACAACTCATGGATTTTGCATGACAATAATGCGCCTTCTCACCGAGCTACGATTGTGACTGACTTTCCCGCCAAAAACTCAACAAACGTGCTTCAGCAACCACCGTATTCGCCGGATTTGGCTCCCTGCGACTTTTTCCTCTTCCCAAAACTAAAATTGCCCCTTCGTGGCACCCGTTTTGAGTCGATTGAAGCCATAAAACAAAATTCGGCGCGAGAGCTAAAGTCCATCCCGGAAAGCGCCTATAAAAAATGTTTCGATAATTGGAAGTGCCGTTGGCATAGATGTATTGAAGCAAATGGAGTCTATTTTGAAGGCGACCCAATAAATTTTGACGATTAAATGTAAAAATGTTGTTTTAATTGAAAATTCCCGGTACTTTCTTGACAGAGTAGTATATCTGACCATCATGAACTTTTGACTATACCGAAGGTGAAGAATATTTTGAAATCGATTAAAGTAAGAGTTTCATTTCGTACGAGTGTCATTTCATTGAATCCAGAATTGAAAGATATATATTTTGATGCCGAAGAAGATGTGATGTTTAAGAATGAATATTTACAACTGATTTATTCACCCGCATATGCGAGAACAGTATTTGGACAAGAATCATCCGAACCACAGGATACGGTAGAACTTACAAGAAAAAGCAAGGAGAATAAAAGGAATTTCAAGAAGATAAAGGAGGATTTTGTGCTGAATAATTTTGATGGTAGGAGTGTTTCAGTGAATTTATGGTTAAAAAAATTCGAGACGAAATGCACGCGTTGTGAAGTAGAAGATAAAGACAAAATTTTGATTTTATGGTTGTTTCTGGATGGAATAGCGAAAGAATGGTTTGATTCTAAATTAATTACATTAGGTTTAGACAAAAGTTTTCAAATATAAAAAGATAACTGCTCAGAGAGTTTTCGTGAAACGAGTTGGCATAAATATAGAGAGGCATATTCATTTAGGTACATTGGATGAAGTTTAGTTGACTACGCTTTTAGCAAAGAAAATTTGTTGTTAAATCTCCAAAATAATTTTCCAACTGACATATTGATTGATTTAATTGTGACAAGTTAGCCAAATATTTCACAAAATAGAATTGATCGATAAAATGTATACAACAATATTATAACGATCCAAATAAAGACAATCATAAAATGAATAGATCTGCACAACAAATCCCTTCCTATTCACAAATAGAAAACCAGTTAAGAAGGAACCATGTTCAATTTGTGAGAAGAATGATTTCTCAGGTAGATTTCTTCCTGAGACTTTATGTCGGCTAAAGAATAAATCCAATAATTTTGAACAAAAGAACGTACCCGGTAACATAAGAACGGTAAACAATGTTGGGGTACAGAATGAATTAAATGAGGCCGTTTCAAACCAAAATAACTAGGACTGCTGCCATTGATAAAATTGAAGGTGTTTATAAATAATAATGAATTATGTCGAATTTATGATTCGGGCTCAAATGTTAGTCTTCTGAATTCCAAAGTAGCCGAAAAGTTATATCTTCACATTGTAGATAATAGAAACACATTCAAAACAGACAGTGGCAGGGCAAATTTAAGAAAAATAATTACAAAAATGAGAATCAATAATATAAAAAAATGTACTTTTTGTAATTAATGAGAAAAATTTGGAGTAAAATATTCTACTCGTACTAGATTCTATTTCTAATTTTCAATTAAAATAAGATTTTGATTTGAATATTCATCAAAGATTAGATATGAATGAAGAGAGAAAGATCGATTGTGTCCATAATAATAATAATAACAATGATTACACCATCAATTTCAATGAAAGGATACCAACAGAACTTTTCGAAGCAAAATTAGACCATTTGGAAACAAATCAGAGAGATGAAATTGAAGTTTTAATAAATAAATATGAGCATATTTTTGAAAAACACAAGCTTGATATTGGTCAGGTACAAAATAATGAGGCACATATAAAACTTTTAGAACACAAATTTATAGCAAAAAAACCATACAGATGCTCAATGGAGGATCAAAAAGAGATAGGACAAATAGGAAGATTGTTGAAAGCGAATCTGATTGAAGAGTCCTCCTCACCTTTTGCATCACCAGACACTTTACTTTAGCATATAAGAGAGATGAAGGGTCTAAAACCAGATTTTGTGTTGATATTCGTGAACTAAATAAATTAATTGTTCCCGGACCACAGCTTTTTCCATTAATTGATGAAATCTTAGCCCAAGTGCCTATACTACTATGTATACTGATGCCAGTATTCAAGGAGTAGGAGCTGTTCTTAAACAAAAACAGATTAACGGTGAAATGAAACCCGTAGAGTATTTTTCTAAAAAACTAAATAAATATCAAAAGAACAAGACAGCAATATTCCTAGAATGTCTGGCAATTAAAGAGGCAATTAAATTTTGGAAATATTGGCTAACAGGACACACATTTTTTGTTGTTACTGACCATAAGCCATTAGAAGGGAAATAATTTCCTACAAGACCAGATGAAGAGCTGAGTGACATGATGAATATTCTATCACAATTCGATTTTGAGATTAGATATGAACCAGGAAAAGGAGATGTGGAAGCAGATTGCCTTTCTTGAAACCCAGTTCTGTAAGAAACGGAGAATATTGCCGAATGTATAGGAAAAGTTAATTTGGTGGAATTAAATGAAATAAAAAACGATCAACAGAATAATCTCTCAAAGATAAATAATATGAGAAGAACTGTTGTACAGAAAGAGATACATTAGAAATTGCATAAAAATAACAAAAAATTAATTTTATCGAATGATTTCGGAAAACATTTAATCAGAAAAGTGCTCAAGCATTATGGCTATATTTGTGCTAGTAAAATAAATAATAAAATCAGGAAGTTTTATTACATTCAGAATATGGATTCACTGACAAAAGGAGCTTGTGGATCATTTGACATATATTGTAAAAATAAAACGAGAGTAGGCCAAAAGTATGGTCTCCTTTCTCAACTGGGCTCAGCAAAGGAACCATTTGAAATAATGTCATTAGACACAATTGGAGGTTTTGCTGGAAACCGCTCTTCAAAAAGATACCTTCATCTCCTAGTTAGTATTTTATTAGATATGCATTTGCGAGCACTTCAAAACACCAAACAACCGAAGATTTCATCGAATTAATTAATAAAATTCAAGATAAACGACCAATGAAAACACTATTAACATATCAATACCCAGGAATAAATTCCGACAAATTCAGACAACATATGAGAAGTATGAATATACAATTGATTTTCACAACAGTAGATGGTCCTTTTTCTAATGGTCTGAATGAACGACTAAATCAGACATTAGTGAACAGAGTAAGGTGTAAACAAAACGAAAAGAAAACTAGGGCATGGACGAAAATAGCCGATGAATGTATTGAAGAATACAATAGAACAGGCCATTCTACAAATGGATATAGCCCAGAATATTTACTTTGTGGCAGAACTGATCCCATTGCTCCAGAAGAATTTATTGAAGAGAGAAATTTACCAAAAGATAAGGAAAGAGCATATAAAAATTCTTTACGCTATCATGAATACACTAAAGGACTGATTGACAAGAATAAAAGACATTATGATTTTAAAATTGGAGACTAAGTTTACGTTGAAAATAAATCAAAATTGAATAGAAAAAAAACTTGATGAAATAAGAATAGGACCTTTTCCAATAGTGAAAAAAATTTATAACACTATATATGAGATAGATATTGGAAATAAAAGAAAGGAAAATAATTATTTTCATGTAATCAAGTTGCTCCCATGTGAAAACGCAAACATGTAATGAGGGGTGCATACTTTGTGTAGGGGGGATGTAAAAATAAAACTGTTATTTCTAGGAGAAACAACTTTGTAACTTCTATGTTCTATGTTCTATGTCTAAAACTACCTCATGTTATATTTAGTCAGCTGTTAGAAGACTGAATTGAGAAACCCGAAGAAATGGCATAGTTTTTGATTTCTTTCAGGTTGGTAAGCTATTTCCTTTTATCTTCTTTTTTTTTATTTCTTTGTATTTCTCTGAATGTTATTATTTTTTTGTGTATGTTATTATGTTATATTTTAAACTAAATAAAATAAATTCTTTCAGAATCAAGACATCAAATCGTCTATTTCTTCGATTATAAAAATAAGAACTGATAACATTTATATACATATATATATATTATATATATATATATATATATATATATATATATGTAAAAGTCCTCAACCGAGGACGAAACGTCTTTTCAATATAAATAGTACTTTTCTGGTTGCTTGTATATATATATATATATATATATATATATATATATATATATATATATATATATTTAAATATATATAATGTTCGAGTTTCCTAGGATATTGGATTCCACAAGCAAAACAGAAAAGTACTATTTATACTAAAAATATATTTCGTCCTCGGTTGAAGAATTTTCAATTTTATAAGGAAACAAATTGAAATTTTCCAGACAAGTCTAAGCAGAAAATTATTATTATCTCGGAGTCCAATAGTAAAATAATGATATATTTTCACTGGTACGCAGTATCGTCTATGTGTTAATTGTTATGCATAAAAGTATTATATATATATATATATATATATATATATATATATATATATATATATATATATATATATATATATATATATAATATATATATATATATATAATATATATATATATATATATAATACATTATTGCATAAAAACTAACACATAGACAATACTGCGTGCTAGTGCAAATATATCATTGTTTCACTATTAGACTTCGAGATAATAATAATTTTTTTATATATTTCTCATATATATATATATATATATATGAATACATTATTATCAAATTGAAAATAAAAACTCATTTTATTTTCAATTTGATGAAACAAATGTTTACCTTTTCAGTTTCTTCATATTCTTTGAACTCTTTGTACTCATTTCGGCTTTTCTATGAAGTTTCAGGATATTTTCGGCTTCTTTGTTCTTGTTCTTCTTAGATGCTTTTTCATGTGCAAATTTTGTACTATATTTTATCTTTTTGGGTGCTACAATTATTTCCTCTTCTAGGTCACTTTCATCTTCTTCATTATCAGAACAGTTATCGGTAGAAGAACCCCTCTTTCTACAGAATTCTTGGGCAATTTCTATTTCGTTGTTCGATGCCTCTATTTCATCTTCACTACTTGACATTTCTTCATCTTCTATTAGTTCTTTTTCGATTTGCTGTTTTTTGTTTCTTTTATTCATCATTTTGGTTTGTAGTTCCCCTTCCGATTCCTTTTTTCTCGGTATTTTATACTTATTTTTCTTTTGTATAGATTCGTCTTCAGACTCTTCTGAGTTATCAATCATTCTGAGTTGTTTTTTGGATGGTTTTGGTTCTATTTTTCTTATATCTTCATCTTCAGATGAATATTCATCTTCTTCTAAATCATTTGTCTTTGACCCAATTTTGTAACCATCTTCTCGATATTTGCCCTGTATTTTCTTTTTCTGAGAGTTTCTAGGCTCTATTTCGTTGGTTTCTTGTTCATTCTTTGATTTAGCTTTATTATTTTTTTTACTATATTTATTTCCTTCCAGAATTTCTGCACTATCTTCAACCCTTGACTCTTCAAATTTTCGACCTCTTTTCGACTTCGAATCGCTTTTATCTTTGTATTTGGAATATGAAGTTTCCTCAGAAGCGAGTTCGGATGAGCTCTGTTTGTTCCACCTTTTGTTTCTACCCTTGCCTTTCTTTTCAAAACTCAAGGCATCCTCTTCTATTTCTTCAGACTGTCTTTTAGACTTTTTACTTTCTACGCTAACAATGGAATGTATGGTAATTGTGAGGATGAAAATCCACAGCAGTGTTGAGAATCTGAAAAAATAGTTTAAACAATAAAATAAATATTGATGTTTTCCGAAGATGCATATTTTCCGCATCATTGTAATATTTTCGCAGTTGCATTAACTAAAAACGATTATAGAATCGTTTTCTGATATATTGTGAAGTGTTCATCAAGTTTAATCAGTTTTTGTCCATGTGTGAAATGTGAAATGCACATTTTAATGATATTCTCTTCAGTCTATATTTCGTTTTCAATAAGATCAGTTCTATAAACGGTTCGATAAAATTGAAAATCGAATTTTCATTATGCCAACACAATTTTTATCCGAGGAGGATGGCAACAGAACCCTTGGGATGCTTCATGCTGTTCGAAAGCAAGTACAAGGGAAGTGTCATCTGTGTAAGCCAAATTGTGATATCACATTTACTGGCACGGAATTTTTGCCACTGGAACTGTTCGTTAAAGACCCAGAAGTGGTAGACCACGTGCTGTAAGTAGAAGACCGTTTTTGAAGTCTTTTGGTGAGAAGACAGCCTCTCAGCATGAGACTGAACTGACTATTAGTATTTCCATGACCTATGCTGATGTAATCATCCTCCGAGTAGTCAGTGCTTCAATTTCACGTATCTCGTGGCAAATATTTCGTTCTTCTGGATAATCAACTGCCACATAGATCTCACCAGCTAGTGAAGACCAGGGTATTCCACATCTCGCTTTACCTCCGAGATTCGCTGACCAAAATTCAATCGAGCACGCTTGAGACCAGTTACAAAGAATTGATGTCCACAGACCACTGCCGGAAACTATTCAACAGCTCCGAAATCTTTTGCCACAACCTTGGCAATGAAGTTAGCAGTATATTATCAATAACTTGATGGAAAGCATGCAGAGAAAATACCAAGCAGTTATTGGTGCACTTAGTGGTCATACTTCGTATTAAATCAAGTATGAATTTTTGAAATTTTCAGAATTTCGGTTTTTCGTGTAATTTTATACTTCTTAATATATTATATTTCAGTTATTTAAATACTTCATTCCCTACTACTGTAACTTGAAACACTCTTTATGTACATATTCCAAAATAATGTTTTTTTTTCTGAAGAGAAAACATAAATTAACCTGATATCCTTAACTTTTGACGCGAAGTTTGCATTAGTGCAGAGTTATTAGACATCTAATAGAAACTGATCTGCATTGTTAATATTTTACGTGGTTAAGTTTCTAATGTCTTCTAAAATTTCACCAATTTTTCCTTGTGTACAAATACAATACTTTCCCTTGTTAACGAGCTAATAGGCTTTGGTTCAGAACCTTCAATGATCTCTCCCCATTCAATATTTGTTTCAGAAAAAACTAGACGGAGTCTGTTCGCAAATAATATGGATTCAGAATACCTAAAATTTTTGTCTGCATGTGTTTGAACGCTTCATTATGAACTGTCTACAGGTCGTAATTTTTAAGCTGTGGTTTTCAAAATTGTTACAAAGATGAATTCGGTGAAAGTGTAAAAAACGTCTTTCGACATTTTACTGATTTTACGAATTCACCTGATTCATTGTTGTGTACTGAGCGCACAATGTTTACTCTATCGATCTAAATTTTGGAATATAATAGAGTGCATTGAAAACAGAACAGATATCTTCTATTTTCCCTTGATGTTTGGGCTTATTTTCCTTTTTTTCTATGTACAAATTGGGGACAAAATTTATATCGTCCTAATATGTACCAAAAATTTTTATGCAGAATAAATTTGATTCGTTTCTAATGCTCTGGAAATAATTAAAACAAATTGTAGAAATTACTATGTTTTACTACCAATAATTTTGGATTTATTGGTAGTAAAACATAGTAATTTCTACAATTTGTTTTAATTATGATCAACTACCAAATAGTAACGGCTGAAACAATTCAGCTTTGGAAATAATGGAAAAATCAGAAATTTACATTTTGAGTGAAATTTTTTTCTGTAAATTGTGCGATTGCAACATTGAGGTCTTCATTGTTTGAAGGTTTGAAAATTTGATACATACAAAAAAATTCCATTGATCCGTTCCGCTTTTATAGTTAAAATATTAGGCAAGTATTCAGAATTAATAATTGTATAAGATTTTCTATCATTTTTCTGTTGAAACGTGAACAATATCGATAAATTTTTGTCAGGAAAGGCTTAAAATATCTAAGGTCCACTTCTGTAAAATAGTTTTGGATTCTTTTTACCATAAGTAGGGTCTTCCATAATTGAAACTAACTCAACAGCTATCTGATAAGAAAGAGTTTTTCCGTTGGATTATTTGTTTTGTTAGATTTATGAGTATGTTATTATTTCGCGCAGTCCATTTTATTGCATTTATTTCGATTTTGAAACAGTTATAACAGAAGGGTATGGTAAATGCTCTATGAATTGTAGGATGCTAGTTTGTGGCTTATGTGATTTAAGTCCATGGAGTAGTGGCATCTTTGTGACAATATTCCCGAAAAATTTAGTTTGATATATGTTTATTATGTCAAGTGATTATTATATCTAGGAAATTAATTGCATTCTTTGATTCAATTTATTGGGAAAGTAAGTGTAATATTTTTGTGTATGTTATTCGAAAAATATTCTTCTATTTGTCGATTGGAACTCACAAAACGTATGTATGTATTGTAATCAAAAAGTTATATTTTTCGTTATTAGAACGTTGTTGAAAGTAATATTTGTTCATGCAGATATCTCTTAATAATTGACTAATCGATGAGTCCATAGGTAGGCGTGACTTTTGTTTTAAAAGTTAGTTTGTTATTGAAAGTATTTCTGAAATGACTACGCTTTTAAAAGGTTGCAAATTTTATATTATATATATATATATATATATATATATTTATATATATATATATATATATATATATTAGGAGTACAAATAAGTTTCCGCCGTTTTATTGTAGATGGCACTGCACGGAGTTTCGGTTAGCTTTCGCAGATGATAACCTGCTCAAAAAATAGTTTGGACACTCAAGAACAACATAACCTATTAATATCATTGATTTTATATTGGTAAAAAATAATTTTTATAAGTTGAAAATGTCAAAATTTGAGCCAAGTAAGCGTTATTTGCGGGAAATAATAGTTTACTTCTTTAATTTAAAGAAATCTGCTGCTGAGGCGCATCAATTGCTCGTAGAAGTATATGGTGAGGGTGCTTTGAGTGAGAGAGCGTGTCGAGAGTGGTTTCAAAAGTTTAAAAACGCTGATTTCGACGTAGAAGACAAAGATCGCAGTGGAAGGCCAAAAATTTACGAGGATACAGAATTGGAGGAATTATTGGAGGAAGATTCATCTCTAACACAAAAAAAACTTGCTCTAACATTAGAAGTCACTCAGCAAGCAGTCTCACATCGTTTAAAATCATTAGGAATGATTCATAAATAAGGAAATTGGGTTCCGGACGGCGGAAATTTATTTGTATATATATATATATATATTAATATATGTATATATATTCCAATTCGAGAATGTCTTCCTTAGTCCAAGAAATATTTATCAAAAATAATACTCACCCATATATATATATATATATATATATATATATATATATATATATATATATATATATATATACTACTCTGTCAAGAAAGTACCGGGAATTTTCAATTAAAACAACATTTTTACATTTAATCGTCAAAATTTATTGGGTCGCCTTCAAAATAGGCTCCATTTGCTCCAATATATCTGTGCCAACGGCACTTCCAATTATCGAAACATTTTTTATAGGCGCTTTCCGGGATGAACTTTAGCTTTCGCGCCGAATTTTGTTTTATGGCTTCAATCGACTCAAAACGGGTGCCACGAAGGGGCAATTTTAGTTTTGGGAAGAGGAAAAAGTCGCAGGGAGCCAAATCCGGCGAATACGGTGGTTGCTGAAGCACGTTTGTTGAGTTTTTGGCGAGAAAGTCAGTCACAATCGTAGCTCGGTGAGAAGGCGCGTTATCGTCATGCAAAATCCATGAGTTGTTCGCCCACAAATTTGGCCGCTCCTTACGGATACGCTCACGCAAACATTTCATAACGCCTAGGTAATACTCCTTGTTTACCGTCTGACCCTCTGGAACGAATTCGTAGTGCACCACGCCACGGATATCGAAGAAAACAATGAGCATCACCTTCATTTTCGAGCGGCTTTGGCGTGGTTTTTTCGGTTTCGGCTCATTTTTTGCCACCCATTCCGATGATTGCTGGCTTGTTTGCATATCGTACTCGTAGACCCAGGTCTCATCACCAGTTATAATGCGTTCCATGAATGTAGAATCGGAATTACAGCGATCCAGCATGTCTGAAGCAACCTGTTCGCGATGACGTTTTTGAAGAAAATTCACGTCTTTCGGTACGAGTCGTGCGGCCACCTTTCTCATGCCCAAAATATCAATCAAAATCGTACGTGCGG
Organism: Megalocaria dilatata; assembly: GCA_034642435.1. Taxonomy (NCBI): domain Eukaryota; kingdom Metazoa; phylum Arthropoda; class Insecta; order Coleoptera; family Coccinellidae; genus Megalocaria; species Megalocaria dilatata. Next base: position 94,064,904 of record CM067854.1, read on the forward strand.
ACTCGTGGGATATCTTAAGATCATGTGCTATCTCTCTCAAGCTAGTACGACGGTTTTCCAGCACCCTTTCCTTAATTTTATCGACGTTATCTTCGATCGAAGCCGTCGATGGGCGACCACTTCACGACCGTCCTTGAAGGCTCTGTACCACTGATATGCACGAGTTTTCGATAGAGCATTATCACCAAAGGCCTTTTGCAACATTTTCAATGCATCGGCACACGAAAATTCATTTGCAACACAAAACTTTAAACAAATTCTTTGCTCAACGTAATCACCCATAGTAAAAATCGGCACGCACTCTGACATCGACTGACTTAATCAGCTGTTGCAAACACACTAGTTGACAGATCCCGCTCAAGCTTGGCGTAGTGATTAAGGACAGTGGTACCAACCTAGGAAAAAAATTTTTTACCTGCCTCATTGCCCCGCCAGATTTAAATCGATAATTCCCGGTACTTTCTTGACAGAATGTATATATATATATATATATATATATATATATATATATATATATATGGGTGAGTATTATTTTTGATAAATATTTCTTCGACTGAGGAAGACATTCTCGAATTGGAATGTTCGAAACCTCATTCTTGATCAGAAAAAGAGTGTTGATTCTTTATTTCGTTCAATCAGTCTTCACTTGATGAAAATTTATATTAAATAAGATTATTCTGATTTTCACAAATTTTTATTCTTATTATAATGCAACAATTGAAGATGCTACTATGATAGAATATAAACAATTGTTGTATTATAATAACAAAAAAAATTGTGAAAATCAGAATAACTTTATTCAATAAAGTTGAGTTTTTGTATCAAATGGGAAGATTTTAATGACATATTCTGTATGGCTGTTTGTAAGTTCTTGAAATTTGTGATTAAGGATTTTTGCAAGTTCATCTGTTGGGTCTGGATCTTATGATATGAATGGTCTTACGAATTTCTCCTCTTTTGGGGCAATTTTATTATTTCTTATGAAACACAGTCCAAGTGAACATCTCACGAACTGACACAAAAATCTTGTCTATTATTGTGACAGATTCAACATTTATAATTGTTAAATTTAGTAGTTCGGCAATATAGATTAATGATTATTTGACTTTAATTCTTGATATTTGTCACAAGTACATATATGAAGTTTTGTTATCCAATTATCTTTGTATTGATTAAATAAACAATTTGTCATAATTTATTTAATCAAATAGAGACTATCAATAACTCAAGAAAAGAATTTTGTGGTTTAGAAATCGAGAATTTTGGTTCGGCCTGAAAAGCATGGAGTATAATTCTAGTTAACTCAAGAATACAAGCTGAGGGCATACAGTTGATCTTAAGATGACAATTAGAAATCTTGAAAGTATCCATCTTGATCTAAATCGATAAAGTTACCTTCCTTCTGACGAAATTCATGAATTAAAAGCACATCGTATAGAGCTCTTAACTCTCAAGAAATTAATCAAAACTCCTACTGATAGGAATATAACATCCTCAGTCTCGAAATATTTCAGTTGAACTTCCTGAAGAAGTAGCAACTATTTATGTGGATATTAATTTCGATCCAGTTTTTAAATATTATTATATAGACGACGAAGACGAAGAAGAAATAAAGAAGAACCCCGAAACTACACCTATAAATATGCTATTATTATAAAAGAAGTTAGTTGTTGCATCTATAGTTCTTTGTCACAGCACAACATGGGGCTTGTTTAAAAGTATTTCATCCTTCAAAATTATAATGGCAAAAATCATAACTATCACGGGAACCTAAGAGGCTAAAAATACTCGTATTGATTTAGTCGTTATTGGTCTATTAATTTTAATCCAGGAAAAATCGAATGATGAAATAAAAACTTTAGAGAATCTGCTTAGGAAAATTAGGATGTTCGATACAATGAAAAAATATAGGAATTAAACAAACGACTGGGTACAAACTTGAGAAATAACCTTCTCAGATTTGTGAAAAGTTGGTTTCTCGAAATAGGTTTTACCGACAGGATTTTTGTTGGAATAAAAACAGAATAGAGACAGTTAAAAATACTGAATAGCAAAATAACCTGAAAGATTAAATACAAAAAACTAGGAATGATAATACCACTTATAGACTTGATGTGTTTAAGAATAAAAACTGTAGGATATAAATTTTATAACAACTAGTGGTACTGATATAACAAATGAGATTGTACGATTGAAAATGGAAATTTTCAACATTGAAGATTCTTTTGACGTGATTCTTATAAACGAAAATACTTGAAAACATGAACTTATTATTGGTCATGATTTCATTGAGAAATTGTGCTCAATTCAGGAAAATATTATCATAATTGTCCAGAAATGTTGCTAATAGTAGTTCGGATGAGAAAACTGAAAACATAGTGAATCCAGAAATTGAGGATACAGTTAATGAATTTATAAATATTGAAAAGTTTGATGAAGAAAAAAAAGGAAGATCAATTTACTCACTCCTAAAATACCAGGTGTTGAAAATCAAAGTTCCTATATTTTGGGAGCTGTAATTTCATACGAATATGGCTCCGAAATGAGCCGTTTTGGAGATATAAGCAATTTTAGGTTTTCAAATTGACTATTAGCGCAACCAAATACGATATTCGATTTATTTTCATCTCTCAGATGTCTTGTTTATTAAACTTATAATTAAAATATTTTTAAGTCGGTTCATTAAAAAAAAAATCACAACTGGAATCAAATATTTGGTCATATTACATTTACGTACTTTTATTGAGTATTTTGCATCCGATTCGAGTTGTTTCTTTCACTTGTTGTTAAAAAAATATTATTCCTGAGTATGAATTGCCCTATTTTAATTTGAAATGAGTGATATGGTTTTCATATATGGCAGTGCCAACGAAAGTGGTCCTTAAGCACTTTGCCTTTATGCAGAGGCTTATCCTGATCGTCAACTTCCTTCTCATCAAATGAGTACTCCAGAAGTTGAAGAGCAACTTTCAAATATTGTGACTGAAAATCCCGGTTCAAGTTCAATAAGAATATCAGCAGGGGTAGGAATAAGTGGCCACCTTGTCGAAATTTTTGCGGATGTTCGACAAATATTGTTGAACATCAGCATTTTACTTCTTATATCCTTTTCACTGATGAAGCCGGTTTTACCAAAGATGAAATTTTTAACTTCCATAATAGCCATATTTGGGCGGACGAAAATCCACACGCCCTTCATGAATCCAGGCATCAAAAGCGTTTCAGTATAAATATCTGGCTAGGTATTTTAGGAGATCCTGTGTTTGACCAGTAGTTTTATCACGGAATTTAACAGGACCCGCATACCTTAACTTTCTTCAAAATACCTTGCCCGATTTTTTAGATGTGGCACATTTAAATCAGTGGATAAATAATTCGTTTATGCAAGATTAAGCGCCCTCACTTTATACAATTTTTGTTAGGGAACATTTAGATCAAACATTTCCCAGAAGATGGATAAGACGAGCAGGCCCAGTGCCATGGCCTGCTAGATCTCCCAGCTTGAATCCTTTGTATTTGGGATTATTTGAAAAGTTTAGTGTATGCAACGTCAGTGAATAATATCGAAGAGACATCGGATTGAATTATCCTGTCAAACGATCCGACCACAACCAGGTCTTTTCGAAAGAGTACGTAATTCCTTCATGCGACGATGTACTTCCTGCATTGAAATGTACGGTGGTTATATGGAACATCTTCTGTAAAACACTAAAAGTGAAAAATTATTCGAATATCTTCTGTAATTTATTGTATTTGGTTACGCTAGTAGTTGATATTTTGAAAACCAAAAATCGCTCATATTTCCAAAACGGCTCATTTGCTCATGTTTATATGAAACTTTTCACTTGTTTTGGGGTCTAGAATTAGCTCCCAAAATATTAAAACATTGTTCTTTAACTCCCGGTATGAGAGTATTTGCGAGAAAAACAAGTGTGATATTAGCAGGGTGAAATCTTACCTCATATTCTAGCTCTTATCAAGCTTCTTGAAAATAGATTCATTACAAAAAATCATACAGATGGTCAACTCAAGATCAAAAGGAATTTTCAGGTTTATATAGTGCAGATTTAATTGATTAATTAACATCGCCTTAGGCAGCTGCAGTTACTTTAGCTTTCAAAAAAGAAGATGATAGAAGATCACGTTATACATTGACTTCAGAGAATTGAATAAAATTAATCTTCCGGAATCTCAACCTATTCCATTAATTGATGAAATGATTAATTTTTGATTAATTCCTATAAGAATGAAAGATAGATACAAGTATGGAAAAGGGAGTCGGAAACATAGGAGATTCAGTGTTAATCAAGAATGCAGTGGACAATAACAGTGGAAGAATCAAAAACTCAGCGCTCTGCGATGACGAATAAACGACTGTTCTCTCTCAATGGTAGTGGGGAATGAAAATAGACTGTACAGCCTTTCGATCGAAGCATCAACAAAGTGAACTGCCATTTAGAGAGAACAGTATTCGTCATCGCAAATTAAATATAAAAAGCATGGTCAAATGAGTACTGTTTGAAAGAGTGTACAGTATATAGCATGACACCTTTATAACTCCTACATGAAAAAACACCTTCCTATGTCCCTGAGGAACGTCCATTTTATTACAGTCTGAAAAAGGATGAACAAATGGCTTTCCATAACTCGTTTGTATCGTACCAAATTTTTTTTCAATTAATGAAAGCAGAAAAAGTCATATACTTGTGGGTGATAATTTAGTCCATGTTGAAAAAGGAAACAAAATTAGCGGAAATAAGTTGAAGGAGCTCAGAATTTGTCATTTTAAGATACTGAAAAAAAATTTCAATTCGATATTTTAAATAGAATGCGACCGCAAGAAATCGGAGTGAAATATTTTCCTTATTAGTGAATTCGTCCATTCGTTCCTGCTGACGAAGAGTTTTTTAATCTTGTCAGGACCTCAGTCCCAGTTGGGAGGAATGTAACGCATTCCAAGTGGACGTCTCAAGAACTGACGTTAAAATCCTGTTGATTTTTATGACAGCTTCGGAAATCATAATCCTGAAATTTTAATAACTCGGCGATAGAGATTGATAGTTCACTTGAATTCTCGATTTTTGTTTTAGGTATATGAAGTATTGTTATCCCCTTATCTTGGTGTTCATTAAACAAATGTTTTTAAAGTTTAACTTAAATTGAAACTGTGTATAACTCAAGGAAAGAATTTTAGAAAATATATGTATCTACAGTAATGGCGGCCCGACATTCGTTGGCACGGATTTAGGTTTATCCCTTGTATTCATTCTTTCTATGCCAGATTGTCACCTTGAATCTGCATTATATACAGTACTTTTCGTTAAGTTTTCACTTATCTGAAGATGCTATAAAACCTCGAAAATTCAGTCACAAAAATGTGTAAACCTTGAATTTTTTAATAGTAAAGCATAGTGATTTCTAACAACTTCTTTTAATTATGATCAACTATCAAATAGGAACGACCGAAATAGTTCAATATATAAATATGAAGTTCATGGTTAAACAGAATTGATCTATCTATCTATTCGATGGAGGAATATGCCCACCATAACTTAAAAAATACCGGGTCAACTGAAATGAAATGCAATAATTAGATAAATTAATAATTTGTACCTGTGAAAAATTTGCTATGAATCTTATCACAAAAACCGTTGAAAAACTTGATTCGTCAATATAATGACATGAAGTCATGAACAAAATAATTATTGTTGAGTGTTATTTCACTGTAATATACTTCATAAACTATATGAGTGCCGACAGCTCAGTGATAAAGCTTAGGGCTCAACTAGAAGATCGCGGGTTCGAATCCTGTTCAGCTGGAAAAGAAATTTAATAGTGCTGTGACCTAACGTGCGCAAGATCACAGTAACAAAGCTTATCCACAACACAACTGAACTCGCACAAGTAGAAAAAGCTTCTGAGGGATCTTCACAGAAGATCTAGGAGTATCAGGATAATAATAATATAATAGAATGATAGAATAATCTTTTGTGAAAGCTATATAAGAAGTTAAATTCTAGCTTCTTTGGAAATTGAATAAAGTTTCTCAACTATATTCCCGAATTTAAAATTTCATACAGATTTTTTCTCTAAACCTTCTACCAATTTTAATTTCAATAAAATCTTTTATTCAAAAATTTTCAGAATTGAATTAAATTAATGTCTTCAGAACACACCTTGTCAATTTTGAAATTAAAATATGTAAAGGTTTACAGAAAAAAAAATTGTGTAATATTCTTTCTATCAATAAAAAACTTCTTTTTTTATTTTATATATTCCTGAAGTTGAATGAAAATCTTATTGTATAAATATTGAATTGTATCAGTCCTTACTTGGTGAAAATCCATATTAAATAATTTGAAATAAGGTTATTCTGATTTTCACAAATTTTTATTGTTAAACTCACAACAATTGTTTCGCTATCACAGTAGCATCATCAGGTAAGATCACATTTTGAATAACTAAGCTTGTTTCCGAAATCCGTGGCTATTTATATTACAGTAACTACAATAAATTTTTATTAGGCACTAAAACCCAAAAAAGGAGGGTCCCTGCAAATTCCAGCTTATCTGAATATATTTAACAGAGGTGAGCTATTTAAATCTATTTGTTCGTTAAGTAATATTCCAATTTTATTATGTTTATTTATCTCTAGGGATTCTAACAGATTTAAGGCATAACTTTTGCTTTCTATATGTAGAATTTCAAAGTTATGGTTGAAATAAATATAATTTGAGAACTTCATTTAAAACTAATTTAAACTTGAGTAAATTTATCAAAAATAATAAAGACTACACACATAAGGATGATAAATCTGGGGTTTATAAGTTAACCTGCGGTGATTGCCCTAAAATTTACATAGGTCAAACTGGAAGAACGTTCCGTCATAGGATGTGTGAACATTTGAAGAGTTTCCTCAACAATAAAAGCAATTCTACATATTCCAACCATTTGTTAGAAACAGGACATAATTTCAACCATAACTTTGAAATTCTACATATAGAAAGCAAAAGTTATGCCTTAAATCTGTTAGAATCCCTAGAGATAAATAAACATAATAAAATTGGAATATTACTTAACGAACAAATAGATTCAAATAGCTCACCTCTGTTAAATATATTCAGATAAGCTGGAATTTGCAGGGACCCCCCTTTTTTGGGTTTTAGTGCCTAATAAAAATTTATTGTAGTTACTGTAATATAAATAGCCACGGATTTCGGAAACAAGCTTAGTTATTCAAAATGTGATCTTACCTGATGATGCTACTGTGATAGCGAAACAATTGTTGTGAGTTTAACAATAAAAATTTGTGAAAATCAGAATAACCTTATTTCAAATTATTTATTGTATAAAGGTACAAAGTACAAATGACATTGTAGTTAAATGTGAAAAATTAGAGAACAACACAAAAGATGCAAAGAAATTATTGCATAGAAATATTTTTAAAATTATGCCAAAAACAAAGATATCTACTGAAAAGGGGGAATTAGTTAATGGCCTCTCTTTAATACTGAAAGAAAATTCAAGCGTCAAGAAATCGAGAGAGATGGTGATGCTGAAATACATTTTACTGCAAGGATATATGCATATAAATATATATTTTTCACTTCCTACAGAACAATATTCAAAATACAGCTCACATTCAGCTCAGTACAAATTGGAAATTTGGCGTCAAAGAATATCCTAATTGTGAACGTATTTCTAGTGAGCCAACTGATACGGTTTATAATAAAATATGATGAATAGACACTCTTTCAGAAGCCAATTATATAAACTCTAAAACTAACTAGATATTAGACAACTAGTGAAGAAACCTATTCGAAAATTTTCTTTTTAATAAAATTTTTCGAGAAATGAATAATATCGTTATTGACAACGATAGTTTTTTTATCCTAGGTAATTTGAAGGATTTTAAAAGGGTCATTGGAGAATTGTTTGTCGGAAATAATTATCATTAACTATTCAAACTCGAAAAAGTATTTTATCTTTGCAATTCGCTTCATATTAATGACACTCGTTTCTTCATTCTACCACGAACTCGAATCAAACTCTAATTAACATAAAAACACTCACTGAAATCCCTCTTTCATATGTGAAGATATGTTATGTATTTCTCTAATTTGTTATTCAAAACACAGTCAAGAAAACATGTATTGAATTTCACACGAAATATATTATATTCCTTACCTCATATTTGTATTTCCACAGTTCTGACACCACGAAAACAAAATTTTGATTGACTAAAAAGTTTGGACTCTTAAATTATATATAATATAGACTTCTGCAGATAACGTGAATAAAGAAAACTAAAATCCACAAATATTTGATCAGGATTCAACACAACAAATGAAACAACTGTAGAAGAACTCCGTATGGTCTGTTTATCTTTTCAGGAGATTACTAGATAAGATACTTGAGAATTTCTTACTCATGAAAATATGTTTATGAATTTTCGCGCCGTCCATCTCACACAAAACATCTCAGATGAGAAACTGAGGGAGAAAGTGTGTGGATCAATATATCAGGAAAATATTTCATTAGGCAAGAATTAGCTACCTATTGCCGAAATTATTCATTGAATAGATCTATCCGGTTAGGAATAGTTCAGGTCGAGGAAGATAAAACGTCTGAACGTGCTGAATTTATTTTTAAACCTGGCAAGAAATCTCTGACGCTTTCAATAAACTACCACTAAAAATAAAACCCGGTTGCATAGAGTTTTGTAGCTTCGATGTCAGTGCGATCCGATCGAATCGATTTTTTGCTTCCGTGAGCTAATTCAGTAAGTTCGATATTCTTTGAGATAATAAGACCAATAATTTGTGCATCAGTTACAACTAATCCTTCGGTCATAATTCGGGACAAACCTGTCGAATGCTGAAGTTTTTTGTTACAAAAGTCCCAGAAAAATTAGGTAAATAATGAAGCAAACACTTCAATTACTCCCATTGAAACTGATTGAGAATATATGGTTAAAAAATTATTTTAGAATCTGAAAGTTGCTATATTTTTAAAGTTCATGATTTGTCAATTTTATTGATATTTGATATATGTAAAATATTCTAGGGTTACATAAAATGTGAATTTATAATAGGTTGCTAAAATTGAATTATTCCGTTATTTACAGTAGGTTCATCAACAACGTCAATATGAAATTTATGTATAATCATAAAATTATATTATTTTAGGGCGTAATGGCTTAAAAAAAACTAGCACGCAATTATGAATTCCCAACGTTTTTCTAATATTCGCCATTTCCATAAAATCATGACTTCTGTGCAAGTGGATAAGAAGAAACCGAACGATAAGATTAACCTAAAGTTCTAAAAGTTTAATTTCTATGTGAATTTTCTAACGGAAAATCCTTGGGAACAACGATATTTACTTTCATTTTCATTTCAATTGTCACCGCACGTCCGATTCCACCCCGTTATTTTTCTGTCAGTTAACCATTTTATCAATTTTCATCGTATATCAAATAATGGTCTCAGCTAACATCATTCTTATGCAGAAACTATGATATATATTTGAAAAAATTGATTTAAATAAATTAAAAATTACTGTAATACCGATACTCGTACACAAGGCCCATACTCTCATATTCGTTCATTCAAAACTGTCGTTTTTGATTTTTGCATTCGTGTAAGACCGTTGCTTTCTGTACTTGTGTATTTGAATTAATTATTTGGTTGCATATAATAAGAACCGTACAAACCAGTTAGAATAATCACTTGAAATAATTATTGAAATCTTTTAAACCATTATTTATGAAAATTCCAGCTGAATACTGGATGATAATTTTAGCCTGATTGTTTTAACAATGGACTAAACCAAATAATGCATCGATTTGCAGAACATAAAAATTTATGAAATCACTTAATGTCACACATTTTAGCATTCTCCTAAATTAATAGTTAAATGAAATTCAGTAATAGGTTGCAAGTTCATTCAGACTCTGTGGCAACTTCACAACGTTGAAACTAATGAACAACACAGGAAGAATTTAATTTGACCCTTACCAGACCATTTCTAGGTTCAATATGAGATTTAGGACCATTTTTTCTCTCTTTTGCGCCCACCTTTTCTGCTGTCTCTTCTTTGTCCTTCTGAATGTTGAAGAGGATTTTTAGAGTAAATAGTGAACCGGATGTTTCTTCTTTGTACATCACGAGATACCTAATACTGATGTTTTCATGAAACTGTGCTACTCTCAAACTGATCGTAGTTACTGCTCATGTAAGGGCGGTGAGGGGCACAATACAAGCAATATGCTTAGGTGCATTTCGCCGTCCATGATGGTATGAACTTTTATTATGTATTAGTTGTTAGGAAAAATTGTACTCATACAGAAAAAAAATTTTAAAAGTATTATATTCACTTTAAAAGCTAAAGATAACAGATTTAGGAAGAAATCAAAAGCTAAAAGATTGTTCATTATTATAATAGATTTTTATTGATTAAATTCAACCACTCTTGAATCAGAGGAAAAATAAATAAATAATGAAATAATTATGAACGAATGCTATGTTCAGAGAAAACTGTTGATGAGTTATTTTGAGATTTGATTGAATGATGAGTGTGGAGAGCATCGGGCTCGTGACCGGGAGGTCCGGGTTCGAATCCTGTTCAGGTGGAAAAGAAATTTTCTAGTTGGACGGGTGTCTGCCACCATTTCACTGTTGAGTCAAAAATTAACAGTGCTGTGACATAAAGTGGCGTAAGATCGTAGTAACAAAGCCTATCCAGAACACAACTGAACTCCTAACTCGCACAAGCTAAAAAGGCTTCTGAAGGGTCTTCACAGAAGATCTAAGAGTATCAGGATAATAATAATAATAATCGGTCATCACTTAACGGAATTTCATTTCAAATAAAATAATAAAGATGGTCTCCACAATTTTTGAATTTAACGACAAATGTTTCAACAACATTGTGGCTTCGTCGAGTTTACATTTTGAACTACTCTTAAACTTACATCTCCACTTCTTATATTCCTAAAAACTTGAAAAATGAGGTAGTACATCTACCTAACAATTTTCGGAAATTAAGATGACATAAACAAATTCAAAAAACGATACAAACAACCATCAATTTATAGGAATGACGATAAAAAAAGGGAAAAAAATAACCCTGAAATATATTAGGGCCAGTTATCGGAAATACCTCACTAAGTGAAAATATTCAACAATTGAGATCTTGGGACGTCTGTTCAGCCGTTGGGATGAATTTAGAAATTTCTTGTCCCTACTAATTTCTTCTGCTTCCAAAAGTGTGAGTCTGGAACTTTTAATTTCATTATACATAACTAAAATAATTGAGACTATGTCCAAATTCTTTCAAATGACTAGAATATGTTGAATGTTAGGTATCTGACGTATAACTCTGCTGGTGTTCGTGAATTCTTTTCCTTAAGGATGCATCTATTTAACCAATATTTAACCATAGGGCAATCACTACAAGTGAACTTATATACTCCAGGTTTATTGCCTTTGTTCGTTTGATCTTTGTTATTTTTTATATGAATTTCCCAATTATTAACCGTTTTCTTAAAGCTCCATTCGAGTTAAATTTCATTTTGAAATTTACTTAGCAATATTTTTTTTCGTTGTGACTTATGAGAAAAAAAAATATATAATTCTGAAATTGTTTCCATATTCTTCATTAACTTCTCTCGATATTAGTTTATTCAGTAAATACAAATGAATTATAACTACAACACACCTTTAACAAAAATCGAGACTAAAAAGTCAATTCTTCTAGAAACAATTAATCTTTACAAAACAACGAAACTATGACAAATTCTAATGCAGCTAAGTAGGCTGCGTTACATCCTCCCCATCCGGAACTGAATTATTCCTAGGAATGGAGAATTCTTCATCAATAGGAACATATGGACGTAGCTTACTTATATGGAAAATATTTGATTCTTTTTTCTTGCGGCCACACTCTATTTCAAAAATCGAATTAGAAATTTCCTTCACTATCTGGACAGGTCCAATTCTGAGTTCTTCCAACTTTTTGCGGTTCATTTAATTACCATTTTCAACATATACTAAGTCACCAACCTCAAAAACATGTTTTTTCCTATTTTCATCAATTCTATCCTTATTATTATTAGAAGAGCTCACTGCGATTTTAAAAGCAATTTTCCTATCTTTTTCAAGATTATAATGGGTTGAAACTTCTTTAGGAACAATTGAAGGCATTTTCGCATATAAAAGGTATAGGTATAAAAGGTAGGAAGGTAAAAATTTTGTAACACTGTGTGTCTTATACGATTCACTAAAATTTGGTTCAAATGTTCAATTAAACCTTTTGAAAACGGGCAATTCACTGCTGTGAACACTAAATTTATATTATTTCCTATCAGGCAGTTTTTGAACAAATCTGAATTTAAACCATTGATGTTTTGACGTGAATATGAAAGCATACCTCGTAAAATGATCTACAAGTAGATGAAGATATCGTTTTCTTGAATGATTTCCACCAAAACCACCAATAGTATCTGTGGAAACTATTCCGAAAGGTTTTGTAGCAGGTCCTAATTGAGACAGAAATCCAAACATTTTCCTGGTCTCGATTTATTCTCACTACATACTTCACATCTCTCACAAACTTCTTTTATCAAAAAAAAAACGGTAAAAAGGTCTCAGTTGGTTGCTCAAATGTTTTGAACCAAGATGTCCATATTTTCCATGTACTTCTTTTATGAATTCATTCATTTTATTAAGAATATCTCCTTTTTGAACTGTATTCTTCAAATTGACAATCTTTATATTTTTCTGATTCTCTATTATATTCTTGATTTCGAGTAAATTCACAACTTGAGGGCAATCGTCATTATTTACAAAATGTTCAAGAACTGTATTCCTTGATAAACAATCTGTTTCTTGTTTTTGGCAACCTGGATTATATATCATTTTGAAGTTGTATTGTGATAAATAGAAAATTAAATTTCCCAACTTCTCATCAGTTCTCGATTTTAATTTTAAATTTTCTAAATGTTCATGATTCCAAAGAATAACGAATTCTCTACCTATAAGCCAATATTGCCAATATAAAATAGCCTCTGATGGCTAAGCATTCTAGATATATAGCTTTTTTTCTGTGCTGATTGCAACTTTTTAGAAAAATATGCTGTGCTGTCCTAATTATTCCATCTTTTTTAGGTTGCTTTAATATGGCACCAATCCCTTCAATTCAAGCATCTGTTTGAATAATTATGGAAGAATTCGGATCAAAAATTGCCAAAATAGGAGAACTAAATATTCTTTTATTTCATTGAATGATTTCTCACAGGCATCTGTCCACTTGAATTCTACATTTTTCCGTAGTAAGTTATGGAATGTTTCAAGAATTCTACATTGATAAGGAATGTTTCCATGATGAAAATTTATTTTTCCAAGAAATTCCCTGATTTTTTTTTTGTCTCTGGAACTGGAAAATATTTTATGGCTTTCAGATTATCTTATAACGGACGAATGGTATTATTTTCCATAAGATATTTCACTGAATGTTGAGCAAAGTTACACTTCAGAAATTTCAATCTGAAGCCTTCTTTCAAAATTGCTTTCAATAGTTTTTCTAAATATTGAATATGATCTTCAAAGCTCTTAGAAAAAATCAATATATCGTCAATATATAAGACACAAAAATCAATAAATTCATGTTTTCTAATAATATTTGATAGAATCCTTTGAAAAATGATGTGATGTTTTTAAACCAAAGGGTAAGCATTTTCACTGCCAGTGGCCATCTTGCGTAACAAAAGCAGTTTTATACCTGTCTTTAACTCTGATGAGAATTGACCAAAAAGCCGAGTTGATATCAAGCACTGAAAACCAATTACAATCTCTAGGTTTTCGCATCATCTCATCAATTAATGGAAAAGGTTGAGCTTCACAAACAATAATCTTATTCAAATCTCTAAAATCAATGCATAAACGCGATCTTCTATCATCATCTTTTTTGAAGGCCAAAGTCACCGCAAAAAGTAATGTGGATTCTTCAATCAAATCTGCTTTCAATAATCCTGCAATTTGTTGTTCTATTTCTTTTTGATCTCCAATGGAATATCTGTATGAATTTTAAGCAGTAAATTTATTTTCAAGAACTTTTATATGAGCTTCATAAGATCCAACCTTACCAATGTCAAATTTATTTTTAGCAAAAATTTCTGTATATTTTTCAATTAATATATTTGTCTTTCTTTTCTTCTTTTCATCTTAATGATTTATCTTGGCATCAAAATTTTCCATGTCTATGAATTCATTAAAATTAACTTCATATCCTGCATCTATAATATTTTTATTTTTCTCATCTATTTCATCATTTTTCTATTTTCTGTAGAATTTCTAGGCTTTCATCTTGAATTAAACGAAATTTTTCGATACAAACAAGACCAATCAGAAGGTCATATCTAAAAATGTTTTTGTCAATTACAATAACATCAATAAAATCCTCAATATTCGAAATTTTCATTTTCAATCTTCTAATATCATCTGTTTCTTCCATACCACCGCTTGTTCTGAAGGTGCTCTTATACTCTATCAATTCCTTTCATAATTTTTTTCAAAATTTTAGAATATATCATTGTCATATTAGCTCCAGTAGCATACACCCCTTTAATCAATTTCTGATTATTTACCAACAAGTGCAGTCGAATCTGTGGTATCATTCCTAGTTTTTTGGATTTGGTAATTCATTATTCACGTAAACTGCTTTCATTTTACTTTTATTTCAACAAACATCCTGTCGATGAAATCTATTTGGTGAACCCAATTTTCCTCAGATCTGACAAGGTTTCTTTTTATACTCATGCTCATACTTTCTTGTAAAAATTTTTGTCCTCATCTTTACTGGACGACGTTTTTTTTAAAGTCATTGTATCGAACTTCCGGATTTCACTAATAAAGTCCTATGTATTTTAAATTTCATTATTAAGTTTATTCTGAATGAAAATTGGTAGACCAATAACGATGAGATGAAAGAATATTTTCAGGATTGTTTGGATTCCGTGATAAAAGCATACTTTATTTTTTAATTGCGTATTCCACAAACGAACCATTTATATATTTGAAATTATAAATATAACATGCATTTGAGCAACCTTTCTCTGAAAAAGTTTTTCGGAATGATTGCTTCAGTATATTCCATGAAGTATCCAGAGCATATTTTATTTTGACAGACGTATACTAATCTTTTGCATTGTGTTCCAAAAATAATCATAACATTTCAAACATTTTCTCTTCACCTATTATCAACCTTAAACATTCTTCTTCAAAATTTTCTAGCCATAATTCGGCATTACGATTTCTTCCATTGATTTTTTTCAAAATGAAACACTCAGCGACTAGTTTTAGATCATACTCTGTCTCTTTAAAGCTAGGTTCAACTAATGATATAATTCCGAGGTTTCTATTTGATTTTTCAACTTCCTCCAAACAATAATTTTTGAAAACTACTTCCAACTCACTATCCAAATATAGACTTGCTATTCCCCCAGGCAAGTTCTATTGAAACATTGCGGAACTGACAACATTGTTTTAAAGACTTACAGACTTTTGTTATTTAATTGATGTCTTACAACTCTGGATGGTGTACTTTTAAGTCCAGAAGACCATCGGGACGGATAGTTTTCAATTTCTGAACTGTCTTCTTATCATCAACCGAACCTTCAACTAGAATCCTCAAATGAACCAGAAGAGAGCTTTCTGACATAATTTTTTTAACAAGTATTTTTATAATTCTGAAATTGTTTCCCTATGCATTCTAATGCAGCTAACTAGACTGCGTTACACAATATAGTTAGCTAGTTGGCTGCATTAGAATGCATAAGGGAACAATTTCAGAATTATAAATCAATTATTTTCAATTTCATAAAAATATTATCGCGATTCATAGGTACGATACGTTAACCAAACTATGGATCATGTTATGTTATGTTATTTATGGCGAGCGGGCGTCTGTTCACTCTACCACTGCGTCCGCACGGATTATTGTGTTTCACCCCTAATTTATATCTCCCCGACGAGATCCAGTTTTTGGATAAAACCGATAATCTTGTTCAAGGGTAATTTTTTCAGTTCACTGTGGGCTATAAAAGCCTGGCCAAAGACATCGAATCTGATGCGACTCACCTCTGGGCACTCTGAGACGATGTGCACGGCTGTTTCAGTGTCCTCAAGACACAGACTGCATTCATTGTGTTCAGTCAGACCGATTTTGTGCAAAAGCGCTTTCAGTCTGCACTGACCTGTCATAATTCCGACAAGTGTTCTTAGTTTGGCCCTATCCAGACCTAGCGCTAGGTTCGCCATCTTTTTGTTCGAAGCCGTTCCAAGGAACAACTTCGAATGTTTCAGGCCAGAATGGCTCCGCCAGAAAGACTCTAGCCTTGAGTTCATTCTGCCTGTTATCGCCTCGTTAGCCACGTCATGTGGTATTCCCCGGAATGGTTCCGGTCCTACCAGGCAGCGCAGCTCCAGCAAATGCCAGCCGATCTGCCTCCTCGTTACTCAAATAGTTTGAGTGGCTCAATTTCCAAACCAGAGTGACTTCGTTATACATATCAAGCCTGTTTAAAACCGTGCGGCAACTCCAGACTGTTTTGGATGTAAAACAGCTGGATTCCAGAGTTTTTAGTACCGACTGACTATCAGTAAATATTTTAGTTTACCGTGGTGGATTTGCCGTTTTATCAGCAGTTCCGCCGCGGTCTCGAGGGCAAATATTTCTGCCTGGAATATGGTTGCGTTTTGACCGAGACTCAATGAGATGTTAATTCTCGGTTTGCTCCCATAGACTCCCGCTCCTGTTCCGTTCGTCGTTCGCGAGCCGTCTGTGAACAAGCCAAGGTCGGTTCTCAATAGAACCTCAGCATGCTTGGTCCATTCGTCCCGGTTGGGGACGATTTCATTGAAATTCCGTTCCTGGCTCGTGATTTTTGACATTAGATCCGAGGGCATCGATAGGATACTGTTCGTTAAAAGCTCGTCCAGCAGTCTTGAGCCTCCCATCACTATTTGGCCTGTCAATCGCCAGTTGATATAGTTTGTATGTGGTCCGTTCCGCCTCCCTCTGCACGAGTAGGTGCAGGGGTGGTAGATTTAGTAGGACCTCCATGGCTGCCGTGGGTGTGGTGCGAAACGCACCTGTAATTGCAAGGCAAGCCTGTCTCTGTAGTCGGGTGAGCTTTTGTTCGCCAACCGTTTGTTGGCCTTTCTTCCACCACGCTACAGCACCATACTCTATCCGTGGTCTAATTACCATAGTGCATAGCCAGTGCATCTGCCTGAGCTTTAGGCCCCAGGTTTCACCACAGATCCGCCTGCAAGTCCAGAAACCCATTCTGGTTTTATGACACACTTTATCTAGGTGTGCACTCCAGCTGAGGGTCTTGTCCAGGACTATTCCCAGGTATTTTGCCTTAAATGAGAATTGTATTATTTCAGCACGGATAGTCAGCGGTTCTAAAGCATTTAACTTCCGTTTTTTTAGTGAATGGTACTACTATTTGTCAATAGTGTTCAGTATCTCTTGAAGGACGGCCGATATCGTCACTTCCGATTTACCTTTCACTATGATTGCCAGGTCATCAGCAAATGCTTGAACATCGACTCCCCACAGCGAAATGATCGCTAGCAGGTCATCAACGAGAAGGGTCCACAGTAAGGGTGAGATAATACCTCCCTGCGGACAGCCCTTCGCAGCCTTGAACTCGAAGACCTCATCCTGGTATGAGGTCGTTATTGTTCTGCCGCATGGCATTGCCTGTATCCATCTACAGATTAGTGGGTCGATTCCTCTCGCAGCGATAGCCTCAGCGAGAGAAGCCGGCAGCGTATTGTTAAAAGCACCTTCAATGTCCAGAAACGCTTTTAGTGCTATCTCTCGATTATCGAGAGATTGGTTTAATTTTCCGACCAGATTATGCAATGCAAGTTCTGCCTGGATTCACGATTTATAGGTACGTTAACCAATTTATGGATCATACTATTATATGCTACCATTTTCTGATTAATACGCTCGAACCATCCAAATAAATTGTAAAAAAATATTAAAATGGTAGCATATCACACTATGATCCATAAATTGGTTAACTTACCTATGAATCGTGATAAGTTTTTTATAGAATTGAATATGATTAGACAAATTGCAGTCAATAACAGCTAACAGAAGAAAATAGCATTGAATTTAGTTTACCCTGTTACAAAAGATTTGACTAAAAGATACAATTTGACTGAAATGTAGCTTCTAGAAGGGTGATCTTATATAATTAGTGAAATTTTTTATTAATTACGGATCCAATTTTTCACAATATAACAGTTCAGAAAAGTCATTGTTGTACAGTAGGCATAAAATCGACAGATGAAATTTTTTGGTTCGATCTTCAAAATGCACGTAATTTTGGAGGGTAATTAAAAATTTCAGGTGATATAAGATAACAGCACGAATCAAATGATTTTCATTAGGTGAGAAAACTAGAAGCAAAAGTTAAGAGTGTTCATTCTACTATATCTGTAATAACTAATAATAATTAGTAATTTAAAACAAGTTTTGCATTACTATGCCTTACTACTGTTAAGGCACAAACTGCCGCCACAACATGTAATCTCATGTAATCTCTCTCATGTAATCTCATGCGCAAAGTGTTTGCGCATGTACATTCTATAGTATTTCAATATTGTTGTCTATGTTTCTCTATGAAAGAGAAATAATCACAGAAGCCATAAACGAAATTTCATGTAATTCTTGATGTACCAAGTCAACTATGGATTCACTATTGACAAGACACAATTCACTACACTAGACAATTCATTATTCAGTATTCCAACACACACAATCTCCCAGAAACTATGGGACATAGCACACACAGAAGAAGTACAGTAAGTTAATTTTGTATACATTATCATTTTATGACACATTTTTTATACTTCAATATATTTTTTATACTTGTAGTATTCTTTCAATCCTGAAACCAGGTTTAAATATTTTAAAACAATCATTTAATACAGTCCATTTAATTCTTATCTAGTTTGTTGCTCTATATTATTAGTTCTTCTTCTTCTTCCTCGTTTGTTAGGCTCATAGCCTGTTTTCTCCAACTCAATCATTCATCTCGTTAGATGTTGAGATCCAGGATTCGCGCCACCTTTTAGGTGGTCTACCTATAAGCCTCCTGGTTTCCGGAATACCATCCCGTGCGATTCTCGCTATTCTATCCTGAGCCATTCTTCCCACATGTTCGTTCCAAGCTCTTCTACGTGTCCGTCCCCATCTCACTATGTCGCTCACTCCATGTTCCCCGCGTATTGTCGAGTTACGAATACGATCTCTCAGTGTACATCCCGATATTCTTCGGAGTACTCTCATTTCGGCAGTTCTAAGAATTGACTTTGTTTTGCTATTATTCGCTCTCGTCTCAATGGCGTACGTCATGATCGGTCGAATACAGGTCTTGTATATTCTCACTTTTGCTTCCCTGCTCATGTATTTGTTATTCCATATCACTATTATTAGTTATATTTGATAATAATTCCAACACCAAGTCTACACATAGACTACTTATATTGAGTATATCTTAGGGATTCAAATCCTACGTTGATTCCGAAATACGCAGGCTCTTTTGATATACTGGCAATATTTCAAACCAGCTACAAATCTTAGGCAATTTCGATCACATAGAAATTCTATTTGCAATAATCTCATTGCAAATTTACAACTACCAACAATTTTTAGATGTTTTACAATGTAAGGTTTACATTTTTGCAACTAGTTTCGAGCTTTCGTCCATCTTCTGGCAAACGACCCCTAAGCACATGGTACAGGGTATTTTATGTAGATTCAGGTACAACGTAGTGATAATAAAAAAGTGATGATTACAGGAATTCTGCCTCTACTAAATGTTAGAAAAAATTGAAATTTCCAGGTAATTATGAGGGTAGGATGTTATTTGAATGCGTTGAAAATTTGGGATTACATAGATCAGTTTGATCAATCATTATCTCAAGAATATTTCTCTGCACCAATTTATAAACTTGAGATAATGAATGATCAAATTGATCTATGTAATTCCAAAATTTTCAATGCATTGAAATAACATCCTACCCATATAATTACCAAATTTTTTTTTCCTATATCTGGTCGAGACAAAATTTCTGTAACTCTCTCTTTTTTATTATCAATACGTTGTACCTGAATCTACATAAAATACCCTGTACCATGTGCTTAGGGGTCAGTTGCCTGAAGATGAACGAAACTTCGAAACTAGTTGCAAAAATGTAAACCTTACATATTGTAAAACATCTAAAAACTGTTGGTAGTAAAACAAAGTAATAAAAAATTTGTTTTAATTATGATCCACTACTAAATAGTAACGGCTGAAACAGTTCAATAATAATAAGTGTTTTATTGCTTCTTGTTCATTATTTTCTTTATAGAGTGTTATTATTCATACCAGTTTATTATCTACTCTAGCAATATTCCTTTGAAATCGTTCAATAAATTTTTCTCTTGCCTCTATGAAATTTTCATTTATCCATGAGCGTCGGTCGTGTAGAGATTCAAAAATTTGACTCGTGGGCGGCGTTGCCTCTTCAGTACGGGTTTGCATCTTTGCGAGGGAAGACATTTACTCGCTAGGATGGCCGTCCACCATTTCACTGTTTAGTCAAAAATTAACAGTGGTGTGCCTAAGGTAGCCTAACGAAACAGTAACAAAGCATAAACAGAACAACTCCATCTCTCACTCGCTCAAGCTACAGCTTCTTTTCCTTGAATATCTAGGAGTATTGGAATAAAATATCAAATATCTGTTATTATTTTGAAGTATTAGAGACGAATGCTCAAAACGTGGTTGCACAGAGAATAGAATAGATAGCTCTTAACCCTCAAACTCTCTATTAAATTCACACATTTTATTATGAGATAGTTGAGGGAGGATCTTATATGGACACATCTCCTTTGAAAACATGAATTATAACGTTTCCAATCTTTCTTAGTGAAAAACGATCCTATGTGACAGTGACAATGAGCTAAGAAAATAGGTGAATTTTTTTAGTTGTAACGATAATGTTCAAATTTACTTTAAACAAAAAATTTTATAATTTACCTTGCAGGTACGTAGAATTACGTCCGTAGAGTTCCACAATTTAGGCCTCTCAAATATGAATCATTTAATTCCTAGAAACCTAAATGGGCCTAAACATCAATGAGAAACGAAGATATTACTCTCTTAGATTTATTCCTAGAAACCTAAACGGGCCTAAACACCAGAAACACAATAGAACCGTTTTAGCCGTTTCAAGACTATTGTCGTATCGCAGTTACCTGCGCTACCTTTTCGGACCCAAACTCTCTCTCATTCGCCGTGCAGCAAAAAGGTCACTACTCACCCTGTATAAAAAGTCGGCAGTAGTGTTTAAGTTTAAGCTGTCAACGCTGATCCACTGAGAATTTTTTTCAACTTGTAATCATATGATTCCCACAAAAATTTCTAACAAATGTGCGCGTTATTATTTTTGTTCTAAATTGTGAATTTCAAGTCGATCGAATCTGTTGTTTCGAAAATATTGGGAAAAATATGAAAAAAATTTTAAACGAGAATGAATATCTGCGAAACTGTTAAACCGATTTTGCTCATTGGCGAACTTAGGCGAGATATTCAGACCCACCAAACCTTTTCTGAAATTTTCAAGTCTACACCTTCTGTTCGAAAGTGAACGATTTTACGGACGGTCGACCGGCCGAACAGAACTAATTCTTGATCTTGAATTCTTCATCAGTGAGTCATTTAAGACCACTTTCGGTTCAAAATTCACAATTACAGACATTTGGGCGAAACGTTATCACGATGTTCCTTGGAATAAGCGCGCAAAAATACGATAAGATTTTGAGGGTTTTTTTGATAGAGAGCATTAATTAACAGTCCTTAGATTGAATTGAAATGAGTGCAAAATTTCGAATATCATTATAGGACAACATCCACAGTTGTATCGAGCTTGACGAATATTTTTGTGAAGTTTTCGAAGACGAATGAACGAATATTTCTCATTCCATTTTTAAAATATAGATCCTATGAAATGTGAAATTTTCAAGTGGTGTTAAATTCTTCCCAATCAATCATGAAGGTTTGTTTGAAAAAACAATAAAGCGAAATATAATTCAATCAGCATAATTTATTCCTCACTTATTTCACTTAATCGACTTAGGAAAATAAAGAATCCAATATAACCTGCTCAACGGAAATATCGTGTTTTTGAAATTTTCAAAAATATATGAATGATTCATACAAACGTGTGTTTTATTTTTAGAAATTACTTGTAATTGTTGATTTGTTAATTCTTCCATCGAAACGTTTATTTGGCAAAAGTTTTTGCTGCGTATGTGCTTTGTTGAATCTAAATTTAACCCAATGGTTCAATATCTGGGGATTCTCTTCCCACTTTTATAAAAATCGTTTTATATACGAAAACAGTCTAGACTGTTTGCATGTTCACAACCAACAGTTATGCACGACGCAATCATAAACTGACTTTCGTTATTTCTACAGAGCGAATACAAACCAAAAGATGGGAAACAGTCCAAGCAATTTAGTCTGCGACGAATCTGAAGATATTTGGTGGACGAACGGGGAGAACAAAGAAGAAATCCAAAATCCAGATGAAAATGCGCAAGAAAAAACATTCCACAGTTTCTCTGAAGAATTCGAGAAGAAGCGAGACATGAGGAAACAGATTTTGGAGCAGAAACGCAAAGAAATACAGGGAATAAGAGAAGAACTGAGTACTTTGCGAAAAGAAAACGAGAGATTAAGAAGTACTCAAACCCATGACAGTCAAGATGCGCATAAATATGACCAGTTAGAATCTTTAAAACGGGAGAATCGGTGGCTACAAGATAAAATAATGGAGATTAGAAAGAAAGAAGAGAATGTTGAAGATATTATGGAAAAAAATAAACAACTGAGAATAAGTGTTAGTGAAATGCAAAGTGAATTACAGAAAATGAATTCAAGTTTACTGGACTTCGAACAACAAAAAGGAGACTACAAAAAGCATGTTGTTGCTTTGAAGGACGTTATTAAAGTATCTAAGGAATTGTTGCGCATAAGAGAAGATGAACTTAAAGAGGTGAGTATTATTGAGATAACCCATAAATTTCGAGCGAAGAAATTGAGAAACTTTTGAGTTTGCTTTTTTTATTCGCTAATTTAAATATTATTCCAAAACTTTTTCAGTCCATTTTTCATTTTATTAGTTGTTTCCTAATGACTCAACGATTGTTCTTGATGTTATCTGAAAAAAATTTCAATCATCTTATTTTCCACCCACTGCAAAAATCGAAAATATTCTCGGCCAATAAATTTCAGGATCCGAATTTCACTTTATTTGTCTTTCAATAGAATTTCAGCGGAGAGTGGGACCATGAAATGAGGTTTCAGGGAATTCACGGATTGAACCTAGTTTCTTTGAGTTCTAAATATAAAGATAACATTTTTTCATTTTTTGTAAATACGTGCGATTCTGTCGAAGCTTTCTCATATTAGAAATAACGAGTGCTCAAATTTTGCTGGAAAATATTTCTATTGTCATGAAAGTTTACTTATTGACATTTTGTGAATGATGTGTATTAAAATACCATGAAATAATAAAATTCCACTGGAGTTTATACATGATGGAAGTATTTAAATAAATATTAGTTCAGAATTTTCCCTGGAAACTTCTATAAAATATATCAAAAATCATATATTAATTCATTAAAACACAAACAAAATTTTGTTTCAGACTTTTTATCATTATTTAATATCCAAATGCTACATTTTAACTCGATCGTGGGACTATTGTCATAATTTTTTTAGCGCTCAACGCTGCTCCACTCACAGAATTTTTGTTTTTGTTTCGAATTTTCAATCATATTATTCCCATAAAATTTTGTAGGATCATATGCGTTAACATTATGCTTTCAAGCGTCAAATTTCTGATCACTCGGATTTGTAGTTTGGAAAATATCGAGAAATATAAGAGGAAATTTCAAACGTGAATAGCTGCGAAACTATTGCACTGATTTTACGCAATAATGAACATATCGAGATATTCAGGCTGCAAACCTACCTCGGAAGTTTCAAATCTTTATATTTTTTCCTTCGAAAGTTAAGGTAGCGCTCAACGCTGATTCGATCACAAAAGAAACTTCTAATTATACGATCCTCATTAATATGCGCGTTAGTATTCTACTTACGAATACTGAATTTCAGATCGATAGAATTTGCAAATTAAAAAATACTGAAAAAAAAAATACGAAAACATTTTCAAACGAAAATATTGAACCGATTCTTGCTCATTAACGAACTTACGGCCCGCGGCATTTAAACCCCAAACCTTCCTGAAAGCTTCAAAGCTCTATATCCTTTCCGTTCGGAAGTTAGCCGGACAGCATTACTTTTGATTTTGGATCCTTCATCCTAGTTGTCCATTTTTGGCTCAAAACTCGAAAATTGCACACATTTTGGAGAAACGATAGCACGCTGTTTCCTGGAACTAGATCGCAAAAATATAAAAGCAATTGAACTAAGCGCACTCGTGTATTAATAGCTGAATAAAATCTTCGTATATGTGATATTTATGAGTTCGTTCAGATTTTGTTGTTATTACAATCAATACGTTCAGCCTTTCTCAAACTGCATATTTCATGAACTGCGATCAGTAATATTTATTAAAATATTTATTTATACTAAATCTTTAAGTATTTTTATCCACTACATGCTTCTTATCACAGTATTATTAGTAAACTTTGCATTAATTGTTATATTGTTACTCTATGCCTAATTACTCAGCTTCAACTCAGTTAATTATCATTTTTTCCATTATTCCGAATTTAAAATTCCTAATGGACATATTTCCTGAGGCCCTAATGGAATTTGGCACATTTAAGACAATTTAGGTTTTGGCTTAACTTTTTTAAAATTTCTTCAAACGGTCGACAAACGGATCGAATGGAATTTAACTACGAATTATTTATGTAAAAAGGAAAGTGTATGCTGTACTTTAACTCAATTTTTTTTCTCAAACTTACGACTGAAAAACGTGAAAATTCAAGCGAATATGAATTAATTAAGGATTAAATCAACATTTTTATTATAAATCTTTACAATTTCTTTCTGAAACTTAAACTGGTAGATTGTCTTACTTACATTGACATATACTATGTTAGTTTGTACCAACCTTTGAAGCGAAATATTCGTACCTGAATGTACTCATTTAATTATTGAAATTGTTTTTTGATGAAATGTGAAAATTTCTAATAACGAACACAAATATTTTTCAAACTAAAAGAATAAATGTTCAGAAACAAATTCATAGAAATACTGATACATAATAGTCGGGAGTGCCCTCAGCCAATTGCTGAATTTACTCTTTTGTCATCGTGAAAACAGCATCCTCCCAATTCTTCTATGAGTGGACCAAATATATGATATTCACACTAAGTCTGGGCAGTACGACCAATGCTGAGGTATTTTACAACGAAATTTCTACAAATTGATCGGATCAAAGCCGCTGTATATAGTCGAGGCTTATCAGGAAAAATAATTACTCTTCGGAAGAGTATACCTCGTTTTTTCTCCGAAAAGCCGGCTCATCAAGGAGCTCACAATAATATTCAGCAATAATCGTACGTTGCTCATAAAGGATTTTCAAAGTAGGGCTTCTCCAGGTTGTCTCACTTCATAAATCAGGCGGTAAAATAAGTCCGGTTTATATTTGGCCCCCCCTCGTACGCTGAAATTAGTTCTTCTCAGTTTCTAGTATTAGGGTTCTCACGACATTCGGCAGAAACATTTGAAGCTTTATATTTGCTGTTTAAGCTTATTTAGATACTGAAATGACAAAGTTCGTTAAACACACAGAGCTTGTCGAACACAAGAACCACTTTTGATCGTTTACAAACATAAACATTTTTTATGATTTGGACATACATTGCCAATATGAGTCCCTTAGTTATTTCTTTCAAATGTCTTCAAGATAAGGAACAAACAGGTAGCTGAAGGTAGAAATAAATTTCACCTTGAAATATTTCTAGTATATTCATTTTGTATCGAGTCAACATACGCGAAACGAGAAATTTTGACAAAATGTTTGCATTCTATGACAAGCGCCAAAAATTGACAACCTGGTAGAGTATGCTGTCAATAGATAGGCTGAAATTGTACACTGACCTCCAGGAAAAATATAACTTCAATTGTTCCAGAGCGTTTATAATTCCGTTACTGCCTTTATTCTTTCAGTTTTGAATCGAAAACAATCTTGATGAATTTTGTTGGACCTAAAGATCAATATTTCCTAGTTAAATTTAGTTCTGGATGTCTGACATTTTCATTAATGACAGGAAATCATTGGAGTAAGAATTTTAATCTTCCGTTATCAGATACATTTGACTTCGATGATTACGACGCTCGCTTCGTAGTTCAGAGCTCCCAGGAAACATTCGTGTCATCAAGTTCTTCACTTTTGAATTTTCGACTATATAAAAATTCTAAGAAAAACCAGAGCAACCAACGATATAAGGACGTACCATATTTATAAATAAACGAACGCGCTAAATCTTCCCATGTTGGGTTGATCATTTCTTCAACACATTGAAAATATTTTAACACAAAATGAAAAAAAAGGTTCACTTCAAAAATGGCAATAATTGATTTAGTTGTAACATGATATCTACAACATATTTTCAATATTATTCACAAATTGAAACGTAATTATCTTCGCCAGTTGAAGGAAAAACTGAAGTCCATCGAAGTGGCGTTCAATGAAAAAGAAGCTTCAATCATGTCAAATGATTTGAAAAGAGAATATGAGAAGCAGTTACAAAATATACGAACTTTGAGGGAACTATACGAAGAAAGAAGCAGAACCCATAGACGTGAAGCAGCTCTTCTCAAATCTAACCTTGAAGAAAAAGAAAAAGAGTTGGAGAGAAGTGCCGAGAAAATGGGGTATGTATGAATGAATAATTCCAAATTTTCATTTGAAAATTCAAATATTAAAGTATTCTTACTTATAAAACATACGAAGATTACTGCACGCTATATTATCAAATTATTTCAGAACTTTCAATTCAAATATAAACAAGACGAATAAATATACTAACATAGTGTGATAGATATAAATTATAAATTGTAACAGAACTAATTGAAAGTTTCATTCAAACAAAAAACAACTTGCGATAATAATGTTTTCAACAACACATAATTCAAATGTTTAAATATATTTGCCTCGTTTCCAGAATAGAATTCGGTGAAATTTTGCAGGTGTGATTTCATTAATGTTCAATTTCAAAAGATTTCTAGTGCAACAAGATATGTGAAAACATTACTGAAAAACAAATTTTAAGAGAGACTTTGCTTCGTCAGTATTCAAATAATTCATATTCAATAAATATAACATCAATCAACAACAAATATTTACTCACCTTTCAACCATTTAGAAAACTTCTGGTAAACTGAAAAATCTTTAAATGTAGTGTAACGGTTAACTATATGTAAATATTTCTGTGGTTTATCCTTGATCTAAAAGATTGAAAGATAATTTAACGGCTTCTGTTATATTTATTGAATATGAATTATTTGAATACTGACGAAGCAGTCTCTCTTAAAACTTGTTTTTCAGTAATGTTTTTACATATCTTGAGTTTTTATTTAAAGTAACTTAGTAAGATATCCAATAATATTGAATACTATAAGTAAGATAGTTTTATGATGAAATTCTTAAGATTATAATAGACATTTTTGAAAGATATTTGTTTTCGTAAGATTTATCAGCAGAAACAAAATTTTGTCTATTCAAAATATTTAATTTATAGGATTTTGGTTAACAATTTTTATTTATTGGATTTTGTTAATGCATTTGGATGTCTTATAATGAATGTTTATTTTATATGTCATTTGATATAAGTGGTTACTTATATGACATTATTTTAATTTATTTTCAGAAGTTATAATCATCAAATATAATTTTTTGAAATTAAATATGTAGAAGGCTAATATTAAAATATTTCAATAATTTAATATTTATGGAATTTACAGAACTTGATTGACTTATACAATCTGATATCAATATATTCCGAAGGTGTATTACTTACAAGATTTATTGAAGACTGTTCATATGTTGGTTCGAACCACTTAAGAATACATCCAGTAATAAGCTGAATCCTGGTAAACCTTCTGTTCTGTCTCATTAGAGACGGTCCTGTCTAAGTTCGACAATATTTTGTTATTTGATACTTAGGTCTTTCCATGTTAATAATTTCAGTCTAGCAGATTTGATTTTTTTTTTCATTCGAACTTGTTATTCGACACTTCAGCTTTTTTGTTTTCCCATGATTATACTACTCTGTCAAGAAAGTACCGGTAATTTTCAATTAAAACAACATTTTTACATTTAATCGTCAAAATTTATTGGGTCGCCTTCAAAATAGGCTCCATTTGCTCCAATACATCTATGCCAACGGCACTTCCAATTATCGAAACATTTTTTATAGGCGCTTTCCTGGATGGACTTTAGCTCTCGCGCCGAATTTTGTTTTATGGCTTCAATCGACTCAAAACGGGTGCCACGAAGACGAGAAGGCGCGTTATCGTCATGCAAAATCCATGAGTTGTTCGCCCACAAATTTGGCCGCTTCTCACGGATACGCTCACGCAAACGTTTTATAACGCCTAGGTAATACTCCTTGTTTACCGTCTGACCCTCTGGAACGAATTCGTAGTGCACCACGCCACGGATATCGAAGAAAACAATGAGCATCACCTTCATTTTCGAGCGGCTTTGGCGTGGTTTTTTCGGTTTCGGCTCATTTTTTGCCACCCATTCCGATGATTACTGGCTTGTTTGCATATCGTACTCGTAGACCCAGGTCTCATCACCAGTTATAATGCGTTCCATGAATGTAGAATCGGAATTACAGCGATCCAGCATGTCTGAAGCAACCTGTTCGCGATGACGTTTTTGAAGAAAATTCAGGTTTTTCGGTACGAGTCGTGCGGCCACCTTTCTCATGCCCAAAATATCAATCAAAATCGTACGTGCGGACTCGTGGGATATCTTAAGATCATGTGCTATCTCTCTCAAGCTGGTACGACGGTTTTCCAGCACCCTTTCCTTAATTTTATCGACGTTATCTTCGATCGAAGCCGTCGATGGGCGACCACTTCACGACCGTCCTTGAAGGCTCTGTACCACTGATATGCACGAGTTTTCGATAGAGCATTATCACCAAAGGCCTTTTGCAACATTTTCAATGCATCGGCACTCGAAATTCATTTGCAACACAAAACTTTAAACAAATTCTTTGCTCAACGTAATCACCCATAGTAAAAATCGGCACGCACTCTGACATCGACTGACTTAATCAGCTGTTGCAAACACACTAGTTGACAGATCCCGCTCAAGCTTGGCATAGTAATTAAGGACAGTGGTACCAACCTAGGAAAAAAAATTTTTACCTGCCTCATTGCCCCGCCAGATTTAAATCGATAATTCCTGGTACTTTCTTGACATAACGAGTATATGGCCTTAGAAAACATGGAAAGTCTTTCAGAGTATTTGATATATTTATTGCTATGTGAAATTCGATGTCGAAGCATTCAGAATTTTAAACTGATGATATCCTTATTCTTCTTGCATTGATCTCATTAGTTTTCTATAGCCAATAAGAAGGTTTATTTTCATTTTCATCAATTAGCATGCATATGCACAGCAGTGTGAATAAATCAAGTTTAGCAAATATTATAATATAATATAGTTTTATCTACTCATATATTCGACAAGTTGAACTGAGTCAATAACTAGAGGTCCTTATTTACACAAAACATTTGTTTCATTAAATTATAGTGTAAAAGTGAAAATTATTCGGAAGAAACGAACTCAGGAGATAGGCATTGTTTATTTTACGGGTGCATGCGATTGTATACATATGTGATAGAAACGAAAACTGAGGAGGCAAAGTTGAAGATAAATTTAGGCAATTCTATATACTAGGAAACTTAATTTAGGATGAAACAGAGCAGGGAAGAGAAGATTCTAAGAACGAAGTTAAAAATTGTATTTCCGTAACTGAGGCTGAAGCTCTATGACAAACTGTGGAAGATGCTAGCTGTGCCTATTCTAAATACTTTTTCCTATGATCATAGTACTGATTCGTTCTCCTTTGGAAGATACAAGCATTTGAAAATATATATTTTCTTATTCAAGGCAAAAGTATGTTTAAACATTGAAAATTGCTCAATTTTCTTTACGAATTAACGATGAAAATTATGATGAACGGATTTAACAAACCTTATGGTTAGAGAAATTCTGAATGTCCACATTCAGCCCGAATGCAAGCCTCGTATCGACGAATTGAAAATGTTCATTCAATCAAGCAACTACTTGTCTGCCTCTATATGGTAATGCACCATCGTACTGATACCACATATTTCCAACAAAGTTTACACTAAAACGTTGGTGAAATAATCTTGGTGAAGCTTTGTCAGACTACATGACAAGCGGAATAAATAAATCATTTGGTGCGTGTTGTTGAAGTTACCATTGACAAAATTCTAACCGTTGCATTGGCATTTTCAGTATGTCCAGCTTGTACATTTCTTCTATGAAATAGATGCAACATGTTTAAAATATGCCATACAGAATTCGGTGATAAAATAAACCTAGTAGCTACACGGCAAATACTAACTGAAGATTTGTCAAGAACAGCTTCTCTTACGTTTTTTTCATGTTACACATTCACTTCAGTTGGGCAAATGGTTTTTTGGAACAGGATTACAGGATTACAGGATTTTTTCGAAGTCTTCGGAATTATTCACTGAATACGGTGTTAGCAGATTGGTATTTATTTGAATACTTCATTCGGTATTCCAATTGTTTGGAAGAGAAAATGTAGGGGAATAGGAATAGACCTGGGCAACACTTGTCTTTTTACGCTCCAGTTCGCTGATGACCAAGTCATAATTGCTAGTGAAAAGGATGACTTGGAATATATGACCCGAAAGTTGCAGGAAGAGTATAAACAATGGGGCCTAGAACTTAACACCGAAAAGACCAAATATCTTCCCATCGGAGGGGAATTAGCAAACATTCAACTCGATACAGAAGAAATCGCTTCCTGCACTAGCTACACATACTTGGGGGTTGAATTTGATATTACAGGCAAGGACGATCGGGAAATTCAGAAACGGATAAACCAAGCCAGGGGTCTTATCTCATGTTTAAACGGAGTCTTTTGGAGTAATGCAATAGGAAAAAAGCGAAAATACAACATCTACGAAACAATGATTAAGAGCTCATTATTGTATGGATCGGAAACGTGGCGATCACAGATAATTACAAAAGGAAACTGGAGGCCACAGAAATGGATGTGTTTAGACGAACATTAGGGATATCTAGAAGGGACCGAATACGGAATGAAGATGTTCGAATGAGAATGGGAATAGGAATCGCTCATGGCAGACGTTGAACGCAGGCAACTTGTTTGGTACGGACATGTACAGAGGATGGATGATGCTAGACTACCAAAGCAGATGATGGAGTGGATACCATCACATCGTAGAAAACGAGGAAGACCGAGAAAAACTTGGATGGAGGGGGTTTCTAAAGCGATGAGCTCAAGGAACCTGGCAGAAAACCAGTGGAGTGACAGGAGATCATGGAAATTAGGCATCGGACAACGACGAAAGACGTTTTAAAACCGATATATATATATATATATATATATATATATATATATATATATATATATATATACATTCGTTATTCTCGAGCATTTTTTGTGGAGTTTCCATTGAAATACCAATATACAAATACAATATGCATACCTACTCCTAAGTTGAGAAAGAGTGTTTATTCAGAACGTACTCCAAGTACCAAATGAATAATCATCAATATAAATAAATCAATAATCAATAAAATGACACTAGTTGCCATGTCAACTGGTATTTTCGTTTCTCAGTCTACACCTAACTTAAACATGAAATGTACCTTTTCACATGCTTTTATCTTC
This sequence comes from Megalocaria dilatata, assembly GCA_034642435.1. Taxonomy (NCBI): domain Eukaryota; kingdom Metazoa; phylum Arthropoda; class Insecta; order Coleoptera; family Coccinellidae; genus Megalocaria; species Megalocaria dilatata. Next base: position 94,096,956 of record CM067854.1, read on the forward strand.
TGATCGAAAACGAATCGGACCTATGGTCATAGAAACAAAAAGTTAACAATTAGCTTAGTCCTCATCTGCTTAAAGAACTTACAGAACCTCCGTATATGAATATATTTTTCCTCTTTATTATTGTGACAGAAATATTGCAACGATGGGTGATGAATTTATTATTACCATCATCTGTTATTAAGCACAATCAGTAAACAGATGACTCTAAGAATACTCAAATGGCACGGTTCAGGAATCAAATATTTTCCAAGTTCTCATTCTTGAAAGTGAGAACGTGGATCAATCTATTGATTTGTTTCTTCTGTGAATCTGAAACATTATTCATTATTCTCTTGATTTTCCATGTTCTTCGTAAAGTTTTTATGCTGATATCGTATAAAGTTAGATTGGTTGCGATTGAACGCAAAACAAGCACAGATAAATTATCGTGTAGTGCATAATATTAACGAAGATAGATTCGTTAAAACGATACAATGCTCTTTTTGGAAGAGGTGTTGTGAAGAAGCTCTCTTAATAACGGAAGATAGAATTTCGTCTCAGATGGAGGTATTGGACTTTTCAGATTGTCTATTGGGTGCAAGCCTGCCAATGACACCTGTTGTCTTATTCTGTTGGAAACGGAGGTATCGAACGCTGGATACTGTTGAAATTTGAAGCTAGAAACGACGGTGGATTTGACATTGACATAGTTACGTCCTTTGTGTGAAATACCTGAAATTTGAGACAAAGCAGAGCAGATTTCTGGGAGATGCTGAAAGGATTGGATTATTTTGATTAAATTTTAAATAATAATACAATCGTTGATCAATTGTCAGTTTATAATAAATATAATTTCACCCAAATCTGGCTGCTACGACATCTTAAAACCATATCTTCTTCATTAAGTAGCCCAATATATTATCTAATAGATAGAAACAAATAATAGTTATAAGAAAAATATTAAAAAAAAATCTTAGTTGTGGATTTTCAATATTACAGGCAGTAAGGTGTTTCAACTCAGGTTACTATAAATATGCCTTTTTTTTTAATTTTGTTTTTGATATGTAATCCTGACTATATCCTTGTGTAAATGGTTGCCTAATATTATCTAGTCGGGCGGTTTCGGCCACCATTTCATACTTAGGTCAAATATTAAGAATAGTATGCCTAAAGTAGTCTAAGGACGCATAAACAGAGCATAATCAGAACTCAACTGCACTAAGGAATTCAGTTGACTTCTTGTTATGTTTTGCGAGTCAGGCTCACACAAGCTATGTAAAGCTTCTGAGTTTTCTGCACAGAAGATCTAGATGAAAGGTTAATATATCATATTATATAAGCCATCTGCCTCAACTTGAAAGAAAATTTCACTTTTGACCCAAGTATTTGAAATTAATATTCCTCTCTATTTTATATGTTTTTGCTGAAAAATAATGTTATATGATGGCTTGGCAAGTAAATGTAAGTTAGTTAACCATTTATTGAGGATTTCAAAATAGTATTGCATTGGCGCTAGTAATTCAGCAAATTTCTTGGATATTTTCTTTTAAAGAAACTCAGGTTTTAACAAATTTTTCTTTCTCATTAAAAATGATTGTAGTGTATTCAAGGCTTTCATCGAGGCCGTAACTTTAGTTTTAGTTTGAATGATAAAGTGAAAGTAATTGTACAAAGTGAAAGTAACTGTATGAAGTGTGAGGGAAACAGATAATGACGTCACTTTTATCGACGCGTAACGCCGATATTCGACTAGTGCAAGCGAGACGCTATTGTCCTTCTTCACTGACACACACAGTATGCTAGGCTATTATCCTTAGATTATCTTCTAAAATTAGCGTTTTGTCAAAGGATAATACAAAGACATCAAGAAGATACGCCATTCGTAGAGAAAATTTTAGCGTCTGATGAGAGTCTACATTAGAAAAAGATGTTAAATAAATCTACACAACCATCACATGTGGCATACAAAAAATTCACATTTGATCAGACTAGATAGATCACAGTGTTGTTTCAAAGAAAAAATATGGATTGAAAAAATCATTGGAGCGTTTGAGCTGCCAAAGTTCTTGAATGACGAAGTTTATTTGGAATTTTCACAAAATCGTTTAACAAATGTCCTGGAAGACGTCCCATCAACCAGCTGCAGAGATAAGTTATTGCAGCAAGACGGCTACCCGGACAGATGGGTAGGAGGGTCTGATACAATTTCGTAGACAACCTGTTCATCTGCCTCAATCCGCTCAATTTTTTGAACTGGGAATCAGTGAAAGAAAACGTCTACTTCAAGCCGATGGATAATGTAGCTGAGCTATGGCGGAAAATAATGAAAGCAGTTGATTTTGTACATAATGGACGATTCATCCGTCAGACACTCTGATCTTTCTTAAGAAGATGTCGAGCGTATAATGTGACTGAAGCAAAACAGTTTGAATATTCGTTGTAATGTAATGAATCTTAAAAAACAAGGATTGATGTTTAAGTTTGAACTTTTCTAAAAGAGCAAGTAAGAAAAGTCTGTTCATAACTGGGTATTATTACAAAAAAATATCAAAGAAACTTGCTGAATTACTAGCAAAAGTTATAAAATTTTGAGATCCTTATTAAATACTCCAACTTTTCTAGTTACTTATCAAGCTAACTTAGTACATTTTTTTCAGTACCGACAGTTAAAATAGGGCGAAGTATTAATTCTGTTGTCAATATTGTGTCAATTGTATGCACTGTAATGAATGTATAGAACAAAGAAAATACCTAACAAACGGAACAACGCTATTGTGATACAACTATACAAGAAAGGAGACAAAACAAATCTAGAGAATTATCGCCCGATCTATCTGCTATCACAAGTATATAAGCTGTTCACGAAAATCCTGACGAATAGATTTACAAAAACTTAGATCAATACCATCCAGACGAGCAAGTCGGTTTTAGAAAATAGTATAGCACGTGCGACCATCTTTTAACCATGAGAATACTAATGGCAAAGGCAACGGGATATAATCTGGGTATATGTATGGCGTCGTTGACTTTCAGAAGGCCTTTGATAGCGTTAAACACTGGATAATATTATGATCACTCGCGAATGCAAGGGTTGATAGAAGATTTTCTAACCTTATTAAATACATATACGAAAGCACTACATTTTTTATTCAAATGGATAGCAACACAAAGCCTATCAAAATACAAAAAGAAATTAGACAAGGTGATACGTTATTTTTAAAACTGTTTCCCTTGGTTCTCGAAGATGCTTTCAAACAACTAACCTGGCACAATAAAAGTATCTCCATAAACGGCAAAATCTGGGATATGCAGATAATATAGTATTGATATCGGAAAATCAGGAGGAACTATGACTATGAAAAGGCGGCGGAAATCGGACTTCAGATGAATCTTTCGAAAACAAAGGTGATGTATAGGGAAGATCCTCAAATCACAATCAGAAATCAACTTATAGAAAATGTACGACACTGTATACCTTGATCATACAAAATCGCTGGGGAAGGATAACCAAACCCAGGAGATATATAGACGAAGAAGACTAGCATGGACAACCTTTGAAAAACTGAAGAACCCCTTAAGAAATAGAAACATCCCAATGAATCTAAGAAGTCATCATATAATCAATGTGTGTTCTCTCAGTATTTACGTATGGCGCCCAAACATGGACTATCACAAATAGAACTCTAGAAATGCTCGGAACAACTCAACGAGCGATGGAAAGGCAAGCGCACTGCCTGCCCTACAAGACCGATTTCAAAATGAGCAAATAAGACGCATAACCCAGGTTGAAGATGTTGATGATTAAATAGCCGAGCTTAAGTTTAGTTTTGCTGGACATGTGGCCAGCTTACAAGAAGAATGCTGGAGGAGAACCCAATTACAGTGGAGACCTCATCAGAGTAAGCGTTCCAGAGGACGCCCACCAATACGTTGGACGGATGACATAAAGCTTACAGCAGGTGGCATGGCTGAGGGTAGCACAGGAACGGAATAAATGGGTACATTTGAAGGAGGCCTATGTCCAGAAATAGAATGCCAAGGGCTTGAAAGGAATATTAATTCTAAATACTTGGTTGGGCGTAAAATAACATTTTATTCCAAGCTCGCTCAAAATATTAGGTAACAATTCATAGAAGCATTATTCGGTATAACAAAATTGGAATGAAATTGGAAAAGAAATAAATATTTGTAGCAACAGGAGTTAAAATAGCTTCACAGGGTGAAGTTTTTCTCGATTTTTTAGAATTGACTATAATTCTGTAAATACGTAACCTGGATTTATTCATATTTTTCTTATAATTATTAGGAGTACAAATAAGTTTCTGCCGTTTTTTAACACATTAAATATTTATTATAGAAGACGATGTGAGACTGCTTGCTGAGTGACTTCTAATGTTAGAGCAAGTTCTTTTTGTGTTTGAGATGAATCTTCCTCCAATAATTCCTCCAATTCTGCATCCTCGTAAATTTTTGGCCTTCCACTGCGATCTTTGTCTTCTACGTCGAAATCACCGTTTTTAAACTTTTGAAACCACTCTCGACACGTTCTCTCATTCAAAGCACCCTGACCATATGCTCCTACGAGCAATTGGTGCGCCTCAGCAGCAGATTTCTTTAAATTAAAGAAGTAAACTAATATTTCCCGCAAATGACGCTTATTTGGCTAAAATTTTGACATTTTCAACTTATAAAAATTATATTTTACCAATATAAAATCAATGATATTAATAGATTATGTTGTTCTTGAATGTCCAAACTATTTCTTAAGCCAGTTATCATCTGCGAAAGCTAACCGAAACTCATCACCCGCTTTCGGCTTGACGTCGACTTCTGTCACACCTGTATATTTTGGAAAATCTTTGATAATCATGGATTTTGAAAAATCTTTGGTAGACTATACATACCAAAATGTAGATATACTCAGTTTTTCTTTGTTTCAGCGAAGCTCAAGAGAGAATACTCGATCTTGAAAATGACAATTCTAATAAGTATGATACAATTAAAACCTTAGAATCAAATATAGGTTTGGTGAAAGCTGAAGCAAGACAATATCAAGCCGAGTTGGCCGTTATTAATCAGGTATGTTTTTGTAACTACAAATGTTTTTCAACTTAGGTGCCTTACTTTAATTTTCAGCTATTTTCGCACATTTTACTTGCTTTCAATAATTCGCCAGATCTTGATTTCGACAAACTGCTGAAAAGACTGGAAGAGAACCATGGACTCCTGAAGGATATAGTTAATAATGAAGTTTCAAGTGAAGTATCATCGGCACTTCCGAAGGTGCTTTTGGATTTGGTTAATCAGATATCATGCGAGAGGGAACCACTTGATAACTGTGATAAGAAGAAATCTCTTAGCTCTAATGGTAAGTTTGAATACAATAAACGATGGTTTCGTGACCATCGGACTTTTCAATATTATTTCTTATCTACAAGTGATCGTCTTGATTGAAGTTAATTAATTTTTCACTAAGCCTGTTATAAGCATCTGTTTTGAAATCAGATCTCCGATTCAAAAATAAATAATTTTTTCCAGACAAGTACTGATTTTGTATTAATCTAATATATATTTTCCGTTAAGAAAAAATCTATATGAGACAGTAATTTATTTCCACAAAAATGTTTGTACTACTACAACAATTGTTTCACCTTGATGTGGCTTCTTCAGGTATTACATTGTACTGTCTGATGGTATTCAGTGTAACCGAGTTTAAATACATTTTTAGGTACGTGACCAAATAATGGAAGCACAAGTCTTAAAAACTCTAGGTGTTTATTGGAGTTTGCCGCTAAAAATGCCATTAAGGAAAAATATTCAGTAATGAAGAATGATCAACATCTGTTTGTTCCTTCAAAAGGATTTTACGGGCATTATACCTGTTGATTTCAAGAAATTCTAAAAGTGTTAATCTGGAACTTTTGCTTTCAACGTAGATAATTTCATAATTATTGTTGAAATTATGCCTGAATTCCTTAAGATGATTAGCATGTGTCGAATGTACAGAAATGGATATATAACCCCTTTGGTGTTCTTGGACACGTTTCTTGAATGATCTACCAGTCTGGCCAATGTATACTATAGGGCAATCTTTGCAAGTCAACTTGTAGACTCCGGATTTATTTTTTTTATTTGAACGATCTTTATTGTTTTTTATGTAGGTACTAAGGTTATTAATTGTCTTAAAAGCCGCGTTATAATTGAAACAACTTTTGAATTATTTCTCAATATTTTCACATAATCCTTTGACATAAAATAACGAAAAATATTTCTGTGTATTGTCCTCTTTTATGATTGGGTACACGAGATTTAATGCCATTTTCTTTTGTTAATTGGATACCATTTTGTATATAAGAAAGGGATTGTAACCTTTTTTTGACGCTATTTGTTTAATAATATTTAATTCTTTCGTAAAGTTTTCTGAATTTAAAGGGACATTCAATAATGTATGAATAAAACTATTATATGCTGACATCTTTTGGTTGGTGGGGTGGTTTGAAGTTTTATGTATTGTGATGTCTGTATGTGTTGGTTTGTGAAAAATACTAAAATCATGTGAATTATTTAATCTTGTTATAGTGAGGTCAAGAAAATTAATACTTTGATTTTTTTCTTCTTCGATTGTGAATTTCATTTTTGGGCGGAGTTTATCAATGAAATTCGTGAAGATATGTAGTTGTCGGTCGGTGCCTTTGAAACAACAAAAAATGTTATCCACATATCTGTACCAATAAAGAAAATATTTGCTTATAGGATTCAGGTGTATTTTTGATTCCAGATCGTCTATGAATATTTCAGCTAAAATTGAACTGAGTGGATTTCCCATTATTAAACCATTGTCAGAAATATAGACGGTTCCGTTAAATTAAAAGTAGTTTTGTTATCTTATGTCAATGGATTATCTGAAAATATTGCTAAATATTTCAAGAGTTGTTTCAATTATAACGCGGCTTTTAAGACAATTAATAACCTTAGTACCTACATAAAAAGCAATAAAGATCGTACAAATAAAGAAAATAAATCCAGAGTCTACAAGTTGACTTGCAAAGATTGCCCTTTAGTATACATTGGCCAGACTGCATTCAAGAAACGTGTCCAAGAACAACAAAGGGGTTATATATCCAATTCTGTACATTCGACATATGCTAATCATCTCAAGGAATTCAGGCATAATTTCAACAATAATTATGAAATTATCCACGTTGAAAGAAAAAGTTCTAGATTAACACTTTTAGAATTTCTTGAAATCAACAGGTATAATGCCCGTAAAATCCTTTCGAACGAACAAAGAGATGTTGATCATTCTCCATTACTGAATATTTTTCCTTAATGGCATTTTTAGCGGCAAACTCCAATAAACACCTAGAGTTTTTAAGACTTGTGCTTCCATTATTTGGTCACGTACCTAAAAATGTATTTAAACTCGGTTACACTGAATACCATAGTACAATGTAATACCTGAAGCCGCCACATCGTGGTGAAACAATTGTTGTAGTAGTACAAACATTTTTGTGGAAATAAATTACTGTATCATAAAATTTTTTTTTTTTAAATGAGTTTCCACCAAGTAAAGACCGAATCTATCAAATATATATTTTTCGATATGAGGTGAAAGTTATCCAGAATCTGATTTTGATTTTTAATTCCAATTTCCTAGAGCTTTAGGGAAATAAACCATTTATTCAAAAAAATACTTTCAATGGTGAGATATTGCAAGAATTTTATACTGAAAGCTGTTATGAGAGCATACAAGGCTGGGAGCAGAGTTTTATACTGTTCTGCTCCCAGCCTTATATGCTCTCATAACAGCTTTCAGAGTGAGGTAATTGTGTTATCAAACCCTATATTTCAAAATATACCCCTACAATAATTTTGATTTTCTGATAATATGGAAGAAGTTCATGTTGTGTAAATACGTTATGTTACAATTAACGAATAAAACAAGAGTAGTATGAATTTTAAAAATATAATGCATGTAAACCTAACTTTAGCTAACCACTTTCAAAAGCAAAGCGAATAGAAAAATATGCATCACTGAGTGCTTACTGTGAAAAAAACTTTGATCTTATTATTGATCCACTGGAATCAGACTGAAAAAAGATTAATATTGAATTGTATCAGTCCTTACTAGGTGAAAATCCATATTAAATAATTTGAAATAAGGTTATTCTGATTTTCACAAATTTTTATTGTTAAACTCACAACAATTGTTTCGCTATCACAGTAGCATCATCAGGCAAGATCACATTTTGAATAACTGTTAAGTTATTCAAAATGTGATCTTGCCTGATGTTGACCGTTTTGTTGATCGCTGGGATATAAGTAGCAGACCTGCGTACGTATCGAAACTTGTTGGTTTGCCGTCAGTGCCCTGTAATGTCAAATGACTACAAATCTGCCACGCATCTATATTCGTTTTGCACAGGGATATCAATGTATTTATCATACATTAGCACCATCTAGTTCACGCAAATATACCTACGCGGCATACCTTAGCAAGTCAATTATTACAGGGCACTGACAAGAAACCAACAGGTTTTGAAACATTTTCCAAGCGACACCAAAATATTAATGATATACTAATGCCATCTAGTACACGCAATTATACATATACGACATACCCTAGCGCGCTAATTCAAGTAAAGGACTGTATTTCCGATTTTTTCTAACGTTACACACGTAGAAAAGTTTCCTCATACTCCAGTCAGATACTGTTACGTCGTGATGCTCATGATTATCATGAGTGTGGACAGATCAGTGGCAGAGCATTTGGCCCGTGACCGGAAGGTCCGGGTTCGAATGCTGTTCATGTGAAAAAGAAATTTTCTTGGATGGGTGTCTGCCACCATTTCACTGTTGGGTAAAAATTAGCAGTGCTGTGACCTAAAGAGGCGCAAGATCGCAGTAACAAAGCCTACCCAGAACACAACTGAACTCCTAACTCGCACAAGCTGAAAAAGCTTCTGACGGATTCTCACAGAAGATCTAGGATTATCAGGATAATAGTAATAATATTTATATCCAATTAATTAATTCGGCTGATCTGTACCAAATAAAATAAGGAGTATGAGCTATGGTAATAGAAAACTCTACAAACAGAGACAATGCAACATATATCTGTATAAGAGTTGTAAACTCAAACAAGCCCGATTAGATTATCTTGAGCGCTGGGACAGATAAGCACACGTTTCGAAAATATCAGGAATACTCTTCTTTAAATATATTGATTTCGCGCAAACCTTTTGAATATTGATAAGGTAAATGAATCACTTGGCTTAAGTTTCACAAAAGTTTAATTTCTTTGTTGTTGACATATATGTTTCGAATTTCCACCAAAAATTTACTTAACATAACAATTTATATATTTTTCGGACAACAGATGGAAGTGACGGGATTTTTTTAATTTAGGTTGTTCACAGTAAGTTATACCTGTTGACGGTATTTGCTCATTTTCAAAGAAACTTGTTATTAACAGATGTCAGCAATGGGGATAAATGAAATTCCAACTTATCATTTGTTATCTCCAGATGTTTTTTATGAGCAGAAGAGATTTCTAGATAGTCGAGTCAGTCCAACTTTTTGCTTTTATTACCTGAGTGTTCAACAATTCTAAACTCAAGCAAGCCCGATTAGGTTTTGTTGATCGCTGGGACATAAGTAGCAGATATGCGCGCGTTTCGAACTTGTTGGTTGTCCTCAGTATCTTGTAATGTCCAAAGTCTACAAATCTGTCACGCACCTATATTCGCTCTGCACAGGAACACCAAAGTGTTAATCATACATTAGCGCTATCTAGTGCAAGTAAATATACATACTTGACCTACCCTAGCGAACCAATTCAAGGAAAGAACTGTATTAATCAGGCAAATAAATCACTTGACTTAAGTTTCACAAAAGTTTAATTTTTTTGTTGTTGACATGTATGTTTCGGGTTTCCGCCCATTTTCAAAACTAAGAAGAATTTACTTAACATAACAATTTATATTTTTTTCGGGCAACAGATGGAAGTGACGGGATATTTTTTTATTTGAGGTTGTTGACAGTAAGTTATATCTGTTGACGGTATATAATACAGTTCATTACTTGAATTGGTTCGCAAGGGTAGGTCATGTATGTATATTTACAAGCACTAGATGGCGCTAATATCAGATTAATACTTAAGTGTTCCTGTGCCGAGCGAATGTAGGTGCAATACAGATTTGTAGTCCTTGGACATTACAAGGCACTGACGAGAACCCACCAGTTCGAAACGTGCACATGTCTGCTATCTATGTCCCAGCGATCAACAAACCCTAATCGGGCTTGTTTGAGTTTAGAACTGTTATACAGATGTATGTAGCTCTGTCTCAATTTGTAGAACTTTCTATTACCATAGCTCATATTACTTATTAAGGATTTCATATAGTATATTATTACACCTCATTCCTTTTTTTTCTTTTTCAACCATAGTTTTAGGAAAATTATTATAATAACATCGTGCGGTGTTTTGTCAAAAATTGAAACCTTATTATAAAATATTGGTTATACGTTCAAAGTTTTATCTATCGCTAGCCACTACTTTTCGCCATCTTTCTGGCAAATGACAAATCGCTCAAAAAGGCTATCTCTTCGGCTAGCCATGCATTTTTAGTTTCATCCTAATTGGAGAAGCCATGTTGAATCGATGGGAAGAGATGAAAACCGAAAGGAACGGTGCCCGTGCTGTACCGCTGCTGGGGTAGGACTTCCTATTTGAGTGTTTCTAGGTACGTTTCAAAGAGCGACGCAATATTTGTCATGTTGCAAAATATTTTTATCGTGTGTGTCGGAATATTGCGACCGTTGTTCTTTCAATGTTTCTTTTACGATTGTAGCAGCTCATAATACACCACACTCAGCTGGTTCCACTAAATACACAGCATGATCCTCTCACCTTGAATATTCGACTTGGCCATAGATAAACTAAATACCGTAAATACCCAACTTCCCTACTAAGCATGTGTACCAATCAGCGCCGCCTGAATCAGTCATATTCATATTCAAATTCAAATGGTCTTCTAATGATAATTTATAGAATGTAGACTTCGGCTTAGAGTTCGATCCAGTTTGAAAACTAAGTGAATAGCTAATAAACTATTCACTCAGTTTAAACTGCATCTAACTCTCACCATGTGTGAAGGGTATTTTAAGGAAAAAATTCAAATAAAAATCACTTATCTTCATTTCAGTGTCTATTACAATAAAATAAAAACAGGCCAAATTATTTTCCTCATAATATTTGTGAGCATTGAATATTTTATGTACTTACAAGGTATATAAACAATCGATAAATTGAGCAAACATTATTAATTAATTATCCCATATAAATACATAAGTTGATGGTATAAAATAAATATGCTAATAATATATAATATTGAATGAAGATCAAAATGAAAATATAAATAAATAATTTAATAAATTTGACAAATGAGGAATAGGGAAAATCTGCTAAAAAATTTTTTTCCCCACTGTCCATCCTTTAATTTCTTGCATAATTTTTTTTGCCGCAATTTTAACAGGATCAGTGCCCATATAAGGTCTACTATCTTTCCCTCCCAAAAACCTTTTAATAGTTTTGCACCATGCATACCACAACAGTCCCAATTTTTTATGTCTTCAATAGTTTTATTTGCATTAATGGTACAGTCAAAGAAGTCCGTTGGAATGTTGCAAGGTGAGATTCAAATCTTTCAAAAAAATTTCAGACTCTGTTTTTTTTTCGGAAAATCTTGAATTGTTTTGAAAGGACTATTAAAATAAAGGACAAACCCATCACTAGGATATTTAAGTCTCTTTTCCCACCCTTTTTAATAATCCCTATATTTAATTAGCATGTTATTTTCAGATTCCTCATTTACAAATGAATATGACCTACATTTTTTGCAGGTAACAGACAATCCTAGTTTCCTCAAAATAAATCCAGCTACATAATTAATAGACAATTTAGAAAGTTCTAATTCTAGTTCTATCCAGCGTTTGGCTGGATAAAAATCTCTTCATAACCATGCGCTATATTTGAAAGGTTACCTAATCTTACTACCCCCGCATCTAAAGTACAGGAACTTTCAACAGGCATCAATATTTTCAAATCAACAAACAAAAAATTTCATTTTCTTAACTGAATGTAGATCGATAAGATGACGTACTGGAATTGATAATCATCGTCGTTGATTGCTTACATTGCTCTTCGTCTAACATATTAGAATAAGGTTGCATTTCAATAGGGCTCTCGGAGGAAACCAGCTTCTATTCACAAACTGCTAAAACAAAATTTGATTATTAAACAATATACACAATTTTGATTATGAGTTTTCTGTTAGAGTTTTCGAATCAAACAGCGATACTCTTCTATCATCACATTAGTAATGTTAACAGGAATACAAACCTGATTTTGATTCAGTATTGAGGATAAGAGTTGGTAATGCATCAATATGTAGCTTATTCCTAGGGACGTACATTTTGCATCGAAATGAGGATGTCATACAATTTTTTCGATAAACTTCCTCTAGCTGCGTTGCCTTGCGAGTTGAATTTTTCAAAATGTCAAACCATTTCTGGAATCTGGCTAAGCCTTCCTTGTGGTTAGGAAAACGATGCCTAAATGTAGAGTTGACTTTACAACCAGATATTACACACTTGGATTTGTTAGAGATATTCGGATATCTAACAGATTCATCTAACTCAAAATGGTCGTAGTCTTGTTTTGATTTTGTTTATGGCTTTTGCGTATGAACGTCATGATTACGTAGGAGACGTGAGCGACGTCTGAATCAGTCTCTTCGAACTAATGAAACGGAATCAAAATTTTGCCTTAGCAGTCTATATTAATAGTTTGTCTATGTGCTTGACGTATCATGATGAGGCATCCATAGGTTGCCCGACGTTTTGGATTATCGTAATGGACCCACAGTTGTTCAGATGTGAAAAAACGTCGTTCTACGTCTCTTGGCTTCATTCGGCACCCAATTTCATACCTTTCAGATCATTTTCATGGCTTTTAAACCATGGAAAATGGCTGGTTGAGTGACTCCAAGAGTCACTCAAGAGTTTTTGCAAGTTCTTGCATTTGTGATAGATCTTCATCGAACCATACCTCTTATTCTCCATGCATAAGCTTTTATGGTGCTCCGGGTCATTCTTCTTCTTCCAAATCAAAATTGCCACTTTCAAACTGCGCAAATCACTTCTAACACGTTCGTTCAGCTAGTTCATGGTCATCATAAATATCCACTAAAATACGATGACTTTCATTCAGCATCTTTTATTTATATTGAAGTGATGAAGTGAAACTCCCCGCAAAAACACATTATTCGGTACAAAAAATTAAATTTTCACAACGCATAGACACGATGCTGTTTACACTTCAGTGAAATGACAGGTATTGAAAAGAAACTCTAATGATGACGCTCCAAAATGAAGGTGTTGCCAGATGTAACAAAAGAATAATAAACTAGTAGCCACATCTTGTATCGAAACCACACGAACGTATTTCTACTCCAAATATTTAAAAACTGAAACATACTCTACGTGTAATCAGTTCAGAATTTAACCACACAAGGCCACAATGTGGTAAAAATTTTTTGGTTCTAATTTTTTTTTTTGACATTTATGTTCAGCATTATTCATTCCAAACTGAATATATTAAAACTTATCATTAAAATATATTATTATAACGCGTTCCATATGTACAATTTTCAGAATCGCCTTCTTCATCTTACAATCTGAACAGTCCTGCTGAAATAGCTGAAAACCTGCCGAAGGTTTGGCGTGTTTTGATAGAGCTTTTGAGTCACCAATCTACCAGTTCATCAGATCAAGTCACAAATAATGACGAAGATGATGAGAATCGATGCTTCAAAACTGTCACAACAACGAAGGGTACAGGTTTAGTTCTGAGTGTCAGCAAGACGTTTTTTAGGCTCAAAGTAAGTAACTGAAATAATAAGATCTAAAAAACAATAGTTTGCAGCATCAAACCCAAGAAAATAGGTGTTAATATATCTATTCGCCTTGGTTAGACACCTTGAGATCATTTGTGGGGCCGAATTCGATGAACCCAATTTAATCTGACATTTAAGGTTTTCTTTGTTATTGAAGCATTGAAAAGAAATAAAATTAATCTCAAAAGTGATTTTTCAATTATCAATTGCAAAGACCAAACTTTGGTTGAAGTTGTTTGGAGTTTCTGAGTATACACAATCTTATACGAGATTTTATTGAAAATATGCTGAGTTATAGTAATATATATATATATATATAAACAATATATACCGTTACATATATATATGTAACGGTATATGATTCTGAAATTTGATACTTCAAGTTATAAGATGATAAAATATTGCTGATTACAGTTATGAGGATTAGTTTCCACGTAGCATTTCATCATTTCATAATCGATTATTGTAGTTATTATTTATACGCATGATTTAATCAAATTGTTTTTATCCAACAGGAACTTATTATTGAGAAAAAAACTTTAGAAAAGGACATGAATAATTTGAAACAACTGAATTCACATCTCGAATGCAGATTGCAAGAACAGGAAAAAAGATTCGAATTTGTATCCAATGAGTTATCGAAAACGTGGAATTTCGTAAGTATGAATGTATTTAATCAGAGTATCTAATTTCTGAATTGATAGAAATTTTAATCTCTATGTACTACTATTTACTGTATGTACTTATCATTCAAAAATACTTGGGATATAAAGGAAATGTGCATTTCTTATACACCTGTTGGTGCATGGACCGTTGTTTTGGCCGTTAGTTTCTCTTTGGTAATTGATCAAAATGAAAAGATATTTCTGGAAATTGCTGTGGTTCAGTAATAAAAAATTTAAAGTTTTTACATTTTTTGAGAGTGCATTTACCCCGTCTGCAAACAATTTTTTTAGTTAGAAAAAATGTGTAAAGTTTGAACAAGTTTCTGAAATCTTGTTTTCAAGGTGAATTCCAAGTTAGAAATATTAATTCAATAGGAATTATAATCACCTCTATACGAATTGTCAAAGCTCATTAGTTTTTGATACAACAAGAAGGTATGCAATGTTTTTTAACAAAATTTTGAATCGCTATATTTCTTTATGTTAAAATCTTAATGAAACCATCCTTCAAAAATCTTCTATTCTGATAAGCTTAAATCTATCATACTTCATAATATAAATCAGTGAAAAATCATGTTACTTTTTTTGTAGGAACAAATCAGCCTGCAAACAGATTTTTGGAATTCAGATATGAAAATTTGATAGAAAATAAAAGAACTGATATAAGGGAATCAACAATTATTACACCCTCAACATTTTTAGGGAGCTGTCAATATCGCTCTTTGAGGATATCAAAAGCTTAGGGAAAGGAATCCTATTTAATATTATGCTTTACTCAGAATCCAAGAATATAGCGTATGACGTCTGTTGATGAGTTTACGGTCTGGCGCACAGATAGCAACGAAATTGATATTTTATTGGAAAGTACCAACACTTCCTGACAATCAGACCTTTGCTTCAAATGTTACAGTGATTTTAGTGAAACAACTTTTGTGATTTCCAAAAAAAAAAAATTTCGTATGTCGATGAAAAATTTGCTTTTTGATGAGAAAAAATACCGTTGAAACGAAAGCTTGCTCTAATGAGTGTCATCTAGACTTTGCACCAGGAAAATCCACCATTTTTAACTGAATTGCTGAATTAAAATGTGGTCGTACGAACAACGAAAGTGTGGCACTCTCTAGTCGCTCAAAATTAGTAGTTATACCAGAAGCAAAAAGAGTCCAACGAATCGTTTCGGCGAACCGTACAGTGAAGATATAGGAGATAGCTGACCTTTTAAAAATATCAAAGAAGCATGAATGCTTCATTCATTTCGCATAAATATTTGTTTTTTGTGTGTACAAGTACACGATTCTCTTATATGAGTCCGTTACTGATTTGAAATCTGATTTTTTTATATTTAGAGGAAGTACACAATAAATAGAGCAAACTTGCGAAAGATTAATTAAGTTTGTTTCCTGTGAAAAAATATAACGAATTATTGATTATTTTTTGAAAAACCAAGAAATATCCATTACATATAATACCACTCAGCTTTGACTATAGATATATACAATTTCACTGAAAGGAATCGTCTCGAGACAAAATACACCTTGTATTTGAGTGAAAAAATGTAATACTATATTTTCCATTTCAAGTGTTCCCAATTTCACCCAAATAAATATTTTTATTGCTCGTCACTAAATATTCATTCATTACAGGTAGGCAAACTACAGAAAGAACATAAACTTCTACATACTCAGGAACAAATTCTTCGCTATGAATTGGCTCAGAAACGTAAACTCCTCAAAGAACTCAAAGAGGAGCTAGAATATAGTAGAGAGAAGTGGCAGCAAGCTAGGGAAAAAAACTCGAAAACTGAAAAAGAGTGGCTGATACTCAGGAAAGAATTCGCTGCAAGAAGAAGAACTATAATCGAGGATGGAAACAACAGTGTTGAAAGTGGATACAGTGATGAAAGAGAAGGATCCAGTGACGAAGAACCAGGATACGAAACAGATATTTCCGAATGTAATGTGAAGATTGATGAAACTTGTGAAGATGATGTTCAAGTAAAGGAAGAAACTGAAGATGGTTCAATTGAGATTAAGGATAATGAACATGAAGACCCCAGAAGCCAAGCTAGTACCAGCTTTGCTATTCTTAATGTAATTCAGAACGAGGTATCAGACATTTCAAGCGTTCTTCCTGAAACAGATATGTTAAACTATTCAAATGATGCAAGTCAGTTAGTAAATCAAGATGAAAAAGTAGAAAAAGAAACCGATGAATCTGATCTATGTTCAACAAGTTCAGAACAACTATTTACGAACGTGAATGATTCTGGAGGTGAAGTTCATAATGAAATAACAGAATTATTGGAAGACTCATCCTCTATAGAAAATACCTTGGAACAAGAGAATATACAGATAAGTATACCCCCAACACAATCATTAGAGGAAAGACTTGCTGCCAGAGATGAAAGGCTAAAAAAACTCGAAGGTCAGTGTAGAGCGCTAGTATCCCAAGTAACATACACATCTAATAAAAGTATAGCAATATGTAATAAACTAGAAGATCTGCACGAAATCTATGGTGAAAGTTCTAGAGAATCTCAAAGTCAAAAAATTACGAATGAACCTGAAATTGATAAGGACGAGGAAGAAGATAAAGAAAGCTGATTTCAAATTGAATCCACGGCATTTTATTGAAAGGGGTTTGCAGTCCAAATATAGCCGAATACGATTGAATTATTATAATAATAATATGGAATACTGTACTACCTAATTTATCCACAGTTACTGTCGTCAGCAGTTCTGCTATATGTTTATAAACTTTCTGTAAAATTCGTATTCTAATCAAACTAAAGGTTTTCTTTAATCATCCAATGGTTAAGGAAATTACAATAGGTTAAAGTGGATTGTTGCATATTTATCATTTCATGCTGGATCGATCATCGATGAACAGAAATGGGGTATAAATGAAATTTTAAGATAAGAGGCTGAATATTTTTATTCATAAAGTTTTATAATAAAATATTATTTGTAAAAAAAGGAATTTGACAATGGCGTATTTCATATTTGTATCATTTTAAAAAATAAATGAATTACTGAAAATATTTCATTCAATATAAAATGCAATTTAAAATTGTTCCTAATTGAAAGTTGGCACTATATTTAGGTAGTCACTCTTAGTTGCTGTGCAAGCGTATTTGAATAGGGTTTTGGCACCAATCGATTTCTGCTTGCAGCTTTAGGTGTATTATTTTCAGAAATGATAAACTCTTGTCGACGGTATAAAAAAAAATTTCCCCTGAAAAATCAAAGTATATAGTTTTTAAAAATGGAAATTTGTCCATCCACCTTCCGCCATCCTGAATTTTCTAAATTATTAGTCAAATTTGGTACAAAATGTTCTTGCAAACTTTTCAAGCGAATCAATTCACTTCAAAATAACAAAATCAAGAATAGCACATTCAAGGAATAATTTCTCAAAATCATGTTATCGGAATTTTCATTTATAATATATATATATATATATATATATATATATATATATATATATATATATATATATATATATATATATATATATTCGTATAGAATGGACAATATTTTTACAGATTGAATTCTTATTTTTAGTTCTCATAATCACTGACTTCCTTCAGAAAAGCTTTGAAAGAGTCTTGAACCGGCATGTTCGATTCGTACTTTCCATTCAGATTAAAAACTATAAAGTGTCATGAGATATCCTACCTCGAACATGTATTGCGACAAGAGAAGTATCGTCTGCTCCAACACATAATGGAAGGAAAAATATAAGGTTATTATTATTATCCTGATACTCTTAAATCTTCTGTGAAGATCCTTCAGAAGCCTTTTTAGCTTGTGCGTGTTAGTTCAGTTGTGTTCTGGGTAGGCTTTGTTAGTGCGATCTTGCGCCACTTTAGGTCACACCACTGTTAATTTTCAACCCAACAGTGAAATGATGACAGACACCCGTCCAAATAGAAAATAACTCTTCCATCTGAACAGGATTCGAACCCGGACCTCCTGGTCACGAACCCGATGCTCTCCCACTGAGCTATTCACACTCATCGGGTAGGTGCGGTGTCGACATAAAACAAATGTCGTGGCTAAGAAACGTCAGGTACTCGATGTACATTTCAATTACTGGACCACAGATTACCAAATTAGTATACATATATGGAAAAGACAGTCGGAAACATAGAAAAATCAATGTTAATCTAAAGGATGACAAGGGTCCAGTGGAGCAGTGGAAGAATCAAAACCTCAGCGCGATGCGATGACGAATAAAAGACTGTTCTCTCTCAATTACGAGTGGGGGGATTGCTTTGATCGTAACGAGGCTCTCCACTCTGCTTTCAGCAATCAGAATCATTCGCACTTCAAACGTGGAATGCGTTAGACCATATGGGTTGAAAATAAATACGACAATCTTATTCCATTGTATGCGAGGAATTTATTTGCCCCGATTAATGACACAAATAATTTCCTCTGTGTGAACATCAGTTCTTAGGTTCTTTTTCGCCATAACTGGAGTGAAAATAAAATAAACTCTACGAAAATAAGTAATTCGAAAACAAAAACAAATTCTAAGAAATAGAAATCCTTCAATACTCTGCGTACAGTGCGCTCAGAAACATTAACATTAGCATCTGCCAGTTTGGATTTGATGATTTTTGTGGTTGCAAATCTGTTTTCCAGAAAAATTTTCTTCGGGCATTGTTCTGATCCTGGAGTAAAAATTGGCTTTTTTCCACTCATTTTTTTCCTTTCGGGGTTAATTCTTCACCAAATTCCACTGCTTTCTTCATGCGTCATACGCTAGCTTCAGACACATTCAACCTTTTTGAAATTTCGCGGTTGAAAACATTTCCGCATCAATAAGAGCCTTAATTTCAGATTTCTTAGGTTGTGTAAGGTCCCCTTTTTTATCCATGACTCAGCGGTCACAATAAACTTTTTTTGGTCGCTAAAAGTGCTCTGGGTGAAGTAAATGAACCGTTGTGTGATTCAAGTGCGGAATATCACGAAATCACGTCCAAATCTGCAGCCGAGATCGGTACTGATTCGTATTCTGGTACCAATATGTCAACAATGTAATACAACACAACAAAGATTAATGAAAAATAGAAAAATATAATGAAATTCCTATATACATATGATATTCTGTGGATTTTAATTTAAAATATGTTGCTTATTATGCTCGGGCAATGCTGATAATAATAAAATACACTTAGTGCGTCTGTAACGTTCCACGGTTAGTTTACCGCAGTATTTTTTCTGTTGCAAATTAATTAATCTTGTTGATTAATTTCGATGGGTTTAGAGGACTGTATTTTTGTTGAGTAGCATTGAGTTTTATTTCAAGGGCACTTGTATGTAATTATCTCGATGATGAACTAGCTTTGTTTATCTGATAAGATAAACCAACGAAAATGATAAGGAATTAAAGTAAAACACTCGTAATACTCTATGATAACAACGAATTATAATTATTGGTTACTGTATATAAACTAAGTCAAAGGGTACGATTATTGCACTAAAAACAAATATAGTGCATTTGTCAATACTTTGTCTATCGACTGGATTGTTATATAAACAATAATAACCGCGATATCTTGTACCGAAATGTCAAAAGCTACCTACGACAAATTTGACTACCAGAACGATAATGCATAATGTAGCAGAAGCTACATACAACAAGTTTGACTACCCGAACGATAATGATTTTAGTCTTTTCAAACACTGAAAGTTAGAGATGCTCGATGCATCTCTTCTGACAAAAAGAGGGAAAGTAATGAAATTGATTGGAAGGTCCATTTGGAGGTGCACTGAATGAATGAAACAAAACTTCTTATTGGTTACAGAAAAATTATGAGATGAATGCAAGTACAGAAGGATAGAATCAGTTTACAATTTCTAATGCTGACGTAGCAATTCCCATAGCAATAAATATATCAAAATGCTTTAAAAGATATTGAATTGTATCAGTCCTTACTTGGTGAAAATCCATATTAAATAATTTGAAATAAGGTTATTCTGATTTTCACAAATTTTTATTGTTAAACTCACAACAATTGTTTCGCTATCACAGTAGCATCATCAGGTAAGATCACATTTTGAATAACTAAGCTTGTTTCCGAAATCCGTGGCTATTTATATTACAGTAACTACAATAAATTTTTATTAGGCACTAAAACCCAAAAAAGGGTCCCTGCAAATTCCAGCTTATCTGAATATATTTAACAGAGGTGAGCTATTTAAATCTATTTGTTCGTTAAGTAATATTCCAATTTTATTATGTTTATTTATCTCTAGGGATTCTAACAGATTTAAGGCATAACTTTTGCTTTCTATATGTAGAATTTCAAAGTTATGGTTGAAATTATGTCCTGTTTCTAACAAATGGTTGGAATATGTGGAATTGCTTTTATTGTTGAGGAAACTCTTCAAATGTTCACACATCCTATGACGGAACGTTCTTCCAGTTTGACCTATGTAAATTTTAGGGCAATCACCGCAGGTTAACTTATAAACCCCAGATTTATCATCCTTATGTGTGTAGTCTTTATTATTTTTGATAAATTTGAAAACTAATTTAAACTTGAGTAAATTTATCAAAAATAATAAAGACTACACACATAAGGATGATAAATCTGGGGTTTATAAGTTAACCTGCGGTGATTGCCCTAAAATTTACATAGGTCAAACTGGAAGAACGTTCCGTCATAGGATGTGTGAACATTTGAAGAGTTTCCTCAACAATAAAAGCAATTCCACATATTCCAACCATTTGTTAGAAACAGGACATAATTTCAACCATAACTTTGAAATTCTACATATAGAAAGCAAAAGTTATGCCTTAAATCTGTTAGAATCCCTAGAGATAAATAAACATAATAAAATTGGAATATTACTTAACGAACAAATAGATTTAAATAGCTCACCTCTGTTAAATATATTCAGATAAGCTGGAATTTGCAGGGACCCTTTTTTGGGTTTTAGTGCCTAATAAAAATTTATTGTAGTTACTGTAATATAAATAGCCACGGATTTCGGAAACAAGCTTAGTTATTCAAAATGTGATCTTACCTGATGATGCTACTGTGATAGCGAAACAATTGTTGTGAGTTTAACAATAAAAATTTGTGAAAATCAGAATAACCTTATTTCAAATTATTTAAAAATGCTTTAAAAGAGTTCCATTGTTTCCAAAGGCCATATATAATCTTGGAAAATTAAAAATCTGAAGTGTCGAATAAAACTAAAGAGTTCGAAATAAATCTCAAAACTCCTGTTCGCAATATCAACGTGAAAGTTTTTCAGTATTTGTATCGATGACAAAATAATGTCGAACGAAAGGGACGTCTCAACTGAGACGAAACATATTCTTCCCCTTGAACGAACACGTTCATAAACTAAAGGGGTGACGATTACTCGAAAATAATAGTTAAATAAAACAATTATGAAAGACGAGAAAATCAATACAAGAAATACATAAATATAGATACACACATGTTACATACAATTGCATAAAATCACATCTGAATTCTGATTGTTCTTGAGACTATGTTATTATACATGTTTTTGAGAGTTTTTGAAGTAACTTATTTAAATATTTAAACATATTAAATATTTCAAATAACTTAGTTTTGGAGAAGTTCTTAAAATGATGTTGTGTATTTTTGAGATAGATTTAGTTATCATAAATATAAGACCAGAAACTACACATTTTGTGCAATGTTTGTTACAAGCAAAACATACATACCACGCCTGTCTGACGAGTTCAGGTGCGCATGTTTGGAACGAAACATTATAACATTCAATATTACTTATTTTTTTAATTTAATTAACAATTTATTTTGTTGGATATTTTTATTCCATTTCATATTGTATAATGAATTTTGATTTCATACGTCTATTGAATAAAAGCAGTGCTTATTATAAGGCACTAATTTAATTCTAAATGTTTTTTAAAATTTTTTTTTGAAATTCAAATATATATATATATAATAATAAGTTTGTAATAATCCTTCTATCAAGTAAAAAAACCACTTCTCATTATTTTATTTTATATATAATAGGTAATTATATTAGATTTTTGAATAAAGAAATTTATTATACCGTTTCCAGTAGTTTAAGGAAGACCATAAAATGCCTCACAAACTTTATGTGATTTCTGTATTTAGCATAGAACATAGAGTTCCTTGGATATTAGATGTACCTACCTAGTTCGAATTTGCATTCACATAGTTTCCAAAAATTGTTTGCTAAGTTCACAAGTTTATTTATTTTTATTTAGTTTTATCTTTCAAATGGTAAGTTGAACTGACCTTATCTGAATTCTAATTCTTGATTGTTT
The DNA here is from genome assembly GCA_034642435.1 of Megalocaria dilatata. NCBI lineage: Eukaryota > Metazoa > Arthropoda > Insecta > Coleoptera > Coccinellidae > Megalocaria > Megalocaria dilatata. Next base: position 94,119,868 of record CM067854.1, read on the forward strand.
CGGTCTCTACTTGATGGAAATTCATCGTAAATGATTTGAAGTAAAACACTTTATTTCCGCTTATTTTTATTTTTCAACTTTTCAACGGATGAAAAATAAAAATAAGCGGAAATAAAGTGTTTTACTTCAAATGAATTCTAATTGTTTTTGAGGATTTGCTACATGTTTTTGAGAGTTTTTGAAGAAACCCATTTGAATATTGAAACATAATAAATATTTTAAATAAATTAGTTTTGGAGAAGTTCTTAAAATTATGTTGTGTATTTTTGAAAGAGATTTAGTTTTCATGAATATAAGATCATAAACTGAACATTTTGTCAAATGTTTGTTACAGGCCAAACATACGTACCACGCCTGTCTGGTGAATTCAGGTGCGCATGTTTGGAACGAAACATTCAATATTACTTATTTTTTAATTTTATTTAACAATTTATTTTTGTTAGGTTTTTTGATTCCATTTGATATTGTATAATGAATTTTGATTTTATACGTCTATTAAATATAAGCAGTGCTTATTATAAGGCATTAATTTAATTCTAAAAGTTTTTAAAATTTTTTTTTTCAAATTATTAATTACCACCAAATGAGCCTGTTTCACCTAATCGCTTGAAAACTTGTATAAATGTCTCTCTATTTGGTTGTCGTCTGTTGGGAAAACGCTAACAGAACTCTCGAACCGCCGTGCAAGCATTTCCAGTCGCAAATCCATAAATGAACAAAATATCGCGAATGAAATAAGGAATTACTTTGTTTTCTATCACTTTTTATTATAACTGATATACAGTGACTCGAGTTTTGTAGTGTTTACTACATTTTCAAACTGAAAGTTTGAAAATGTAGTAAACACTACGAAACTCGAAGCACTGTATATCAGTTATAATAAAAAGTGATAGAAAACAAAGTAATTCCTTATTTCATTCCATTAAAATGAACTATCACAAAGTAACGGACTACTCCATCCAAAATATCGCGATATTCGGTGTCTGAAAATATAGGCATACCCAAAATTATTGAGCGACAGAAACTGCCAGATTTTAAGTTCAATGTTTTCTTTGATATTCAATCACAAGGAGCTTCAAGATATAAAAAATTAAGGTTTGGAATATTTCAACTTTTCGTTGTTATTTTCTTCGCCATGATATTATGGCAGAGGATAAGTAGCTAGCACAAAAGTTGATATGTCAATCGAAAGCACACTAAATGATATTTTTTTCTGAAAAGAAAACATGACCATAATTAATAATTTTTCATTGATGAAACCATTGGAAAAATATGACTGATTTTGTTCACTTCAGAATAGTGATATTCATCTCCTTACCACGCCCGCAAAAAGAATTTTTTGGTACACAGAACTTCTTATCTTGTAGCAAATTTAGAGTCGTTTCCAGATATGTGGTCACATTCGATAAGGTTACAAGGATCACTGAGGTATAATTGATTTTATGGAAAAACTTGAAATATTTTGTAAAATCAAGAAATGTTAAATTGAAGAAGTAATATTCCAATTTTATTATGTTTATTTATCCCTAGAGATAAATAAACATAATAAAATTGGAATATTACTTAACGAACAAATAGATTTAAATAGCTCACCTCTGTTAAATATATTCAGATAAACTGGAATTTGCAGGGACCCTTTTTTGGGTCATAGTGCTCAATAAAAATTTATTGTAGTTACTGTAATATAAATAGCCACGGATTTCGGAAACAACTTTAGTTATTCAAAATATGATCTTGCCTGATGATGCTACTGTGATAGTGAAACAATTGTTGTGAGTTTAACAATAAAAATTTGTGAAAATCAGAATAACCTTATTTCAAATTATTTAAGTCTTCCATTTTGGCCAATATACATTTTTGAACAGATACCGCATGAAAACTATTAAACGCCTGACAGATATGATTTATTTCTTTTAGGTTTTACGTTTTTTAAAAAAGGTCCTAATGAGTTATCTATTCTATAAGCTATATTTATATCTATACTATTGAGGAATTTCCTTATTCTTGATGATGGTTTTCCATAGTAAATGAGGGAATTATATGTTTATTTTCGGTTTTAGCATAGAGTATATTCCATTGATAGCGTTTTGATATTATTTTTTTTCTTATTATCTATTGTGCAAATTTATCACTCGTGGAGGATCTTTATAAGCCCCAAAATTGGCCTGTGGGCGTGGTAGTTAAGCGATTTCAATTGTTTCGAAGAACAACCAATTAGGAATGTGAAAATAGCTTCAAAAACAACTAAACTAAGATATGACGCAATATTGAATATCAATACACAGTGCTCAGGTAATAAACTTGACATAGTGGAGAATGTATTGAACACTGACAAAGTGGCATGTATAACCGAACATTGGATGAACCAAGATCAAATGAAAGGCGTAAATATTCGTAATTATAAAGTAGCAAATGCCTTTAATCGTAGTAAATTCAAACACGACGGTTGAGTAATTCTTGTAAGGGAGAACATTCAATTTGAACCTGTGGAAGCGATAAATGATTTATCAATTAAAAAAGACATTGAAATGTGTGCAATATTTGAAAAGACCATAAAAACATATTATTTATGTGTTAACAGGTCTCTTGTTTGTTGATCGGCTAGATGGAGCCCTGAATATCATGGCCGGTAAGCCGAATCATAATGTGCTGATAGCAGGCGATTTTAATATAAATTTTAATGGAACAAACAGTGAGGAACTAAAGGTGAAAGAAACACTCGTCTCATACGGTGTACATGTTATTTTCAATCATGCATCACGTGTTACACAGACGTCAAGTAATTGCATTGACAACATTTTCACTAAAGTTACATGTGACACAGCATACCGTGCAGACGTGTTTGTGAAATGTCACCAAGAAACGACCCATGCGGGAGCCGTACCTGGACCGACTCACGATGAACCTAGTTAAGCATATTCTAAGCTATCTAACCCTTAGACTGCAAGAGATGGAACGCGCTGAAGAAGGCAGAGATAAAGAGGAATTCCACAACCCAGAAAACGATCGAAAGTAATCAATCCACAGACGAGTACAATCCAACCGACGATGACCTCCAATATGTATTCCGAACTGTCAACAAATATGGACATCGAAGAGGACATTGAAAACAAATACGTAGAAGCCACAGACGATGAAGTAGAAAACACCGGCGATGAAAAAACAGAAGACAAGGAAATAAAGAAGAGAAATCACGAAAATATTCAATGGGTCAAGGAACAAGAGGAGAAAATGGCTCACACACCCATCATCATAAAAAGAACAATGGACTGGACAAGAGTGGAAGAAATACTGAAACATAAGTAAAAAAACTACAGCATAGCTACCTCCACCCTCTATGGAATACGATATGAACCACAGACAACCGACGACTACAGAAATCTCCGAAAATGGCTAGAACCTAATAGCATCCCAATGACTACCCAAACACCCAGAGAAGAGAGACCACTTATAAAGGCTAAGGGAGTACCGACTGAATTTACGACAGATGAAATCGAAAAAGACCTGAAAGAAAAAAGATACCCAGCAAGGAAGATTAGAAAAATGATTGGTAGAAATGGGAGAGAACTACCCATGATATTAATAGACATCGATAGAAAATACAAATCAATATATGAAATAGGAAAAATTAGAGGAATTGACATAGAAATGGAAGGACTCAAAAGAACGAACATAGTCCAACGCCATAGGTGCCAAGAATATGGCCACGTCCAAAGGAACTGCACGGCTGAGTACAGATGCCTCAAATGCAGCTAAAACCACTCAACTCATTTATGTGAGAAGGAAAAAAAACCCCCCGCTTACTGCAAACTGCGGAGGTCTCCACCCTACCAACTTAATTAAGTGCCCTAAGAAACCTATCAAGAAGATACTAGAGAACATACAACAATGGAGGACAGAACAAGTTCAAGTAAAAAGCTTTAAAGAAATACAAAAAGAACCAAGAGAAGAATAAAGATCACCACCCAACAATGACAGAAAACCACCCAGCGAGAGAAATAAAACCAAAATCATATCCGAACTCGCAGAACTATTAGCTGAAATAGCCGAGCTGAAACCAACAGATGAACAGACACTGAAAATCACAAACAAAATTTGAAAAATGATGGTGAAACAAAACATCGCCCACTATCCACTGCCACGCACTGAAGAAAAATTCGAAACCGAAGCTGTAGGCATAGAAGTAAAGAGGAAACACAACGAAACCATAAAAATACACTCGATATACATACAACAAATAACCTAGACGAGAAATAATTAGACCAACTAATGAAACGTGGAAAGAAAATATTTACTGCCGGAGACCAAAACGCCAAAAATACAGAATGGAACTGTAGAGCAACTAATAGAAGAGGAAAAGACCTCAGTTGATACACAGAAAATAGAAGTATACATATCGTAGCACCAACTGAAGGTACACATTCAAACAAGGGCAAAACGGACATTTTGGACATTGCCCTCAACAAGAACATTGCAGAAAACATAACTGTAGAAGTTATTGACGACATATCACCCAGTCAGATTTACAATAAATGGAACAGAGACAACCCAGAAGAAACACCTCCACAACTGGGAAAAGTTCAGACAAAAATTGGAGGAAATGACAACACTCAATGAAATCAACAACCACGAAGACTTAAATCAAGAAGTGATGGACTTAGAATACATCATCAAGATATCACTGGGAGAATCGACCACAGAAGTAGAAACACATGAAAGCAGATCAAAATTACCAGACAATATCAAAAACCCAATAAACCTCAGAAAATTAGCAAGGGGAGAATACACAAGATTCTGGATCCAAAGCACAAGAAGATAATGAATCAACTGAACACCATCATCAAGAAAGAACTGAGAGAATACTACAACAACAAATGGAATGACCAACAGAAAAGCTGACCGAAGACAACCAACCACCATGGAAAATCGCCAAGGCGCTAGCTAACAAGAGGGAAAAGAACAAACTCAATACTTAAAGAGAAAAAACCAAATCTTTACGAAAGACGACGGAAAAGCCAAAATTTTCGCTGAAATACTGACCAGACAATTCAAACCAAATGAAACAACAGACAAGAAATTCATGAAGGAAGTAGAAGACTAAAACAAGGAGAAACTAAAAATTTGGAAACATTTCAAATTCGACGAAGTAACCACTGAAGAAATAGAGGATATCATCAAAAACGTCAACACCAAGAAAGCACCAGGATTCGACAAAATTAACAATAGAACCCTGAAGAACCTACCAACTATAACAATCGAAAAAATCAAGAACATATGCAACAAGAAATTTCCTAAACAGATGAAAAATAGCTGAAACAATCATGATACCTAAGCCAGGGAAACCAAGAACCGACCCGAACAATTATAGACTCATCAGCCTACTTGCAAGTCTGAGCAAGATAGCAGAAAAAACAATATTAGAAAGACTGAACAAGACACATCCCCGAAGAACAGCATGGATTCTGAAGAAGTCATGGCACAGGTACACAGCTAACTAGAATTACAGAAAACATCCTGAAAGAAAAACAAAAAGGAAACAAAACAGCAGCGATACTACTAGACTACTATCACAAGCCTTTGAGTATGGACCCAGGGACTGATACACCAAATGATAAAAGCAGAAATACCCACAGCATATATCAAACTAACGAAGTCATACCTAGAAAGAAGAAAATTCTACATTAGAATGAATGAAGAAACCTTAGAAAAAAACAGAAACCGGCATACCCCAAGGCTCATTACTCGGACCGACACTTTTCTTCTCAACATATACACGAGCGACATATCGAAAACCACAGACAGCACTCTACGCAGTTGATGTAGCGGCATTGGCGTCAGGAAGAACTGAAGAAAGTGCAATCAAGAAACTCCGAAGACAGGTTGACACCCTGACAAAATGGTACAGAAAATGGAGAATAAAAATCAACGAATCAAAGAGCCAAGCGATAATGCTCAATACAAAAGGAAAAAGTTTGAACCTAGAGAGAAGATAAAAATTAACAACAATGACCTGAAATGGCGGAACAACGTCAAATATTTAGGAATAACATTGGACGAAAATCTGACCTTCAACGAATACATTACAGAGGCAGCAAGAAGAATTAAAGGATACCTATATCCCTTAATAAACAGAAGGAGCATCATGAACAAAAGCCTGAAAGTGAGAATCTGCCAATCAATCATAAGACCAACAATGACCTACGGAAGCGAATCACTAATAATAAACCAGAAAAAGATTAACACCCTAGAAATAATTCAGAACAAGACCCTGAGAGAGGCAACAAATGAACCATGGTACATCAGAAATATAGAAATACGATCCAAGACCAAGTCTCCAAAACTTACGAATTACATAAGAAAACTAGCACATACAGCATTCTACAAAATGAGAGAACATGACAACAGGGGAATAAGACGATTATGATCCTAACGAAGACAGAAGAATCAAGAGACTGAGAAACTGCCTACAAGCAAATAAGACCCAGACCAAAATAAATGTAAAAGACAAAATTCACCGAAGTATATAAGTACAAGATAGCAGTCAGAGATCAGTCAAAGATGCGATAGAATGGTTTAGTTCAAGTGACATGAAAGTACACGAAGAGAAAACTCAGGAGTTGATTGTGAGCACAAAACGTCAAGAACCAAAAAGTTTTTCTCTGCTTGGGGTTTCAATCAGCGGAAATTTAACTTGGCTAAAGCACATAAATGAATTGTGCCAAAGACTCTCAACAGCATTATTTTCAAAAAGAAGAATGAAAAACTTGCTCACAAAAAAAGAAGCATTACTTTTATATCACGCACATTTCCACAGCAGGATGAGCTACAGCATCATTTTGTGGGGTGCATCTTCAGAGGCAGAAGGAGTGTTTCTGAAACAGAAAAAAGCTTTAAGCTTAGTAGCGGGAGTAAACCAGGTCACTAGCTGTAGACCACTCTTTAAGAAATATGGAATACTTAATTTAACATGCTGTTATATCCTAGAATGTTTTATGTATGTACACAAAAATCGGGATAATTTCCAGACACACTCAACGATTCACAGTCATGCCACCAGGTATAGGAACAACTTTATTGCCCCAAGACATTGACTGCATAGGACACAGAATACCCATATAATTAATGGAATGAAAATCAATAATAGACTTCCACAATCCTTAACAACACTGCATTCTACAACATTCAAGCGAAAAGTTAAAGCGATTCTAACTGAATGTGCATTTTATTCAATGGATGAGTTTATGAACTACCAGTTCTAGTCATTTACTTTCTGTGTTTCAGTTCGTATCTTGGTGTAAGAGTTAGTATGACATATTTACAATTTTTTATTTTAGGATGTACATTATTATATATTTCTTTGACATTCCCTGTAAAATTTTAAGTGTAACTGATAAATTTGAATTTGAATTATTATTATTGTTGAATAACCGTTATTGGTTGCTCTTTTTTCAATTGAATTCAATGCTAGAGTAAAATTACTTGGAGATAAAGGAAATGTTAACAATCTATGTATCATGTTGTAATATGCTGATAATTAATATTGTATTTTTACTTTAATAATTGTGATTTTCACGAATAAATTATATCTATGGCAGTCGAACTTCATGGTCTTCATTATTTTTACTTGTAGTTAGGCAATTTGATACTTGTGATTCTCCGCACGTCCACTTCCGAATTCGATGCCTTTCAGAAAAATAACTTGAGCTTGAACCATGCAGGTTCACCTGACAGAAATAAAAAATTCGTGAATTATCAAAATCTGTCTTCGAAATAGTACATCATGAAATCTGATTTTTCAATATATTAACAAAGTTTTCTTTTCCTGAAGTTATCCAATTGTTCTGAAGCTATCGCTAACCACTCCAAAACTAGCTGACCATGATTTTCCGATACAATCTTGCGAATCGGAGATTTGTGAGCTCCGGGTGGGTCAGACTGCATTTTCTGATTACCTATCTTCTCTCATGAATAGAGTGGATAGCCTTAGGTCCTCTTTTGCTACTAGCGGTGCTCTTTCAGATGTTGCTGCCCCTTCAGCATCGGAAATATTGGATAAGGTTAAAAGATTCTATAATAAAATAGTTGCTAATGCACCTGGCGATACTTGTGACTCGAAGGATAGGAATGTTGCATCTGATATTGTAGATCACATCTATGAGTCATCAAGCCTTTCACTCTTGAGTGTGACTCGGCTTTGCTCTAAGGATGTTTCCAGACCCAGATGGATGAAGCTTTCGTTTTCCAATCCGGAAACTGTCACAAGTGTTCTCCGCAATAAAACTTCCCTTCGGGATATCCCAGATTCCGTGACATAATAATCCAGAACGATAAAACTAACTCCCAGATAGTCACACTGAACGCAATCAGGCAAGAATTGAAGGACCGACAGAGGCGTGGCGAGAAAGATTTAGCCATCAAGTATGTTAACCCCGTTCCTATGATTGTAAACTGCCCACGACAGTCTCCTCACTTCCAGAGACCAAAAACGCCAGTCGACCTTACCACCTGGCCAATTTTATATACCAACATCCAGTCATTATCTTCAAGGTTCGATGAACTTCTTGCTTACACCCAATTACATAGACCATTCATTATTTTCATCACAGAGACTTGGTTGCAACAATCAATCATCGATTCTGCCATTTCTATCAAAGGGTATTCTGTATACCAAGGTGATAGCTCTGAAACTATTAGTCATCGCGGAGTTTGTATCTACGTCAGTGATGAAATCACGAAAACTTTCAAAAGTTGACATCCAGCACAACGATTGTTCAGGTATTGATAACCTCTTCATTATCAAAGGAAGATTTCAGATCATCTCCACGCCAGATGCTTCTCCCTAACAGGTTCCGCCCTTATAATCAGTTGCCGACAACTGTTGTAGAGGCTCCTTCTGTGAACGTTTTTAAAAACAGACTGGTTGAATAGCTCCTACGTTTATAACAGTGTTTCACTCATTTAATTTTTGCACAATATTCAATTTACAGATTGTTTTTTTTTAAATGTAATTTCTTGTTGGGTTTAAAGGTTTATACTCAACCCTTGTCATTAGCTAAATAAATAAATTGAATAATTTGAGCATAAAATATCAAATATTATAGTTGATATACAATTTGTTCTGTTCAGTTTGAAACTTTAGCAAACACTGCGAAACTCGAGTCACTGTATTCATGAAAAACGGTAAAAGACTGAGTAATTTCTGAATAAAACAAATTGTATCTCAACGATTACAGATATTCTTCAAGTTTTGCACAAGCCAAAGTTATCAACGAATACATATATATATATATATATATATATATATATAGTAGTATATAAGTAGTATATAAGTAGTATATATATATATATATATATATATATACTACTCTGTCAAGAAAGTACCGGGAATTTTCAATTAAAACAACATTTTTACATTTAATCGTCAAAATTTATTGGGTCGCCTTCAAAATAGGCTCCATTTGCTCCAATACATCTATGCCAACAGCACTTCCAATTAACGAAACATTTTTTATAGGCGCTTTCCGGGATGGACTTTAGCTCTCGCGCCGAATTTTGTTTTATGGCTTCAATCGACTCAAAATGGGTGCCACGAAGGGGCAATTTTAGTTTTGGGAAGAGGAAAAAGTCGCAGGGAGCCAAATCCGGCGAATACGGTGGTTGCTGAAGCACGTTTGTTGAATTTTTGGCGAGAAAGTCAGTCACAATCGTAGCTCGGTGAGAAGGCGCGTTATCGTCATGCAAAATCCATGAGTTGTTCGCCCACAAATTTGGCCGCTTCTCACGGATACGCTCACGCAAACGTTTCATAACGCCTAGGTAATACTCCTTGTTTACCGTCTGACCCTCTGGAACGAATTCGTAGTGCACCACGCCACGGATATCGAAGAAAACAATGAGCATCACCTTCATTTTCGAGCGGCTTTGGCGTGGTTTTTTCGGTTTCGGCTCATTTTTTGCCACCCATTCCGATGATTGCTGGCTTGTTTGCATATCATACTCGTAGACCCAGGTCTCATCACCAGTTGTAATGCGTTCCATGAATGTAGAATCGGAATTACAGCGATCCAGCATGTCTGAAGCAACCTGTTCGCGATGACGTTTTTGAAGAAAATTCAGGTCTTTCGGTACGAGTCGTGCGGCCACCTTTCTCATGCCCAAAATATCAATCAAAATCGTACGTGCGGACTCGTGGGATATCTTAAGATCATGTGCTATCTCTCTCAAGCTGGTACGACGGTTTTCCAGCACCCTCTCCTTAATTTTATCGACGTTATCTTCGATCGAAGCCGTCGATGGGCGACCACTTCACGACCGTCCTTGAAGGCTCTGTACCACTGATATGCACGAGTTTTCGATAGAGCATTATCACCAAAGGCCTTTTGCAACATTTTCAATGCATCGGCACACGAAAATTCATTTGCAACACAAAACTTTAAACAAATTCTTTGCTCAACGTAATCACCCATACTAAAAATCGGCACGCACTCTGACATCGACTGACTTTATCAGCTGTTGCAAACACACTAGTTGACAGATCCCGCTCAAGCTTGGCATAGTAATTAAGGATAGTGGTACCAACCTAGAAAAAAAAAATTTTACCTGCCTCATTGCCCCGCCAGATTTAAATCGATAATTCCCGGTACTTTCTTGACAGAATGTATATATATATATATATATAATAGTTTATATACAATTTAACAATAAGAAAAGGTTTTTTCTTGATAGAAGTTTTGAAGGAGTCTATAAAACGCCTTGCAAACTTTATGTAATTTCTGTGATGAACATAGAATACGTAGACTCCATTCTAGTGTTTGTGCATTAAACAGCATTCAGTTTGTTTGGTAAGATATCTTTTGTTAATTATTTTTATTTTTTTAATATGAAGTTGAGCTGACGAGTCACCTTTATAATAATTCGAAATTGCGCTTTTTAAATATGTTCTGCATGTTTTAGGAATTTTTTAAAGGAACTTATTTCGAGCAAGTTGTTTTTTAAGAAGTTCTTGAGGTTATATTTTACATGTTTAGAAAGGAATTTAGTTTTCATAAAACAAGGAACGAAAAAAAAATTTGTACTCTTCAAGTATTATGTATTATGTGTAATGGCTGCGACTAGTAAAAACGGTGCGAGTATTGCTCTCCAATATAATTCAAAGTTTTTCACAATAAATGTGGAACAAGAGTCGGTAAATGTTGTGAACAAGAACTGATTTCCTTGGCGGGCGACAAGTTCGGTGATGGATCGAGCACGGCATCAGTGACGGATTATGTATTTGAATCGAAAACCCTGATAATTAATGCTGAATCTACCACATCAAGATTTATTGTTGAAAATTATTTCGGAACTCGATGATAAAAATGAATTATTAAAATACAAACTTTCCGTTCTGGCAAATCAACTTGTTGAAAAAGAAAACTGAAGGAAACAAACGTAAAATCAGTTGCTGATAAGATAAGTATGACTAGGCAACGACCGCATGATCCGATAATGATAGCGCAGACAGGTGAACCCCATGCGGGGATGGCCATTATTGAACCTCCTCAGTTTTCTGATGTGAATACAACAAGTTTAAAACTAAAACAATCAACATCCGATTTTGTAAACAAAGACTTGACCTCATTCAAGGATGAATCTCTGTCAATGTCACTCGATCCGGAACTGGGGAATAAATCAGTTACAACTAATAATTTTGATAACTGTGAAGGAAAAAATGATTGGAAAACAGTCCCAGGCAAGAAGAACAGAAGGAAGCAAAGACCCGCTTTGATAGTTGGTTGGGGCAACCTCAGTGGAAGGTGTCAAGAAATACAAGGAACTGCATGTCTCAAAATTAAGTCCCACTACTACAGCTGCTGATTTCGAGAGTTTTCTTAGTCAAAATTTTACTGATATCAGATGTGAACTATTTAAGTCTCGTTATGCCGATATTTATGCGTCCTTAAAAGTACTTATTCCTGAGGATGAATACAATAAAGTCGCAGTTCAATCAAACTGGCCAAATAGGTGTTCATTCTTGTTATCAACGCAGGTTGCCGGTATAAAACCGTTGAATTTGCCAATTGAAAAATTCCCGTCCCCTCCAGAATGTGACTTTTGGAGATTTCGGCTTTTGCAATTGAATATTCGATCCATCACTAACAAGATTAACAACTTGTCTGTGTTATCATCAGACCAAAAACTCAACATTATTAGTGTTGCTGAGCATTGGTGTAATGAAGCTAGTCAGAGTATAATGTCATTACCGGGATATAAATTGGTGACTAGTTTTTGCCGGCAAACACGGGAACATGTTGGTGTTGCCATTTTCGCTCAAACTGTTACGGATGTGTTGGAGTTACCAACATCAAGTCTCTCAGAAGAAATGGAGTATGAGTTCTGTGCTGTGAAGATGGTGCGCGAAAACTTGAGGATTTGTATAATTAGTGTTTATAGACCAGGTTTGGGTAATGTTGACAATTTTATACTAAAATTAATTCATGTATTAGAATATTGCTGCAATTCTGTAGATTGTTCCTTCCTGCGATTTCAATATTTTGGTATTTGAGTAAATGTAAGGCTAGAAAACTGTTGAATGACCTACTCATTTGCTATAACTTGAAAATAACTTATCTGTATCCAACCCGAATCCTCACCAACATTAACGGTCATACATGGTCTTCAAAAGAAGACTACATTACAACCGATGCTAACTTGAATCACTGTAGGGTAAACGTATTCGAATGTCACTGCAGTGATCACTTGGTCATCTCGCTTGATTGTTTTTCTCAAATTTATGGTGATACTCGTATGAGTACACAAAGATTTAAACTAAGTAGAGATATAACATCTGTAAAAGTAAGTGAACTGGTGCTTGAAATATCTAATTCTTGTTTCGACGATGTTTATTCGACGCCTGATGTTGATGTATCTTTCAATTCATTTATCGACCCGATAAACTTTGCGGTGAATAAGTGCTGCCCATTGAGACATAGAGATGTTTCGGATAGTATGACTATCAAATGGATAACACCCGTAGTTAGGCGTGCTAGCAATGATCTGAAAAACTTGTTTTGGTTACATAAAAACTGTCAAACCAAACAATCGTTAGAACTGTATAAAAGAGCCAAAGCAGATTATAATCGGTTGATGGAAACCTCTAAGTTGAAATTCCATCGGAGACTCGTAAACTTGTCGGATAATAGAAATAGGACAGTCTGGGGAATTGTAAACCGAAAAACTGGTAGATTAAAACATTGTGATTATCCCAAATTAAATTTAAATGGTCAAGTATGTTCAGAACCTACCACAGTTTCTGATGCTTTTGTGAAATACTTCTCATCAGCGGCGAGGTCATCCCTTATTGAAACTTATGGTGACAGGATATCGGACTCATGCACGGTTTCTCTAATGGTGGCTACAACTTTTTTCTTCCACCCAGTAGACAAATATGAAGTACTTGATGCTATTGAGCTTTTGAAAAATAAAGCAACTCCTGGTCCTGACTGTGTTTCTGCAAGAATTTTAAAGACGATAACAGACTATGTAGCAGATCATCTAGCACATATGATTAATCTGTCGGTTTCTTCTGGTGTGTTTTATGATATGTTGACATGTTGCTATGTGCAACTGTGCTGCCAATATATAAAAAAAAATGATGCTTATAGTATAACTAACTATCGGACCATATTCATCTTTAATGTTTTTTCCAAGGTAATCGAAAGGGTGGTGATGAATCTCATGACTGATTACCTGAACAAGTACAATCCAATTTCTAATTATTAGTGCGGATTTAGAGCTAAAAGATCGACTCAATTTGCTGCTCTTCAGTTTTTCGACCACATTTATCGCTCTTTGGATGGGGGACTTTGTGTATGTGGTATTTTCTTTGATCTCACAAGAGCTTTTGATTGCATTGCACCACAGTTTATTATCAGTAAATTTTACAATCTAGGTTTCAGGGAAATTTTTTTAGATTGGATTTCAAGTTTTCTATCAACTCGAACCATGTCGATGAATGTTCTTGAGACATTTTCAGACAGTTATGAAAGTGAGTCAGGTGTTCCTCATGGTTCTGTTTTGGGACCGCTACTGTTCATCCTGTTCATTAATGACTTGCCCTTCTTCATTGTTAATGAGTGGCGGCCTCGGCGCCCAGCCGTGTTGACTTCTGCATCGCTGTGAAATTATACTTGCAACCTTTGTACATTGGTGTCAGACTAATGCTCTGATTGTGAATATGTCCAAGACTGAAGCAGTCGTATTCGAGGTAAGGAATTCTGTGGCAGAGCCACTTTGTCTGCATTATCGAAACAGAGAGTTGAAACCAAGCGGTTCAATAAAGTTTTTGGGTGTATACGTTGATAAGAACTTGAGATGGTGTGAACACGTAGACCTTGTTTGCGGAAAACTGAGCTCATCTTTTTATGCTATAAGACGCATTAGAGACTCACTTCCTTTGACGCAATTCTGAATTTATATTATAGTTTATGCCACATGGCCTATAATGTTTTGGTGTGAGGAAATTCTGTTGAATTCAATAGAGTTTTTCTATCACAGAAGAGAATGGTAAGAATGATGTTCAGACTTGATTCTCGAGATCACTGCAGACCTGTATTAGAATATTTGGATGATGATTCTTTTTTGTGATTGAATTTACTTAATTGTCCTAATCATGTAATGTCTTGCAGGGTCAATAAATATTATTATTATTATTATTCATTGAATAATTTTTAGTTGACAATTCACATTTCCTCCAATTTCTTTCATTGCCTTTGGTACTGTGTAATAAGTATTAATTCTATATGTTACTATTAAATTGGCACAGTATGCTCTAAAGTCATTTATTTAATTTAATTCTAAAAAGATTAATTGACTTGTCCTAATCATGCTCTTGCAGGATCAATAAATATTATTATTATTATTTATTGAATAATTTTCAGTTGACAATTTATATTTCCTCGAATTTCTTTCATTGCCTTTGGTACTGTGTAATAAGTATTAATTCTATATTACTATTGATTTGGCACAGATGCTCTGAAGTCATTTATTTAATTTAATTCGGAAAAGATTTTAAATAAAAACAAAATAAATCTGTATGATATCCAAAATTTTATATACAATTTGTTTTATTCAGTATGAAAATGTGGAAAACACTACTAGTAACTGTATAATCTATTAATAAAAAGGGATAGAAAACTAACTAATTTCTTATTTCATTCCATTTGAATTGCTTTTAATATTTGAATATGCGCATTGAAAATTTTGGTTGCTCGATATATCAATGAATAAAGATCCTACAAAGTTGAAAATGAAAAGTTACACGTTGAATGATGACTTATATATTCGTGCAAAAGTAGTTGATGATAAAAGAATACAAGGAACATGAAAAAAAATTAAATCAATTTTGAATATTACTACATTCTATATTTCGGCAGAAATTTGTTATTGTATCAAATATCCAAATGCACTCACTTCACACAGAAGCTCGGCTCCAGTATATAATGAACGAATTTCGAAAATCTGAGATCTACATCAGATGTAAATATTTCGTTCATATTTTCAAGCAATTTTTATCTTCTGGGTACAATCTAGAGCATATTGCAATTTGCAGCAATATGTTGTCTACGTAAGGTTACGTAGCTGGTTTTTCTAATCACTCATTTCATCAAACATTTCACATAAACGCAAATTTGCAGCTTGTGAATTGCTCTCGATGTTTTTCATTAGTTGAATCTTAGGAGTACTATTCTTTCAGTACTCCGATCTTCATGCAAATTTATATAATTATTCAAATTGATTAGAGGCATGTTCAATGTATTCTCGGTATTGGGGTGATTTGCTAATAATAATTATAATAAAGTTTATTTGATGAATAAACAGATTACATCACTAAGATGCATTAAACCTGTACGTGACTGTTTCGTACCACGGTTAGTTTACCGCAGTATTTGCCTATTATTTCAGTATTTTGAAATAATAGACAATTGCAAATTAATTAATCTCTATGATTAATTTCAACTACTAGTGGACTGTATTTTTGATAATTAGCGGTGATTTTGACTTCAAAGAACACTCTATGTGCGGTGGTCTACAGCTTCCTTTATCTAATAATGATAAACCACAACGATGATGAGGAACTGAAGTAAAACATTTATCAGAAAACAAACTTATATATTTTGGTATCACTGTATATGATACCAAGCTAATGTGATGACAATTACACTACAAACAAGTGTAAGGTGGATTTCTACGTTTACAGCAATCGCGTTAAGCCTGTACAATTACAAACGAACAACTTGACTCTTCCGAGAATAATGATTTTTTCTTGCTACCTCGGTCAAAAATACGTGTTTCGGCGTCGATTACACAGCAGAAAGTCTAATTTTCGTGCATTGGTAAAGCACTATGTCGCTCGTGCAGCAAATGTCGAGGCAGGCATCGATATTTTTCAATACACACGCGAATATTTTTGTATTTTCGACCGGGTAGCAAGAAAAATAGTATACACTACATGGGCAGAAAGTTGAGAGCCCTGAACTGCGCGCTATGATGCCCGAGGCGAAGCCAAGGGCATCATGGCGCAAAAAATCGGGCTAGTGTTTGTATTCATCATGAAAACAATATATATGTCTCCAATCGGTTGTAATTATGTCATAATCGGGCAGTACCTATCTCAAACCAGGTAAGTATATGATTGTTTTTATTCAAAGTTTTGTTGTTTACTCAAAATCAATATATTGTGTCTTCATTCAAAATAATGGGATAGTAATATTTCCAACTGTGATTCTTCTAATTATCAATAATTAGTTATGTGTCACTATTCAGCCAAGATTTGATTTTTTTTGACGTTTTTCTATTTTTTATATTTCTCAGATGGTCGGGAACAATGTTTGAAATTTTTTTCTGCAAAATAAGTGTAACGTCTTTGTCCTATTCTCTTGTGACATCTGGGTAGTTGGTAAGTATAACCTCTTCCTCTGGTTGCATATTCATGTTGTAATGTATCCACACATAATGTGAGTAATCTAACTATCTCATTTACTAATGACACTATCTGTGGGTACAAACATAAAAGTTCACTAATTTACGATTATAAGTTTTCTAAGTATCCCTAGTGAAAGACGGCCAGAGTGACGCCACAACGATGATGAAAATCGAGCATCGCACCGTTATAATGTTGCTCACTAAGCAGGACAAAGGTCAAAAAATCATTCATGAAGAGATGGTTGCTGTTCACAAAGACTGTGCACCGTCGTTATCCACCGTTCCAAAGTGGTGAAGTGAATTCAAAAGAGGCAAAGAAAGCATTGAAGACGATCCTCGCTTGGGCGGGTCAGTTAGCGGCACTACTGAAGAAAATGTGAAAAAAGTGGAAAAGATTGTACTTGAAGATGCCAGAATAAAAACCAAGATGTTAGCAGAGATAGCAAACTTATCCGTGGGTACCATACGTGCTAGCCTTCATGAACATATTGACCTCTCAAAAGTCAGTGCAAGATGGGTATCAAGAATGCTCGCCGCATCTCAGAAGCAAGTGCGAGTCAAGTGCTGTAAGGAGTTTTTATAGCTCTGTGGAGACGACCCATCTACTATTCATCTGGCTGGTTACTGGGGATGAGACGTAGGTCCATCATCATGACCCTGAGAGTAAACAAGAGTCCATGCAGTGGATTGAAAAGGGTGCACAGCCCCCAAAATAGTTAAAAGTTACCCTATCCGCTGGAAAAATAATGGCTACGGTTTTTGAGATTCTAAAGGTATTTTATTGATAGAATACACTAATAAGGGTGAAAGAATCACAGCAGCATAATACGAAACCACTCTGCGTAAGTTAAGAGAAGCACTTGAATGAAAAAAGCGAAGAAAACTGACAGCGGGGGTGTTGCTGCTTCACGACACCGCCATGGTTCACAATGCCCGCGTGGAGAAGGCTGCTGTGCGAGAATAGTCCTTCGAATAAATTACCCATCCTCTATACAATCCAGACTTTGCTCCCAGTGACTACTATCTATTCCTAAATGTGAAAAAATCTCTTCACGGAAAGCGATTTTTGAGGAAAAGTTGGAAGAATAATTTTTACAAGGTTGATAGAAGCTCATTTCTTGATCTAACAAATGTGTTGAAGTTCTAGGGGACTACATTGAAAAACTGAATTTTTCCAAGATCTTCTGAGTTTTCTTTCATCCTTATATAGAGAATAAATTGAACACCCCCTCATATTTTATGCCCAAATTATCGATTTCAATTATAGATTAATTTAATTTGTTGATACATTGAAAAATCAAATTTCAACATGTATTACTTCGAAGAGGACGGGTGGAGAATCACAAGTATTAGGAGTACAAATAAGTTTCCGCCGTTTTATTGTAGATGGCGCGGCACGGAGTTTCGGTTAGCTTTCGCAGATGATAACCGGCTTAAAAAATAGTTTGGACATTCAGGAACAACATAACCTATTAATATCATTGATTTTATTTTGGTAAAATATAATTTCTATGAGTTGAAAATGTCAAAATTTGAGCCAAGTAAGCGTCATTTGCGGGAAATATTAGTTTACTTCTTCAATTCAAAGAAATCTGGTGCTGAGGCGCATCAATTGCTCGTAGAAGCATATAGTGAGGGTGCTTTGATTGAGAGAACGTGTCGAGAGTGGTTTCAAAAGTTTAGAAACGGTGATTTCGACGTAGAAGACAAAGATCGCAGTGGAAGGCCAAAAATTTACGAGGATGCAGAATTGGAGGAATTATTGGAGGAAGATTCATCTCAAACATCAAAATAACTTGCTCTAACATGAAAAGTCACTCAGCAAGCTTTCTTCTATAATAAATATTTAATTTGTGTTAAAAAACGGCGAAAACTTATTTGTACTCCTAATATTAAAGTTCTCAAGTGTTTTTCTACAAGTAAAATTGATGAAGATTATGTAGCTCGATTGCCATAAATATAAATTTTTCGTGAAAATCACAATTATTAAAGTAGAAATACAACATATATTATATTACTATAAGCCTTTGTCTATTTTTTATATTAGGAGTAGAAATAAGTTAGTCCGGTTTCAACAACAGTTGATTATTTCATCTGGCTACTAGTTAATTATTTCATCTGGCAACACCTTCATTTTGAAGTTTCATCATTTGTCTTCTTTCAGTATCGGCTATTTTGCTGAAGTGTAACCAAAATGGTTTCTGCGCGCTCTGAAAATGTCAACTTTCGTACCTAATAATGTGTTTCTGCGGAAGTTTTACTTCATTGCGTCGATATGAAGAATGAGGCTGTCGAAAGTCATCTAAAAGCGTTAAAACGTACTTAGAAACGCTCAAATGGGAAGTCATACTCAACCATCGTACAGCCCAGACATTGAACCTTCCGATTATAATCGCAATATTAAATCAGTAGGTTTGAATTTTTTATATTTCTCCTGTGTCAATTTTGATATATGTTGAAAAATTATAGGAAATAGTGTGAACGCCATCTTAGTTATAGGTAAACTCACTTAACTTTTATTCGGATGCCTACCCTTTCGGCTCAAAAATTTACAGGTACAGACGAGCGTTTAAGACATATCTCAATTAATAGCAGGTATGAATAATTCATCTGAATCAGTAAAATTTTATCAAAAATATAAATACAACACTCCATTTTACAAGGATATCAAACGAGTAAAGTCGTCATACATATACTATATATGAATCATATGAAACCGTTAGCTTACGCAAACAAATATCGAAAAAATATTTACTTTGATTATTATACCTTCAATTCACTGAGCTATCAACAAAATAGGAATTACGGTAGCTCTACGGGTGCAAAATAAATAATTGGAGATATTTTCAAATGTAAAGTGTACTCAGTATTTAAACGTTTCATTATCTGATGATTGTAATTGAGTCGTCAGAAGAATACCATTCAGAAGATAACATATTTCTTATCTTTATGACGTGCATTATTACGTTATATTTATTCATCATATTTATATAACGAATTTGTGGAAAAATATGGGACTCGCGAATGATGAACTCTGTTATTTATTGAAGAATTAAACAATATGCTCCTATTTTATCAAAATTTTCACAATATAAAATATATTGCCTGAAGTAGTTCATTAATTTGTGATAATTCATTTTTAAATGGAACTGTATAAAATATCATATTTATTTATTTATTTAATCACACCGCGATGCTATTTTACATGAAAAATATTCCTAATAAAAAAACCATAACAAAAAAATTAAACCAAAACATTATTTATATTATATGATGTTCTGAACATCTACAAATTCCCCAAATATGACAATAAGCTATACAATATGCATTAATAAGCATATATTATTTAAATGAGCCTGTTCCTAACCAGTCAAAACTTGCGATTCAAAGTGTCTATTCAGAGCAAATATCGAATGTGAGAAGATGTCAACCTGGTAGTTATTTGCTTACTGTTGTGATCTGATTAGAGGATTGCTTACACTATAATTAGATCGTGCAAAACTTATGTGGAAAATCTCTCTAGATCGTAACAGTGCAGGCATACAATTAAGACTTACGGCCAGTTTCATAAACGAAATTAAAGTCTCCTTTTACTGAAAAAGTCTCCCTTAATGATAAAACGTGTTTCATAATCAAATTTTAAGGTTAAAGGGAACTTAAAAGCGTCCTTTATCTTACGGCCGGTTTCATAAACGAAATTAAAGCCTCCTTTTTCCCATAAAGTCTCCTTTAATGATAAAACGTGTTTCATAAACAAATTTTGAGGTTAAAAGCTTCCTTTATCTTAAAGTGAGAAAATCGGCCCTTTACGGCTGGAAAAGGATCCTTTAACGAGAAGCTCGACACTGCGCAGGTGCTCGATACACACGAAAACAGTGGACATAACCTTGTTTTGTCACATCCCATTTTATTTAATTTTAGGGTACTACGAAATATGTTGCACCAAATGTTGAATGCTGATTTTAGTTCTACTTCTTCATCAAATGATGAAGAAATAATTGTGAGAAGACCAAAAATTTACAGGAGAGACATTTTTCCACGTTAGATGATCTAGATTTCTTCTATTGTTTTTGCTTGACAAAACCAACTGTTTAATCTTTGCTTCAAAAAATTGCAGATCAATTGTACTTCCCATTTTACAGGTAAACAAATTTCGATTTATTATTTTGTTGATATAATTTTATGTATACCAAATCATTAAATTGACAATTTCCAGAGGCAGCTGTATTGAACCGATGAACCAACTACTTTCGACATTGAGATTCTATGGAACTGGAAATATATGATCAAACCATCTTTAATAACAGTGTCTTGAAGAGACAATTTGAGAGTGGTAAATTAGGACGGTATTTGTTACTTGGTGGTAGTGATTATAGTTTGCAGACTTATCTTATGACAAAGTTAACGGAAGCTATAACTGCAGCTGAAAATTTATATAAGCAGTCAATTATACAAACCAGAAATGTGGTGGAGAGAAAGTATGGAGTTTGGAAGCGTCATTTTCCTATACTTTCTAAAGGAATGAGTGTTAAGTTAACGACCATAAGGGCAATTATTGTTGCTACCGCTGTTTTGCCCAATATGTAGATATGAACGAAATATTTCCAAATGAATGATTGCAAGAGGAAAAGGACTTTCAAACAAATTCAACTAATGTTAATGCAGCTCGTCAAGCGAGAGTCTATTATTAATAAACATTTTCCTAATTTAAAATAATATTTCTGTGATAATTGAAAATAAATTTGCTTGTCACTTGTGGAACTATTCTTCATATTCAATTTGTATCTTTAACATGACAAGATTTCATATAATTTTTATAAGATTTTATAAGGTATGTATTTAGATAGGCTTCTATGTTTGTATTTCTGATTCATTGTTTTACCTTAGGTAACATCTGAAAAAGTTTCAAGTGAGAATAAAGAAATAAAAATATTATGTGTTATTGAAATTTCGGTTTTTAATTCAAATTTGAGGGGACTTCATAGTCTGCAGCAATGCTGCTTTTTCAGAAAGTTCATTCAATATAAAAAAGATTTAATTATTATTATTTAATTTGCTCTACATCTCCCTAATTTGCAAATCTAATATTTTAAGCTTTGAATGCTCCTCTTCTTTTCTTCTATTCTCTTCCTTGATAGCCACTATCTGAGCTTCTACTAGAGCCATTTTTTTTATTATACATCTCTTTCGTTTCGGCAAGTGGGTTCGTAACAGTTGGGCACAACTGTTTGGAAATTGGCTCCCTCAATTTCAATGGAGCCCCACCACCAGTCAATATGACTGCGTTGAGCAGCTACCACCTTCTAGTTTTAATTTTTATATTATCATATTTGGATTTGAACTGGTCCCCATTTCTCCAATGGAGAACTGTTGCATTGAAAGCAGTTTCTATTCTTTGCCAGACTTTATCCTATAATATTAAAATTCTCTTTTTCAATCAATTCCAAGAGGCATAGTTCCTCCTCTGGGTTTAAAGTAATACTTTTTTTCTCTTTTCTTCCATATACATTCATATAACCCACGTAATAAAATATAACAATTCGAACGTAATAATGATATAAATTTCAATATACTGTCTTCTGCACATAACCATGTTTATGCAAAGATCGATTTATGCTTCTTCTCTTTTTCTTTTTACAAGTTCCAACGCATAACTGACAATTTTTACAGAATATCACCAACTATATTCGTAAAATCACTAGTTCTCAGGATAGCCAACAGTCGGAATCATATGACCGGCGCATTAAAGGAAGTCCAATTTAAAGGATCCTTTTTCATAAAGGGACTTTATCATAAAGGAGCCTTTGGATGTTGTTTATGAAACTGGCCGTTATTCTGCTTGATAGATACTTACTATTGGCGAAGTTATTGATCAAGTTTTTCCTTCTTAATTCTAACGTCCTAAGACTGATTTGTTCTTGAGTATAACTTTCGGATGTTAATGTAAGTCTTAATTTGATAATAGCCCACTTCAAAAATTTTCTTTGAACACGTTCAATACTTTGTTTATGGCAGCTATAAGATGGAGACCAAACAACGGATGAATATTTCAGTATACTTCTAACATTTTTACAATATACTGTTTTCATTGCCTCTATGCTATACAAATTTCTCATTGATCTTTTAATGAATCCTACCATTTTGAAAGCCTTATTAGTCATATATTGTATGTGGGCGATAAAATTCAGTTTTTGGTCGAAGTAAACTCCTAAATCTTTAATAACATATGTGTCTCTCAAGATTTGCTGGTTTAAATGATATTCAAATGTGTAATGTGATTTTAGTCTCCCAAACCTTATTACTTAGCATTTGTGTATATTGAAGTACACTTCATTATTCAAGCACCAATTCATAACTCTCTCAAGATCAAACTGAAGAAGCCTGCAATCATCGGCCGATCTTATTTGCCTAAAAATTTTTGAATTCGTCTGAGAACCATAGGAACAGACTGAACCTAATTGCATCTCCTATGTCGTTGATAAATATCAGGTGTTTTTTTAGAGTGATAGAACTTTCGATAGGGATAACTGTGATTTGACAGAAGGTAGAAGCCATGTTGTATTGACATTTCTGTTCAGCAAGCATTTACAAACTATCATGACAAGACTCACGCCGCAACAACGTTTACAAATTGTTGAAATTTATTTTCAAAATCAGTGTTCTATTCGCCAAACTTATGGAGTACTTCGTGAAATTTATGATTCACATAATCGTCAATCAGAGCAGCTTATTCGTCGATTTATCGATAGATTTCGGACAACATTTTCTCTACTCGATGCAACAACAACAAGACAAAGAACTGTATGTACAGAAGAAAATATCGTTGCCGTAAGTCATAGTGTTAATGATGATCCAGATTTGTCGTTTGACGTTCACAACAATTTGGACTCTACACAATTTTGGTCTACACCTATACAAGATCCAACAGTTCAAGAACTGAAGCCACTTGAACATAATAAGCGTAGTTTGTTTGCTGATTGGGCCTTAGGATAGCTTGAAGTTGATCCACTTTTTTATCGTAAAATTGTGTTTAGTGATGAAGCTCACTTCTGGTTGGACCGATATGTAAACAAGCAAAATTGCCATATATGGAGTGAAAACAATCCTTAAGAAGTTCTGTAGGTTCTATTGCATCCTGAAAAATGCACTGTATGGTGTGCTTTACACGCTGGAGGCATCATCGGTTCATATTTGTTTAAAAACGATGCTTGAGCTAATGTCACATTGAATGGTGTTCGTTACAGATCGATGATCAATGAATATTTGTTTCAAAATTAGAATGGTATCAACCCAGAAGTGTTTTGGTTCCAACAAGACGGTGCTACACCTCATGCTGCTACCCTAACAATTGATTTATTTTTCAATAAAATTCTTTCGAAAGATTTGGCGATAACATTATTTCGAGAAATGGCCCAATTAATTGGCCTCCAAGATCATGCGGCATAATTCCACTGGATCATTTTCTTTGGGGTTATGTCAAGTCATTGGTTTATGCTGATAAACCAGAAACAATAGGCGCTTTTGAAGCCAACATAACTCGTGTTATTGATGAAATAAGACCTGAATTACTCGAAAAAGTGGTCCAAATTTGGTCTGGTCGAATGCGGTTCCTCAGAGCTAGTCGTGGTGGACATATGCCGGAAATTATTTTCCGGGGGGTGCGTGGCAAGTAGCAGGACGTTCGACTACCGATTTGTGACGTATAGGAAGCTCAAATTTCTGGGGTTACAATTCATCCTGTTAACACGTGGAGGTAAGATATAGTGATAGTTATTTGATTTTGATATTTGGATTATTATTTAGGGCCGATAAAGAGATTATCAGAATGATAATTGTTTTCTGAAGATATAGTACATGTTTTGAGAGATTTTTGAATTAACTTATTTGAATATTTAAATATATTAAATATTTCAAATAAATTATATTTTTTGAGAAGTCCTTAAGTTCATAATGGTAAGATCAGAAACAAAATTTTGTCTCCTTTAAATATTTATTCATTAATTTTAATGACTTTTTTATATCTGTTGGTTTATTTATTCTATTTGACATTATATATTGAGTTTTGATTAAATACGTCTATTAAATACAAGCGATGCTTATTGTAGACATTAATTTAATTCTAAAAGATTTTTGAATAAAAATTTTTTTGATATTAAAATTGTAGAAGACTAACAGATTAAATCTGTTTTGATATTCAAATTTTTGAACGACATTATCTTCAAGTAGTGCTCAATAATTATCGCCATTCAAATTGCTCTCAATGAAAAAGAGGCCTATGATATGATTTCAAACATTTCCTGCCCAAACATTAACCTTTTGAGGGAATTGCGTGTGTTCCTTCTCATTCAGTGAGGATTTTCGGTAGACCAGTAGCAGTAGGCAATTTTGACGATTCGCATGGTCTTTAAGAGAAAAAATCAAATCAGAGAACAAAACGTCTACTAATTAGATATTGTTATCCAACATGTCCATCATTTGTTCAGAAAAATAAGTTCTCCCATCAAAATCATCTTCCAAGAGCTCCTGGGTAGGTATTTGCATTTTATTTTGTTTGAATATTTTTAGAATCGATATATGGCTGACATTGAATGTTGTGGAGACATCTCTACTTGATTTATGTGGATTTTCTTCAAACTCAAGCATCACATCTAATTTCACATTGTCACACAGTGTATTAGCAGCTACTTTTTTAATCTGCCTTACATGCCCAAACTCGCGAAACCGCTTTTCTATTTTATTTATTGTCCCTTGAGATATAGGCAGCAAATCCGGAAATTTTTTATGAAAGAAGCGACTTACTTGTTTTTATGTTCGGGTCTTATCTCCGTAACCAATCATTTGTAAAATTGTTATTTTGTACATTTCTGTTAATCAAACCATTATTCAAAATTGAAGTTAATGAAATTCAAAGACAAATTAGACAATTTATAAACTACAACTCATCAGCACAAAACAATTTGCGAAGGCGTTCTAAAGAAACTAACATTGCTACAGAAAGTGTTTTATGTAGTTTTCATGGTACCATCTGGAAAGCACAATGTTATGGTGTTTTTTTTTTCAATCACATCTTGAAGGAAAATAAGTCCTTACACTATATATTAAAACAGTAATTTCCATGGCAACCAACCATCGATATCGCCATCACGTAGTTCAGTATTATTGTAATAAGATTTGGGAATATTCGAGGGAATATTATAATGAATTTCGGTAATCACATGATTTTATTTTTTCTATTTTGATTTTTGCAATAAACATGAAAATGATAATATTTTTGAATAGAGAATGACGCGACTTTTCAAACGATGTATCACAAGCCCATACTTCCTTTTTGAAAAATTGGGGGGTTCTACCTGTCTTTCGAAAGGGGTTTAAGGTTGGGTTCGCATTTTTACATAAAAGAATAACATTTTAAAATTTAAGTTGTTTCAGGATATTTCATGAATATTTACAGTAACGGAGATAATGAATTTATTCCCTTTGGCTTTTCCACACTGTATACCATCCGGCAGATATGCTAGTGCATATGAAATAATGAAAAAAAATTAATCAACATAGGTTTTATAATATTTTATATTCTATATTGAAACATTGGATGACAATATAAATGATGCTTAATTCACAAGATAATCTACATTATTTTATGAATATTAATGATCAGTTTTGCAAGAAATTCAATATACAAACAAGAATATTTATTAACAAATGGATGAACAGTAAAAAAAGTATTATTTGTCTCTCTCAGTTTTGATTCTTTTCACTTGAGGTATTTCGGGATAGTTGTTGCTGTGTCATCTTTTGGAATAAAATTTTTGCGACCATATAAGGAATTTTTTTGAAATAGTCTTGGAATGTTCCGAACAGTTGAATCCTAAAAATATATTTGAGTCAAGGTCTTTCAATGCAGAAAGTTATAGTCAGTTCACGTTGATTGGGATTAAACACGAAGGAGTATCCATTTAATTAATTTTGTAACAATCACGTATGTGAAAGCACAAACTGTGATGACATCATGGCGAGGAAAACAGAGGCCTGCTCTGTTGTTTTTCGTAATGAGATCGATACTAATATTATTATCATGATCTGCAATGAATAGTGTACAATAACCACAATCGAAATTTTTCTGACTGAACGAAATACGTTTCTTGTTATATACTCTGCCAAGAAAGTACCGGGAATTTTCAATTAAAACAACATTTTTACATTTAATCGTCAAAATTTATTGGGTCGCCTTCAAAATAGGCTCCATTTGCTCCAATACATCTATGCCAACGGCACTTCCAATTATCGAAACATTTTTTATAGGCGCTTTCCGGGATGGACTTTAGCTCTCGCGCTGAATTTTGTTTTATGGCTTCAATCGACTCAAAACGGGTGCCACGAAGGGGCAATTTTAGTTTTGGGAAGAGGAAAAAGTCGCAGGGAGCCAAATCCGGCGAATACGGTGGTTGCTGAAGCACGTTTGTTGAGTTTTTGGCGAGAAAGTCAGTCACAATCGTAGCTCGGTGAGAAGGCGCGTTATCGTCATGCAAAATCCATGAGTTGTTCGCCCACAAATTTGGCCGCTTCTTACGGATACGCTCACGCAAACGTTTCATAACGCCTAGGTAATACTCCTTGTTTACCGTCTGACCCTCTGGAACGAATTCGTAGTGCACCACGCCACGGATATCGAAGAAAACAATGAGCATCACATTCATTTTCGAGCGGCTTTGGCATGGTTTTTTCGGTTTCGGCTCATTTTTTGCCACCCATTCCGATGATTGCTGGCTTGTTTGCATATCGTACTCGTAGACCCAGGTCTCATCACCAGTTATAATGCGTTCCATGAATGTAGAATCGGAATTACAGCGATCCAGCATGTCTGAAGCAACCTGTTCGCGATGACGTTTTTGAAGAAAATTCAGGTCTTTCGGTACGAGTCGTGCGGCCACCTTTCTCATGCCCAAAATATCAATCAAAATCGTACGTGCGGACTCGTGGGATATCTTAAGATCATGTGCTATCTCTCTCAAGCTGGTACGACGGTTTTCCAGCACCCTTTCCTTAATTTTATTGACGTTATCTTCGATCGAAGCCGTCGATGGGCGACCACTTCACGACCGTCCTTGAAGGCTCTGTACCACTGATATGCACGAGTTTTCGATAGAGCATTATCAAAAGGCCAAAGGCCTTTTGCAACATTTTCAATGCATCGGCACACGAAAATTCATTTGCAACACAAAACTTTAAACAAATTCTTTGCTCAACGTAATCACCCATAGTAAAAATCGGCACGCACTCTGACATCGACTGACTTAATCAGCTGTTGCAAACACACTAGTTGACAGATCCCGCTCAAGCTTGGCATAGTAATTAAGAACAGTGGTACCAACCTAGGAAAAAATTTTTTTACCTGCCTCATTGCCCGCCAGATTCAAATCGATAATTCCCGGTACTTTCTTGACAGAATGTACCTATATTGGTATTGGCGAAATAATGTTCTCTGTCTCGTTAATACTATCGTCATCAAGAATACCTGCATCCTTCAATTCATCAAGAATGATAGTCACATGAATGCATATTTCATATTGATTTTCATCCCGAATATTTGTTATAATGTTTTCCAAAGTAATGGTTGTGTTAGATTTCATAATGAGAGGCATAATACTTTGCTTACAAAACGTTCTTTCAATTTCGGAAATGGAGCACATGATATTGTGTCCCAGTTTATTGCCTTTATTGGCGAAACTTATCTTCAAGTTTATCTGTTTGAATTTTTCCACATAGGAAATAATTGAACCCTTTATCATTCGAACAATCATGTGACATTTTCATTAAACCCTCCGTTGAATGAATCAATGCAAAGTTTGTTCCTTTCGAAGATTTCCCTGTGCCATTATATTACTGCCAACGAATTAAGCAATTAAGGAATTTTTTCAGAAAATCTACTGCTACATGAGATCTTGAAGTAATATGTTCCATGCATTAAATCCTTAAACTTTGATCCTGTAGTGAAGTTTTAAATCTTAATAATATCCCACTAAATGCAAACAATATTGAAAAATTCAGAAACTTCCTCACAGTTCTAAAATGTTTACTTAGTACTAAAAATTGGCTCATCTACAGCTTGCATTTTGAAGTAGTGGTTATTTCGAGTCTAACAACACTTCTGTCAATCGTGTTTTGACGGAAAGTTAATTTAATATTTGACATTAACGACGTGGGTCGATTAACGCTTGAACAAAACTGGGAAATATTAAAAATTTATTTCCAAAGTGGTGAATCTGCCTCCAAACTGTTAGAAATTCCATAAAACGAAATGCCCTCACGGTAATTTGTGGTCCAATTTGTTCGTGAAAACTGGATCATTATCTCATGAAACATTCACATTGTCATCTAATGAGCGTATCGGAAACATTACAGCTGTAGTCCAGAATGTAGCTGAATATCCACTTGTTGTCATTTCTCGCACTGCTCTGAGAATAATTTTGCATGAAGACCTCGGTTTGAACGGTTACAAAGTTCAGCAAGTGCAAGAAGTGAAACCTTGTGACTATCCTATGCGTTTCCACTTCGCTCAATGGGCAAATGATCGCATGACCGAAGATGTGCATTTTGTCAGAAAAATCATATTTAGCGATGAGGCTCATTTTAATGCCGAAAGACTATTTTTTGTGGGGGTCCTTTGAGATGAGTGCAATGCTAACCATCCAGAAACGATTGATGCTTTGAAACACGATCAAATTTGCCATTCATGAGATTGAGCCAAAACAATCGACTTATCAGAACATTTTATCTGTCTGTATTACTTGAACAACACAAGGAACCAATCACGTCATATGTATGTTAGTCTAGTAACTCAAGTCTTTCGTTGTATTAATGTTAATTTCTTTTAATTACAGATCCTTGGCAAAGGTAATACAGTTTACCGAAAGCTTGGATGATAAAACAATAATCTTTTTATATATATATATATATATATATATATATATATATATATATATAATATTATATATATAATATATATATATATATATATATATATATATATATAATATTATATATATAATATATATATATATATATATATATATATATCTTATATATAATATTATATATATAATATATATATATATATATATCTTATATATACGTTCCCGTACTCCTCCAAAACGGCTTGACCGATTCTCATTAAATTTTGTGAGCATATTGAGTATGTCTGAGAATCGGCCAACATCTATTTTTCATACCCCTTAGTGATAAGGGTTGTCCACCTTTAACATTTTTCGTTAATTTTTAGACATTTTTTTAATTTCTTCATTTTTTTTATTATGTCGCATTAAAAAATACATACAACCCTAAATTTTTACCCATTTATCACCAACCCCTATTTTTTAGTAGCCATTTTAGTAATTTAATCATCTGTCAAGAAAGTACCGGGAATTATCGATTTAAATCTGGCAGGTTATCGATTTAAATGAGGCAGGTAAAATTTTTTTTTTCTAGGTTAGTACCACTGTCCTTAATTACTATGCCAAGCTTGAGCGGGATCTGTCAACTAGTGTGTTTGCAACAGCTGATTAAGTCAGTCGATGTCAGAGTGCGTGCCGATTTTTACTATGGGTGATTACGTTGAGCAAAGAATTTGTTTAAAGTTTTGTGTTGCAAATGTATTTTCGTGTGCCGATGCATTGAAAATGTTGCAAAAGGCCTTTGGTGATAATGCTTTATCGAAAACTCGTGCATATCAGTGGTACAGAGCCTTCAAGGACGGTCGAAAATGAAGGCCAAAGCCGCTTGAAAATAAAGCTGATGCTCATTGTTTTCTTCGATATCCGTGGCGTGGTGCACTACGAATTCGTTCCAGAGGGTCAGACGGTAAACAAGGAGTATTACCTAGGCGTTATGAAACGTTTGCGTCAGCGCATCCGTAAGAAGCGGCCAAATTTGTGGGCGAACAACTCATGGATTTTGCATGACGATAACGCGCCTTCTCACCGAGCTACGATTGTGACCGACTTTCTCGCCAAAAACTCAACAAACGTGCTTCAGCAACCACCGTATTTGCCGGATTTGGCTCCCGGCGACTTTTTCCTCTTCCCAAAACTAAAATTGCCCCTTCGTGGCACCCGTTTTGAGTCGATTGAAGCCATAAAACAAAATTCGGCGCGAGAGCTAAAGTCCATCCCGGAAAGCGCCTATAAAAAATGTTTCGATAATTGGAAGTGCCGTTGGCATAGATGTATTGGAGCAAATGGAGCCTATTTTGAAGGCGACCCAATAAATTTTGACGATTAAATGTAAAAATGTTGTTTTAATTGAAAATTCCCGGTACTTTCTTGACAGAGTGGTATATATTATATATATATATATATATATATATATATATATATATATGTATATATTTCGCAAGTGGCACACCTATAAAAATTTCATAGCCATAAAATTGCTACAGCTGAAAACAAATGACATAAAATATTGTTCAACAGTTGACAGGTAAAAACCGGAGTAAAAATCTATATTCAAGAGGCAACTTTCAGGAACTGGTAGAGAAATTCAATGAACGCTTCATCAACATTGGACCCACATTGGTTTCTGATCAACCAAAACCTCCTAAAAAGCAAAAACAAAGCTTAGAAAAATTATAACTGTAGAAACTGCCATATACAAATAACATCATAATGTCACTCGAACGAGGCGAAGTCCCTCTTGGTGTATTAATAGGATTGTCAAATGTATTTGATACTACTGACTACAGTATACTTCTTCAGAAATTAAAATACTATTGTGTTAGAGATAAGCAGCTAAAACTGGTCAAGAGCTATTTAGAGAACAGAAGACAAAGAGTGATGGTGTCAGATAGAAAGCGCAAGTATCTCTTAGCGAGCTTATACATAGACAGGCGTCCCCGAGGGGGTATTATGAGTCCAGTTCTATTTGTAATCTACATCAATAATTTACCCGAATACTTTACTATGGATATTTTCAAGATCATAGTGTATGCTGATGATACAAGTGCCTTGATCCCCTCTCCAAATGTGGCAGTGTCTGTCGAAAACTTCAATACCTTAATGAACACAAGAAGTCAATGGTGTGCTGAAAAAGTAGTCATCAATACTAATAAGACCGAATGCATTATATTCAAGACTGATAGGGCCAACAGAAAATACCCTCAAAGTATTGGATATGAAGACACCCAATCAATTTTTTTCAACTCTGCTAAATTTCTAGTTATACATGTTGATCAACATCTCAAATCACTATATCAAACTGAAGCTCTCGTGTAAAAATGCGGGTGTTGTGAGGGAGCTTCCACCTCTTATTTAGGGAGACGGCGTTTCGTTTCCGAGCATGCGCATCTGAAACTCATCAGACAGGCTGATGCGCATGCTCTGCCTGTGAATATGTTATTTAGGAAAATAGAACTCTAGTTAAATTCTATCTCTTTCAGAAAAACTGTTTTTCATTTTGTTTTACAAGGTGACCCTATAATCTTCGAGAATTCTTTGAATACTGTCACTCGAAGAGAATTTTGAATAATTCTACTGTACTTCTTTAACAATCATGATTTTTAACTTGTTTTCCCATACTTCATTGTAGATGATGTGGAAAATTAAAAAACATTATCTTTTCATATATTTGTTATCCTTATTCTCCAAAATCTTCCTTGGAGATCCTTCAGAATCTGCAACTTATGCAAGTTAAGAGATCAGATGTGTTCTAGTTACGCTTTCTTACCGTATCCTAACGCCACTAAGGAACAGCACTGTTAAGTTTTGATCCAAAGGTGAAATGGTGGCCCGCCACCCTAGCGAGAAAATTTGTTTCTGGGCCAAAATGCCAACCCGTAACGAAGAGGAATCCCCGCTTACGACTCTAACGTTTTAAGCACCAAATCCACCGGCGCTCATATAGATTTGAATCCAAAAATAAAAAATAAAACGATATTTTGCTAGAAAGATGAGTATGACGCACCTGTATATAGTTTATAGTCAATTATCTCTCTTGGCACATGAAAAAGTATTTTTTATACAAATGATGAAGAAATTGGTGAATACCAAAATTGGTACCTTAAACTTATGGATTCGAATAACATTAATCAGCTGGTAAAATTGTACAAAGAGAAATTTTGGTGTCCAATTGTTCTTAATTTGATGAAGTCTTAAGCTTATATTTGTTATTTTCAGTATTCGACATACAGGTACATATTGAAGCTCTTAAATTATGACGGATGTTGCGAGAGAGCTTCCACCTCTTAGTTAGGGAGACGGCGTTTCGTTTCCGAGCATGGGCATCTGAAACTCATCAGACAGGCTTGATGCGCAGGCTCTGCCTGTGACGCCGGTGACCATGCGTCCGCTTGGAGCGCTGATTTTCAAACGCAGTGCCTTACTCTATTTGAACCTGGCGGGGACGGTTAGTCACGATTCTTATGACTGGTCGGGTCCTCTATCGGTACGCCGGTCAAACTACGATAGAGCAAGGCAGGTTTCTGGACGAGGAGCGAAGAAGTTGTTCGCTACATACTCCCCCTCCAGTGAGCGTCGATATGGGGACGAAATAGGACGTTGGGTGCAGGCAAGGATACAGTCCGCCGCTGGGCTGGTCGCTGTGCAATCTCCAGCGGGGATCTGCGGAACGTGAGGAAAGGGCCATCTCGGAAATATGGATAGGGGGCAATTAGGGCCACCTAATGAATCGGTTTGTTCGCTCTTGAAGCAAACCCTCCCAATCAAGTCGGGGTCACCAATGAAGCTCTCGAGTGAATTCGGATGTTGCGAGGGAGCTTCCACCTCTTAGTTAGGGAGACGGCGTTTCGTTTCCGAGCATGCGCATCTGAAACTCATCAGACAGGCTTGATGCGCAGGCTCTGCCTGTGACGCCGGTGACTATGCGTCCGCTTGGAACGCTGATTTTCAAACGCAGTGCCTTACTCTATTTGAACCTGGCGGGGACGGTTAGTCACGATTCTTATGACTGGTCGGGTCCTCTATCGGTACGCCGGTCAAACTACTATAGAGCAAGGCAGGTTTCTGGACGAGGAGCGAAGAAGTTGTTCGCTACACACTCCCCCTCCAGTGAGCGTCGATATGGTCACGAAATAGGACGTTGGGTGCAGGCAAGGATACAGTCCGCCGCTGGGCTGGTCGCTGTGCAATCTCCAGCGGGGATCTGCGGAACGTGAGGAAAGGGCCATCTCGGAAATATGGATAGGGGGCAATTAGGGCCACCTAATGAATCGGTTTGTTCGCTCTTGAAGCAAACCCTCCCAATCAAGTCGGGGTCACCAATGAAGCTCTCGAGTGAATTCGGATGTTGCGAGGGAGCTTCCACCTCTTAGAAGGGAGACGGTGGTTCGTTTCCGAGCATGCGCATCTGAAACTCATCAGATAGCCTTGATGCGCAGGCTCTGCCGGTGACGCCGTGACCATGCGTCCGCTTGGAACGCTGATTTTCAAACGCAGTGCCTTACTCTATTTGAACCTGGCGGGGACGGTTAGTCACGATTCTTATGACTCTATCGGTACGTCGGTCAAACTACGATAGAGCAAGGCAGGTTTCTGGACGAGGAGCGAAGGAGTTGTTCGCTACAATATTATCAGAGTCAAATTTCCCCTAGTTTGGACCTAATTTTTTTATTCCAATAACGTCAATTTTTTAAGTCTTCATCCAAATTTGATATGATTGAACTGTAAAAAAAATTATGTTTTGGTACATTGCGATAAGTCACCCTTTATATCCCCCAAGGACAGATGTGGAATGAAGGTTATTCAGACTCAACTACATGCCCTTCAACTTCATACCAAGTTAATGCCTGCCGTCGTGAAATACCTTGTATAAAAACAGTTGTTATTTTTCTTTCAGTTCAGTCCTCATGAAATACTCTCATATCACAGAACATTGACCACTGATATGGAAATTACGTCTTCTATCATTCATTAAAAGGTGTACCTGTCTTCAGGGGTCAGCTATATCTTAACATTTTGATTCATCACCTTGAATTTTCCATCTTTTCAACAACTGTTGAGAGAGATTTAAATGATTCTGAAATGAAGCTACTGCAGTATCAGTAGCTTTATGGAGGTATCATCCGCATCTCTACCAATTATTTGATTTTTCTGTTAAAACCAAGTGTAAATTGTTGATCAGAAGGATATTTTTGGGTTTCCTTTGTAAATAACAAGTTGTCTCTAATTTTACCATACTATATTTCTTCAGATCACAATACAATAATAAAACATTAAAATAAGTATGACCAAAGTGAAAGCTTCATCATATACCATTTACCCACAATAATGAATTACTTATAACTTTGTATATACCAAAAATGAATAAGACTAAAATGTTCAGTACATTTTTTGTGAATCTCTCTAATACAGAAATAACAGTGAAACTTTAATGACTAGCAAATAATCTGAACTATTTAGAAATATTCAATAACAATTCATGTATTAAAAATTCATGATGAACCTCAATATACAATGTGAGTGTTTTAACATAATGTTTCCATTTCTGAAAAATCTTATATTAGTTATTAATGAAATGTTCGGATCTAACTACAAAGGAATAATTGTTTATTGTGAATAGGACAACAATTCTTGAGGTTGCAACACTATATACATTCATTATTTATAATTGCCTATCCGTGACTTCTCAATTCTTGAAGTTTCTGACAAGAATGAAGTGGCATGTTATGAGCACTTTGAAATAAATCTTTATCCCCAAAGTTCCTTGCTTTCCAAATTATTGAATCACCTGAAAAAACATATATTTTGAATAACTGTTTCAGAAATTAAATTCAGTATACTCTGAATCATAAGAGAATGAAAATCAATTATCAATTCCAATACATAAGAACGGAGTTATACCCTTATCAAACATAATCAACATACATTCTGTCAAGAAAGTACGGGGAATTATCGATTTAAATCTGGCGGGGCAATGAGGCAGGTAATTTTTTTTTCCTAGGTTGGTACCACTGTCCTTAATTACTATGCCAAGCTTGAGCGGGATCTGTCAACTAGTGTGTTTGCAACAGCTGATTAAGTCAGTCGATGTCAGAGTGCGTGCCGATTTTTACTATGGGTGATTACGTTGAGCAAAGAATTTGTTTAAAGTTTTGTGTTGCAAATGAATTTTCGTGTGCCGATGCATTGAAAATGTTGCAAAAGGCCTTTGGTGATAATGCTCTATCGAAAACTCGTGCATATCAGTGGTACAGAGCCTTCAAGGACGGTCGTGAAGTGGTCGCCCATCGACGGCTTCGATCGAAGATAACGTCGATAAAATTAAGGAAAGGGTGCTGGAAAACCGTCGTACCAGCTTGAGAGAGATAGCACATGATCTTAAGATATCCCACGAGTCCGCACGTACGATTTTGATTGATATTTTGGGCATGAGAAAGGTGGCCGCACGACTCGTACCGAAAGACCTGAATTTTATTCAAAAACGTCATCGCGAACAGGTTGCTTCAGACATGCTGGATCGCTGTAATTCCGATTCTACATTCATGGAAGGCATTATAACTGGTGATGAGACCTGGGTCTACGAGTACGATATGCAAACAAGCCAGCAATCATCGGAATGAGTGGCAAAAAATGAGCCGAAACCGAAAAAACCACGCCAAAGCCGCTCGAAAATGAATTGTTTTCTTCGATATCCGTGGCGTGGTGCACTACGAATTCGTTCCAGAGGGTCAGACGGTAAACAAGGAGTATTACCTAGGCGAGTATCCTGCAAAAGTATATATATATATATATATATATATATATATATATCATCTGTCTGATTCTGTAGATATGGAAGTGCAACACACTTTTGCAGGATCCTGTATAGTTGGTTGTTTTGATAACACATTTTGTTCTTTCATTTTACTACTCTGTCAAGAAAGTACCGGGAATTTTCAATTAAAACAACATTTTTACATTTAATCGTCAAAATTTATTGGGTCGCCTTCAAAATAGGCTCCATTTGCTCCAATACATCTATGCCAACGGTACTTCCAATTATCGAAACATTTTTTATAGGCGCTTTCCGGGATGGACTTTAGATCTCGCGCCGAATTTTGTTTTATGGCTTCAATCGACTCAAAACGGGTGCCACGAAGGGGCAATTTTAGTTTTGGGAAGAGGAAAAAGTCACAGGGAGCCAAATCCGGCGAATACGGTGGTTGCTGAAGCACGTTTGTTGAGATTTTGGCGAGAAAGTCAGTCACAATCGTAGCTCGGTGAGAAGGCGCGTTATCGTCATGCAAAATCCATGAGTTGTTCGCCCACAAATTTGGCCGCTTCTTACGGATACGCTCACGCAAACGTTTCATAACGCCTAGGTAATACTCCTTGTTTACCGTCTGACCCTCTGGAACGAATTCGTAGTGCACCACGCCACGGATATCGAAGAAAACAATTCATTTTCGAGCGGCTTTGGCGTCGTGTATATATATATATATATATATATATATATATAGAAATATACTGAAAAACGAAAGTGGGATTATGTGTCAGTCCCGGGACTTAATGATTCATCTGGTATGTGTGATTGCACAACCATTTCATAGGCCATAATACATTTTGAGTGAAAATTTGAATAGAACTATTTTCATTAAAGCAATGAAAAACCAACTGTATCAGCTACTATATTTTATTAGAAAATTACAACAGTATATTAGAACCTTGAAGCATGTCAATGAGTTTATATTTTGCATCACTTTACATCCATTTAAAATTTCTGCAAAAGTTGAGTTTTTCATTAATGAAAATAGTTCTATTCAAATAAATTAAGTCGGCTGATCTGTACCAAATATCATTTATTTATTTGAATATGATAATGCTTATTATGAGCATTACGGCATATTATGGTCTGACTTGAGCATGAGGAAAGTTTTTTCTGCGTTTGTAACGTGAAAATATCAGGAATACATTTCTTTTCTTGAATTAGCTCGCAGAGCTATGTCTTGTATGTCTAGATGGCGCTATTATATGATTATTACCTTAGTGTCTCTGTGTATAGCGAATATAGATACTTGACAGATTTGTAGTCACTGACATACATATTGCACTGATGAAATCCAATCAGTAATTGTCATTATAAAATAAAACACTTGTTTACATTTTCTACTTTATTTTTGGTATTGACGTACGTTTCGTCTTTGCTAGAAAGACTTCATCAGAATACGAAGTAACAGTTGTTGTACAATGAATTTATAAGATTTTTTACAGAAGGTGTACATGTGTTTTTAATTGTTCGTCGGGTTGGTTTTCTCAAAGAATATTCCCTTCAGAATCGTGTTCACTCGATCCCTTGTAAATATTGAATAGAGGGGTGTAATAAAAATCTATTTGTTCATTTACTAGGTTATTGCTGTTTTTATGTTTATTTATTTCGTAAATTTCCCATAAGTTCAATTTTAGACCTCTATTTTCAACATGTAGAATTTCTATTTCTTTTGTGAAAGAATGGTTATTTTCAAGAAGGTGTTTAGCATAATGTGAATCTTTTTTATTTTTATCGAAACTTCTTTTATGTTCTGTTAGGCGTGTACCGAAATTTCTACCTGTTCTACCAATATAAATCTTTGGGCAATCTGGGCAAGTGAGTTTGTATACACCTGATAATTGAAGTTTATCTTATCAGGTGTATACAAACTCACTTGCCCAGATTGCCCAAAGATTTATATTGGTAGAACAGGTAGAAATTTCGGTACACGCCTAACAGAACATAAAAGAAGTTTCGATAAAAATAAAAAAGATTCACATTATGCTAAACACCTTCTTGAAAATAACCATTCTTTCACAAAAGAAATAGAAATTCTACATGTTGAAAATAGAGGTCTAAAATTGAACTTATGGGAAATTTACGAAATAAATAAACATAAAAACAGCAATAACCTAGTAAATGAACAAATAGATTTTTATTACACCCCTCTATTCAATATTTACAAGGGATCGAGTGAACACGATTCTGAAGGGAATATTCAGGTGTACACATGTACACCTTCTGTAAAAAATCTTATAAATTCATTGTACAACAACTGTTACTTCGTATTCTGATGAAGTCTTTCTAGCAAAGACGAAACGTACGTCAATACCAAAAGTAAAGTAGAAAATGTAAACAAGTGTTTTATTTTATAATGACAATTACAACTGATTTCTACCAAGCAACGGCCCAATCTATCATAAATCCAATCAGTTTGAATCGTGCGCATGTTTACAATTTGCCCCTAATCAACCAAACCTCATCGAGTTTGTTTGAGTATAGAATTATTATACAGATGTATGTTCCACTGTCCCGATTTGTAGAACTTTCTATTACCATAGCTCACACTCCTTATTAATGAAAATAGTTCTATTCTAATTTTCTCTCAAAATGGATCATGGCCTATGAAACGGTTGTGCAATCATTAAGTCCCAGGACTGACAAACAATTCCACTTTTGTTTTTCAGTATTATCAACATTCATAAGATACTTCAGTCTTGGTCAAAAGTGAAGTGACTTACATCTGCTTTGTTTTAATGGTGAATCAAAAACGAGTTTCGTGTGTTATTGTTTTTTAATGGAAAAAAATACCGTCCAAGCTCAAGAATGGCTTGAAAAGTGTTATCGGAAAAAAGTTCATCAAAAACGAACATTTGTCAATA
Source organism: Megalocaria dilatata (assembly GCA_034642435.1). NCBI lineage: Eukaryota > Metazoa > Arthropoda > Insecta > Coleoptera > Coccinellidae > Megalocaria > Megalocaria dilatata. The sequence continues at coordinate 94,159,446 of CM067854.1, forward strand.
GTATGCGGGTTTTAGGTCGAAAATCCACCGAAGACGTGGAGCGCTTAGGTGTCCAATTGATGTGGCTTTGTCAGAAAACATTCCGAGATTTCTGAAAATTGTTATGTCCGATCGTAAAGTAAAGTTGCAAGAGAAAGCAGCCATCCTAAAGATGTCCAAATGTAGCGTGTTCAAAATTGTGCATGAAAATTTGAGTATGACAAAAGTTTCCTTCAAGTGGGTGGAGCGTCTGCTCACAAAGGAATAGGAATAACAAAGATTGAGAACGAGGGTTGAAGCTATTTACGGGTGATAAAAAAGATTTTTTGCATCGGTACATAATAATGAAATATTAATTCATCACTATAGGCTGGAGTCGAAAAAATGGTCAGCTGGAGAGGAGAGGGCGAGAGTCTGCAGAAGCGTCCGAAGGCAGCAGGCAAGGTGATAGCCTCTGTATTTTGGAGACCCACAAAATTTGCTCACTGACTTTCTTACGAAGGGCCAGAAGATCAGCAGCGACTACTACATTGCGTTATTGCATTGATTGGATGATGCAATCAAGTTGAAAAGGTCTCGCATGACAAAGAAGACAAGATGAAAAAACAATGGTGAAATTGAACAATTTATGATTCGAATTGCTTCCACACTCCCTCATATTCACCAGATTTGACCTCATCTGACTTCTATTTCTTTGTATATCTCAAAACGTTGCTGCAAAAAGAGATTTGGCTCCAATGATGAGATTTTAATCACAACTAATGCCTAGTTTGACGGTAAAGACAAATCATCCTATAAAAAAGACATGAAATGTTTAGGTTGTATTGCTATGGAAAGTGACTATATTGATGAATATAGACCAATTTAGCAAAAAAAAAATATTTTTACTGGTTGTTCCCAGGAATTAACGATTCATATGATATATATTTCATGTGAATATTACTAATAATTACCAACTTTACAGAGAACTGAAAATCAACAATGACACAAACCTGAGGATACTCTACAACAGACTCAACAAAGAAATTCACAAACTCATAACTGAATATAGGTTGACCAATTGGGTCCTAACATGTTAAAAAAACAATAAACTCAAGGGCAGGAACTATTGGCAAGAAATAAAGAAGCTAACAAGATACAACACAAAAGCCAGCATGAGTCAAATTACGAAAAATAAAGAAAACATACAATACAGATGAAGAAATAGCCTTAGCGTTTAAAGAATATACATTTACTTCAAAGAACAACACAATTCTGAATCAAAACTTGAAAACTCAAATAGAAAACTACAGAAAAGCAGCAAATTCAAATAGTATAGGAAAATACTACACCAATTAAGTTTCAGAGTTCATGATGATGTTAGGAGGATGTACAACCACTACCTGAATACCAGATACTTCCCAACAGAGTGAAAAAGGGAACTATTATAACAATCCACAAACACCATACAGACTACATCCAGCTATTGGCCCATCACCCTTGTACAAGTTTTAGGCAAAGCATTAAAAAAAGTCGTGAAAATTCATCTCTAAAATTCGGTTGGATAAAACATGCCTCTTTCACAGTTTAGATTCAAAAGAAATATTCAAGAATCCACCCATTAGTAGCTCTAATATCGAACATACAAACCACAATGAAAAAGGTCAGCAGCCATATTCATGGAAGTAAAGAAAGCGTTTGATAGTTTATGGCATGATGGTCTTCTGCAATTGGACACCCCAGTTTACCTACATAATGTTATAGGAAACTTTTTAAGGGACAGGAGCATGAGGGGTCAAAATCAACAAGCATTTCTCCGCATCGTTCTTCCCCAACAAGGTGTGCTGCAGGGCTCTCATTTGTCACCATTTCTATATAATAATAAAAATCATTTATTTGACAGATAAAATAAAACTGTACAATAAATGCCAACAACAAATTCCAAGGTAAGACAAAAGGGAGGTTAAAAGACAATTTAAAAAAGATACTAGTTCAATTGTCAACTGTGTTCACACAAATATATAATATTTATGTAACGATATCTACAGGTTAACAGAAGAACTGAAAAGTTACATTCTCCAACACGCCGATGACACAGCGCTCGCAATACACAGCAAGAATCTGAAGGACACAAGGAGGAACTACAAAGTCTATGTAACAAAATCATGACATGGATGAAAAAGTGGAGAGTTCTACCAAACCCTGACAAATCTAAATTAGTAATATTTGGCCATACACTATTAGACAAATAACCAACCATCAGAATGCTGTAACATAATATAAAACAAGTCCAACACGCTAAATACCTAGAAATCACAGTGGATAATAAGACCAATTTTAAAATACATTACCGTAATAAAAAAAGAGAAATAATTGCTAGATCAAAACACTTTCGATTCCTCACCTACACAAACCGCCGCATAAACTACAACAGCTTCAGGAATCTAACAAACTATTTGCAGACTGATATTAGAATATGTACATCTAATATATAATAACTGTAGTAGACCCACCCTTAATAATATCAAAGTAACAGAACGCAGTAGTTTAAGGATATTGAGTAAGATATGCCATCCATGAAATCCACTTCACCACCCACCGAATGACCTCTATGAAAAAATGAACACACCTGATTCTCAGTAGAATTCAGACCTTGGGAAAGAAATTTGTGAGCAAACCACACAAGGTGCACACCCTCCAGACCTGTATCAAGAACAGAAAATAAAGTACCCGATCAAACCCCTCTTGGGGTGCAATAAGAAGCCTTCCCAGTGGAGGCGATGGTAGCACTGTGGACCCACACTTTAGATTTTTATCCCAAAAATCATGTAACTTCTTTTTCAATACTATGTACATAAAGAATCTATTTTATACTGGCAGAAAGACGCAAGTCGTTAATCATTTAGTAGAGCAATAAACATCTTTTCTCTTTCTTTTTACTAATAATTTGTTTAAAAGAGGCTGTCAAACAAAAACTAGATATTTGATATGAAAAATTAGTTTAAACACAAATGAATGTGAAGTGATGCAACTGTTAAACTATTATACTATAAAAAGATCCATATCTATTAAATGAAATAAAACAACAATATAGAAGCACCGACATGCTTAAAAGGCCTAATATGCTGTTGTAATTTTTTAATAACGATTAACTTTTCCATTGAGAATTTTTTTCTTCAAGTTCAAAAAAAAATTTCACTTTAATTCAAATATGTAAAATAACTACACATATATATTTCATATGATATAATGTGTTTATCATACTTAAATGAGTCCTAATGTTTATGTTGACTAAACGTCCAAGATAATTAATAATAGTAATACTAGATTTTGGAAAAAACTGCCTTTTTCACCAATGATGGCCCGCTTGAATACTAAGTGAATCAGTGCTTCACTTCTTTTGTTAAATGAAAAAATTATTACTGACACTTCATATTTTAAATTAATGAAATATTCATTAAATATACAATTTTTCAAAGATGTATAAGCGTTATCCATATCAACAACTTTAGCTTCCCCTGAATAGCGATCGATACTAATAAACAACAAACCTTCAAATAAATAGGAGCAATTACAATCTATGTGTCATTTTTATGACAGCAGCAATAGGCTGCTTTGGGCCTATTTTGTTGGTTGTCATGGCAACTGGATATTTACTTTGAATGGATGAATCTACAAATTGTTGTGATTTTAACGATACCACGAGCCCTAGGTATTATACAAATTATTATGATTCTAGCACTACCACAAGCTCTAGATTCATTTCTTTTAGGGCCTAATTCATATTCATCCTGTTGGCTGATTTTGAATTACCTAAAATGAGTTTGATATCAGTTTATAAACCTGTTTATGTTATGTTGGAAACAAACAGCTCTTGAAAAGTTAAGGATATTAAATTAATTTGTGTTTTCCACCTGTATTTACCCTCAATACAAAGGATGACTACCACGTGCATTAATAACTGTTTGGAATCTTCTCTGGATGCGTTTCACATAGTTATTAACAATATCCTGTTCAATTTGTTTCCAAAGTTGTGACAGAAGATCTCTCTTGAACAGAGCAGTGGTTCCTGCGAATGAATGTGTCCACACCTGTACAGGCTCATTATCAGAAAAATGTGGACTCTTCAGTAAGAAGTACATATTCATCTCGCCTGTGTAACCGCTCCATTGTCCATTCTAATCTTTTGAACTCTTCTTAACAAGTGTTGATATTAGATTGACTTTTCATAGAGATGTCTTCTGACTGTACTTAGGGAAACTGAAGTATTTGTGACATCTTGAACACGTTAGTTTACCATACTGCAACTGCTCAGAGGCTATCTTCTCACCAAAAGAGTTAAAAGACGATATTCTACTGGCATTGCAGCACATGGTCTACCACTTCTGGGTCTTTAACGAACAGTTCCAGTGTAGCCAGCTAATGTGGTATCACATTTTGGCTAACACTGGAGAGATTGGCCACTTGCACTTGTGCTTGATCAGCCAAAGATGGTTGGTATGGCTTTCCAGTTTAGCATGATGTTTCTCGCTCTTCTCTTTTATGACATCGTTCACATAGGAGACTCGTAAATATTGTGCTAAGAGTTTCTTGATACTTTCTGGAATATTGTGTATTCTCTTCCTTTCTTCAGTCTCTGAAGTAGTAACTTGAGAATTCTTTTAAATTCTTCTAGTGCTTCATTCACTTCATTTGTATTCCATAGCTGATTTCGATATTTATCAGTTCCTTGACTATGTGCCTATATTCATCCCAGTTTGTCTTTCGATTATAGAGCTTAGGAGTAGGTTTTTTGTGTATTACAAAACTACTTATTACTGCTATGATAAGAGAGTGGTGGGAGGATAGCTCATAGCTTGGGACATAGAAGGTAGATACACATTTGTTATGAAGAAGTACAACAGGTCAAGAGTTTTGTTAGGGTCTGTTGGAAAGTAGGTAGTTCTTCCTGTTGACAAGAAAGAGTAGTTGAATTCTTGTATCAGCTCTGCTAGTTCTCTGCCTTTTATTTTTGTTAGCCTTGATCCGAACATAGTGTGCATGCTGTTATAGGCACCTCCAGCAATAAATTTAGGTCCTAGTGTTTGAAAGAAATCTCTGAAATTTTCTTTTTTGATATTATGTCTTGGTGAGCAATATACTGCAGCAGATCATAGTAGTACGAGAGCCCATGACCAAAACCATGTCTCATAGCAATACGGCAAAAACCCTATAAAATCGTTAGATTGTATGATTCTGAACCGGACTAGGTGTGTAGTAACGGTCGAAAGTGTAGCAACTGCGTGGGAGGCCATTTCTGCTGTGTCAAAAAAAGGCAGTCGGTATTATAGCAATACGTCTGATAGTGAAAATGTACATAGATTCTATAATTGTATTACGAAAAAGTTTGTTTTCAGACATTTTGTGCGTAGCACATAGCCTGAGCGCATTTTTGAAAATGTCAACAAATTTAGCCGACCTGTATCATAGCAATACGGATAATTTTTTTTTTTAACTTTTGCCATGATTACCAAAAACCTGTTTTCAGACACTTTAAGTGTAGCATATACTCCCAAAAACGAAAATAACGTTTCGGAGTCGCCTGGCCGACGCCTCTGTTAAATGTTTTTTTTAAATTTACAGCCTTCATAGATATTCAAGAATCTCCCTTGTCTATTATATGTACTTTGACAGATGACAGATGTCATTACTTATTTCTTTTGTAAAAGTTACTCAAATTTGCTTTAAATAAAACCAAAACTATCAAATCAATCAGTATTTAATTCCAACAGCCTCAGCGCTTGTTACGCTCCTGCCCCTTTCTTATACTATTACTATTATACAGCACACTCGGCAGCTGCTCCAAACGTTGGAACGACGCTCACTTACCATAGTTGTCATGCGTTGTGCGGTTGTGGTGATGTAAAATGTTGGACCTGAGTTGTGTGTTTTGTAAAGAAACAACGATTGAGAAAGGGAAAAAATTTACCGAAGAGACGCTGAAAAAGTGCAAAGAAGTGGCCGAATATCGGAGTAAAAAGCAGAGAGTAAGCAGGAAATCGATTTACTCCGAAATCGAGTTGCCACGTGGTATCGACACGGACATAGGATACCATAGGATACGAGAATATTTTGTAACTTTGAATAAACCGTTTTTTTTTCAACTTCATCCCAGTTTCCTTTTGTGCGATTTATTTCAGTCCTTCAACTTCAATGTTACGGTTTCGGGTAAATTCTTTGTTAATTATCATGTCATAAATTCAGGGTCGCAACGTATTCATTGGTTTGTAACAGAGAATTCAAGATGCCTCAATACGATTTTTAAATGATATCTGAGTATCGAAAAGTTGTCTGATAGAGAAGATGCTACACTTAATTTGTCTGATATAAATTTTTTGCACATGTGGACAACTTATTTTATCATGCTCAACAATTTTCAGACATATTGCTATGATACCGATCGGTCAAATTTGTTAACATTTTCAAAACGGTCTCAAAATTTAATGCGTTCACATTTCCGTCTGAAAATTGTTTTGTTCGCATCAAATAACCAAAATTTACTAATAAAAAAGATTTTCAGACGTATTGCTGAGACATTTTTTTTGTCTCATTTTTAATTTTTTTAAGTGATTTTACGGGTTTGCGCTACACCACTAACGTCTGAAAAATATGTTTCCGGTATCTCAGAAGTATCATTCAACTACAGTCTGCAAATCAGACATATTGCTATGATGCAGTTCGGTAAAATTCTTTGACAATTTTGAAAATTCGGTCAGATCAAACGCTACGCGGAAAATGTCTGATATTGGTATTTTCGAGTTCACGATAATCGTATCTATCGATTTGATGCGGTTTTGGCTGTATTGCTATGAGACAAAAATTTCAGAAATCAGAAATAGTTTGTCTGATTTAAAAGTGGCAATTTTGATTTGAATGACAAAGAATGACCTGGAGCGCCACCAAAGTTTGAGGATGAACAATTAGAGGCAAGGCTTAATGAAGATCCATTACAAACGCAAGAGGAACTCGCAAAAACACTTAAAGTCATTCAAACAGCCATTTGCCATCGTTTAAAAGCAATGGGAATGATCCGAAAGATAGGAAATTGTGTGTCGAATGAAAGGAAGCAAAGAGGGGTCGGACGCCATTCTTACACATGTGAACAACTGCTCCAACGGCAAAAAATAAAAGGTGAGTGGCGATGAAAAGTGGGTACATTACGGTAATGCAAAACATGGGGCAATGTATCATGAACTGTCAAGTTGAATTTTTATGAGGAGTAGATCGTAACGTGTATTTAGTGGGACCAGTTGAGTGTGGTATTATGAGCTGCTACAATCGAATGAAAGGATCACAGGAGAAGTCTTTCCGACGACAATTGATGGGTTGAAGCCGAGCATTGCGATAAAAACGGCCGCAATACGCCGACAAAGTTCTTTTACAACATGATGCATATTTCGCCGTCCGTTAAAACGTACTTAGTAACGATCAAATGGGAAGTCCTATCCCCTATTGCTATGAGACAAAAATTTTGGTTGTGGGCTCTCGTACTATTGGGCAGAGTTTTGATTTTTATCACTGTAGCTTGCAAGTAATCCTCTTCATATTTTGCCATCTCCACATGGTTTATGGTATTCTTGATGATGAGAGCAATGCCAGCATGAGCTCTTTTATCTGGGTGGTTTGTGCAATATGTGATGTAATTTGGTATGTTAATGTGTGATTTCTGTGTAAAATGGGTTTCATTTATCAGAAGGATATCTATGGAGTTCTGGTGGAAAAAATATTCAACTTTGTTTTTATGTTGCAGAAAACCATTAGAATTCCATTCAGCTATTTTTATGAAATTACTGAATTTTTGTAATTAGTGTTGTTAACTGGTAAACTGATATTTGCATTAGGATTATGATGATTATTTTTCCGACCCAAATATCGACCAATAGAATTGCACCATTCGACGTCACGTGGTACAACCTACATGGTATTATACTGATAATTTTTTGATTATTTTCTCTGGTAGTTGCTATATATAAAAAACAAAACATGATCCAGTCAAATTAACCACACGTCAAACTGACAGGTTGAATTCAATTGTGAAAATTGGAGATTTTGCATGAAAATGAGTCGATTTGGAGTTTGTTCTCTGTCCACCATCGATAAAAAAGTCAAAGGAAATGTTCCCATTAATACGGAGAAGGCAAAAAAAACAGTTTGGAACCAATTTACTACTTTTTGTACTGAGAGGGAATACACATTGAGTGCTGAAACGAGTGAAGCGCAATTGGCAAACATTATGAAAGATTACGCTTACAATATGAAGAAAATGGATGGAGAAGACTATAAGGAAGGTACAATAAAAACAATGTGGAATCAGACTGCCAAATCACTTCATTACCGATAACTCTGACTTGAAGAAAACATGCACCAATGTTTACAACAATTGTATTTTTAATTGCACTAGCCTGAATCTTAATTAAATGTTGTTTTATTCATTATGAAATTCTTATTTGTTAACTGTTCATTTCATCTCATGGTGCAATTCTATTGGCCGACATTTGGGACGGAAAAATAATCCCCCGAATACCACACGAGCTTCAAAATTATCTGGCATTTCCCTCAAGGTTCCCTGCAAACAAATAAAGTCGTCAAGTTTTTCAGGAAAAATCACTCGCGCTTCGCGCTCGTGATTTTTTAACCTGAAAAACTTGACTCCTTCATTTGTTTGCAACGAACCTATCGGGAAATACCCGATAATTTTGAAGCTCTTGTGGTATTATAAGTGAATATTCAGCTTATTCACATCCTTTGTAGTTATCAGGATGGACACACTATGCTGGTGTTCCTTTGCTCTTTTGCAGCTAAGTGTATTAAGTTCGTCTCCACATTTGACACAAACATTAGGTCTGTTACAATAGGTTCTGGAGTGCCCATATTGTTGGCATCTCATACATTGTGTGATTCTTTTTGCTTTCCTGGGTAGTTCAATCTGGATTGACCTATTTTGAAGATATTGTATTTTGTGGACTTTTTCATTATTTTCTGTTAGGTCAAGTTGACAAAGAGAATGTTCAAAGGTTCTTTGTGTGCCTGCAGTTCATGATGTTCCTGACTTATCAATATATTTTAGCACAATTCTAAATGCTCTTTCTTCTTTTGGTTGGTAGGTGTGATGTATCCATTTTTTTCTCACATATTGCTCAGGGTTTTGTAGATGTCTGGCAAGTCACAGTTTATTTTGATTGTGTTGTCAGGAAGACACATATTTTCCAGCTTGCACTGCAGTATTGATTTTTTTACCATTTCTCCATAGTTAATTACCCCATAAACAAATATTGGCGGTGATTTAGATGCTTTGTTCATAAAATTTGTCGCTCACTCAGAGCCTGTAATCTGTTGTTAACTGTAACTGGTGTTAACTTATTTTTCTACTTTTCACTGTTTTTGTTCTGACTGCCTGCTAAGAATTGTTTTCGCCGAAATCCAAAATCTCATCACTCATCACTTGTTGATGATAATCTATAAAACTGTGAATCACCTTGTTGTTATGATGTCCTCTGGTGCCGAGCTCATGTGTTGATCAATGCTATCTGCGCTTACCTTATCCATTTATCATCTGGACAAATAAGAAATATATTTTTTTAAAATTTTCATTCGATCCTTCCGAAAAATAAATGGTAAAATTCTTCTAAATATTCCCACAGGAATAAATACTCCCTGCGATCCCTGTATTTACAGCATTTAGCTCAATCAATTTGGGTTATGATACTCGGAGTCGGTGGCTTATTACTATCGTATTCACTACACTTAAATACGCTGGCGATAACGTTCAACACATCTGCATTTTTTTGAATATTAAAACAAATTAATATATGTTTATCTTCTACAATTTTAATTTAAAAAATTTTATTCAAAAAACTTTTAGAATTAAATTAATGTCTAAAACAAGCACCGCTTATATTTAATAGACGTATATAATCTAAACTCAATATACAATGTCAAATGGAATAAATAAACCAAAAGATACACGAAAGTCCCTAAAATTAATAAATAAATATTTAAAGGAGACAAAATTTGTTTCTGGTCTTGCCCTCAAAACGCCATTTGTATCTTAAAAACATGAACACACTTAAAGGACCTCTCAAAGAATATAATTTATTTGAAATAAATTATATTCTTTGAGAGGTCCTTTAAGTGTGTTTAAGTGTATCTTAAAAACATGAACACACTTAAAGGACCTCTCAAAGAATATAATTTATTTCAAATAAATTATATTCTTTGAGAGGTCCTTTAAGTGTGTTCATGTTTTTAAGATACAAATGGCGTTTTGAGGGCAAGACCAGAAACAAATTTTGTCTCCTTTAAATATTTATTTATTAATTTTAGGGACTTTCGTGTATCTTTTGGTTTATTTATTCCATTTGACATTGTATATTGAGTTTAGATTATATACGTCTATTAAATATAAGCGGTGCTTGTTTTAGACATTAATTTAATTCTAAAAGTTTTTTGAATAAAATTTTTTAAATTAAAATTGTAGAAGATAAACATATATTAATTTGTTTTAATATTCAAATTTTGTTATATTTCTTCTATCAAGTAAAAGGCCTTTCTATTTTACATCTGCATTTGTTGAACACACGTTGATAACTAAGTTTCCGACTTAGAGTCAATTCTTTTCATCATTTTTTTAAATGATGAATTTGAATGCATGTAATAAATACCTTAATTGAGATTTTTTGAAGTCAGAATCTACGAGGATAGTCCCGAGTGATAGATAAAATTCAAAGAAGGTTGTTATTTTTTAAAACAAACAGCTATGGAAAAAGTAGCAATCCTATTAAGGATGAAATTCAATACAGTTTATTATTTGTTTCGCAGTGACTGATGATTTTCTTTTAATCTTCAATGGAACAAGCCACACGAAATTTTGCACAAACATGCTCTTCTTCTTAATACCAAATTTCAGATCAATAGGATCTATAGTTCCGAAAGTATCAAAAAAAAATAAGAAAAAATTTCAAATGTGAATAATTCTTTAACCATTGGACCCATTTTGTCAATTTATAAAAATAACCGATATATTTAGGCCCCAAATGCATCCTCCCAGTTCCAGTTCGGCTAAAAATTCGAAAATTTGTGTAATATGATAGCATGCTGTTCTATAGAATAAGTGCGCAAAAAAATCGTAAATCAGTACAAAGAATATTTCTAAAGGAAGATGTCAGTCTACAGATGACTTTTTCCAGAAATTTCATGATCTCATTGTAAGACCAGAATTACTCATCGTTGTTAGTAAATAATAAATCAAATTAAAAGTAAAACTAATTAGAGAAAAGAACTTTCTCATCTTTTCTTTGTTTTTTGTTAGTCTGTATTAGGAGTAAAAATAAATTCGTGTGGTTTTGATAGCATATGTCGCTTCTAGTTTAGTATATTCCATTGTTTCACCTGGCAACACCCTTTTTTTAAATCATTATTCTTTCATTTCAGTATCTGTCATTTCGCTGAAGTGTAAACAACATCGCTTCTGTGTGCTGTAAAAATGTCAACTTTTGTACCGAATAATGTGTTTTTACGAGGAGTTTTACTACATTACTTCAATATGCAGAAAAAGGCTGCCAAAATTCATTGTATTGTAGTGGATGTTTATGATGACCATGCTCTAGCTGTACAAACGTGTCAGAAATAGTTTGTCTGATTTAAAAGTGGCAATTTTGATTTGAAAGACAAAGAATGACCTGAAGCGCCACCAAAGTTTGAGGATGAACAATTAGAGGCAAGGCTTAATGAAGATCCATTACAAACGCAAAAGGAACTCGCAAAAACACTTAAAGTCATTCAAACAGCCATTTGCCATCGTTTAAAAGCAATGGGAATGATCCGAAAGATAGGAAATTGTGTGTCGAATGAAAGGAAGCAAAGAGGGGTCGGACGCCATTCTTACACATGTGAACAACTGCTCCAACGGCAAAAAATAAAAGGTGAGTGGCGATGAAAAGTGGGTACATTACGGTAATGCAAAACGTGGGGCAATGTATCATGAACTGTCAAGTTGAATTTTTATGAGGAGTAGATCGTAACGTGTATTTAGTGGGACCAGTTGAGTGTGGTATTATGAGCTGCTACAATCGAATGAAAGGATCACAGGAGAAGTTTTTCCGACGACAATTGATGGGTTGAAGCCGAGCATTGCGATAAAAACGGCCGCAATACGCCGACAAAGTTCTTCTACAACATGATGCATATTTCGCCGTCCGTTAAAACGTACTTAGTAACGATCAAATGGGAAGTCCTATCCCACCCGCCGTACAGTCCAGACATTGTTATTTTCGATTACATTCTTTTCCAATTGATGCAATATGCTAACCAACACCTCTCCAATTAAGATGAAATCAAAAAATGGATCGATGCATGGATAGGGGCCAAAGAGTCCGCCCTTTTTCGCGATGGGATCCGTCAATGGCCAGAGAGATGGGAAAAAGTCACAATAAAGCTTCAATTGTCGAAAAAACTCACAAACTTATTTATGCTCCTAATATCTTCCATAATTAGTGTCATACTTATGTTCTTTACAAACTATACTCAATATCCTATATCAGTTATTATGAAACTATGACTGATGTAACAAAAAAATTATGAGATAATTCGTGAAGCAAAAATTAACTAATGGAGATTGTATTGAAAATACATAATACACTGGAATTTTAAAACAAATGAGAATAATGTATAGTGCTCTATCTATCAAATAATTCATAATTCAAAAAAATCAGGATCACTGAAGGGATACTCTTTTTCATGCGGAAAACTATTCAACCCCAGAAATTGAAAAATAATCTTTAAAATAGAGAGCAATATACTAATAATATAATAATATATTAGATAAAAACATTTACGGTAATTTTTCTCCCTATAGCAAGCATGTTGTAGATTGGTAATATGGTCTTCTTCCACGGACATTTCCAGCCTCTGAACAGAGCCCTGATATTCTGTATGGAAATTCTTCTTCACGTAATAAGCTACTTTCAATCCTTGAGTTATCCTTTGAACTGGATATTTGCTGAGGAATAAAATTCTCATAAATATGTGAATCACATAATGGTTTAATATCTATGATTTTAAAATAATGGAACTTTCCGATTTGCTAGCAATAAATTTTTCTCTATTTCTGTACAAATATTACTTAATTCAGTGAATGGTACGAATTTGAGGCATACTGCAGAATGTCTACAAACAAAATAACTTATCCCTATTTTGTTTGTTTTTCTCTGTAGCCTTGATAAAGTCTAAATATATAGACGAAACGTTGGCTTAGTCCAAATCGGTCATATGTTTTCAATGGTCCCTGTAAAATTGAACTTCAAGATGTTACATCAAGAACCTGAAAACACCGAAAACTATTGTATCAGTTTTAGTGCATTAGGCTTGTTCCAGAGAATATCCTACTATAATTTTGCTAAATGCCTTTAATTTTCGAATGTTGAGCCGAAAATGAAAAAATGAAAATGAAAAATCAGAGGTTTAATAACATTGAAGGACACTTGGTCGATAGGCAATTACTAGGCAAGAAAAACTGGCTTCTACTTATATTTTTGATAAATGAATTATAAATCTTAAATTACAAGGGAATTTTAGACAAGTAATGTAGGGTTACTTGCCACAGAAAGCACATAATAATTCATCAAATTCCAAGAGAAATTGTTTCGTGAAAACATTGAATCTTCAGAAAAATCCTCATATGTCCTTTTAGTGGAGCAGATATTTTCAATAACTTATTCTACCTGCATGTTGATTTTCAGCAAAATCTTGTAAATTTTCTGAATATTTATTTTTCTATGTTTCTGTTGGTATAATCCTAAACAAATTCCACATAAATAAAAGGTGTTAGTTTAGATCTACTGCTTGATTGCATTCAAATTTCTTGCGATATTGAGAAAACAAAATTGTATTATTGGAGTTAGTCAGTGCAATTCTTGAAAATGATGCTAATAAAGCAAAAGGCTGCTTCATTTCCATGCCATGTCAATTTTTTTTTCTAAACCGTCTGGTGTATTTTCATCGAAACTTGAAACAATTTTTCTTTCTCATTAAGAGCAGCTGAACTTTTTTTTCTGTTCGGAATTGCTTGTAATTTCTTTCTTTTAGCTACACGAGCCTTTTCAAGAATTATATCTTTAAATGGATTTATTTCTCTGTTGAATTCTTCATGAAACTTTTTCTGTGAGACGTTAGCAGAAATATTCCAAATGGTTTTTACTGTATTTTCTTTATATTCTCTGCCGTTTCATGTTGAATGCTCAATCTTTCAGTATATATGCTAGTTCTCCATTCGAAATATCAGCACAAAGTTTGTAATTCCAATGTTCACAAAACACCGTAAACTGTTTCCAAACATAATTATGTGTTTTTGTGGTATTTTCTGGTGTCAAATTTTCAATTTCTTGATCTATTTCAACACTAGAACTATAACCAAAGCGCTGCATTTTGAAAAATTCAATGACATTTCTTTGAGCTCGACTTTTATTTTATTTGGCAAACGTACAAGAACGTTACTTTGGAAATTATCACAATATGGCAAGTGGCGAAACACCAAAACGATCATACCACGTCATCAAGGGTATATTCACTTATCAATACGCTGTAACTATGGGAAATTCACGGATTTTATTGGTTCTTTAAAACATGAGTTATATAATCTACAATATTGTACAGTAAAAACAATATGTACCAATTATTGAGAGGAATAGTGGATGAGATTCTTCGGACATGCCTAAATAAAATAAGTGATGATAGATAATAGAATTTAAAAATTTATTGCCCTTATCAATTTTAAATAAAATTGTCATATTGGGAGTATATACAGCGTATCTTCTTTTATAAGGGCCAAACTTCAAGGGGAGATCATACACGTTATTTGCAACAAAAAATGTCATATAACACATGGTCAAAATGCTGAAGGTTATTCTTCAATTTAACATTTCTTGATTTTACAAAATATTTCAAGTTTTTTCATAAAATCAATTATACTTCAGTTATCCTTATAGCCTCACCAAATTTGACCACATATCTGGAAACGACATTAAATTTGCTACGAGATAATAAGTTCTGTGTGCTAAAATATTCTTATTGTGGCCGTGGTAAGGAGATGAATATCACGATTCTGAAGTGAACAAAATCAGGCATATTTTTCCAATGATTTTGTCAATGAAACATTATTAATTATGGACATGTTTTCTTCAGCAAAAAATACCTCATTTAGGGTGCTTTCGAATGACATATCAACTTTCGTGCTAGCTGCTTCTCCTCTGTCATAATATCATGGCTAAAAAGATAACAACGGAAAGTTGAAATATTCCAAACCTAAATTTGCTCTATCGTGAAGCTTGAAGGATTGAATATCAAAGTAAACATTGAATTTAAAATATGACAGTTTCTGTCACTTCATAATTTTAGGTATTAGAACGTTTTCTTGAATCTAACATATTAACTCATTTATAATCAGTATACTAGAAAATATCTAGAAAATTATACCTGTTTTTTCAAACATCGAATATCGCGATATGTTGTTCATTTATGGATTTGCGAATGGAAATGTTGACGCACAGGTTTGAGAGTACGGTTTGCGTTTTTCCAACAAACAACAACCAAATAAAAAACATTTGTACAAGTGTTCAAGCGATTAGGTGAAATAGGCTTATTTGGTGGTTTCGGAATCAGGGAAGGTGGTCGAAATAGTCGGCAAGGACAGCATTCACCTGCTATACTTCAAGTTGTCCAGAAGGACACCACAACAAATATTTGTCGAATTGGTTGTAAAGGGTCTTTCAATGGGAACGGCCCATTTTTAAATTGACATTACTCACGCATGGCAGCCATTTTTTATTTGTGACATTGACAGTTGTATTTGTCAATGTCTACCATTTTATCATAGAAAAGTACACACTCCAACAACGTTTACAAATAATCCAAATTTATTATGAAAAATCGCGATCAATTACTCCAACTTTATGTGCTTTAGTTCCAATTTTTGGTTGTTATAATCATCCGTATAAAAGAACAGCTGAATGTTTAATGAAGGAGTTTGAAACAAATTTTACACTTCATGATGTTACAGTGCCAATGAGACAAAGAAATGGCAGAAGTGAAGAAAATATTGCTGCTATACGTGAAAGTGTTCGTGAAGACCAAAATTTATCTATTTCTTGACGTCCATAAGAACTAGCCATCTCCCAGATGTCTTCGTGACGAATTTACGAAAAGACCTTGGTTTACGTCCATACAAAATTGTTTTAACCCAAGAACTCAAATCAACAGATCATTTAAAGCATCTTGTATTCAGTAATTGGTCCTTAGAAAAATTCAAGAAATGGACCAATAAATTATCCGCTTCGTTCCCGCGATTTAACTCCGTTGGACTTCTTTCTTTGGGGTTACATTAAGTCATTGCTTTACAGCAATAATCCAGCAAATTTAGACGATTTACAGATCAATATTGAACGAGTATTTGCTAACATAGGACCTGATTTGTGTGAGAGTCATGGAAAATTGGGTTAAACAACTTCATTCCTGCCAGCGTTTCCGTTGTGGACATCTAAAAGATGTTTTATTTCATAACTAATGGTATCCATTGTACTTGTACTTGTACTACTACTACTACCAATAATACTTCCCGATCGCCTCAACGCTGCAGAGTTCATTACATTAATCCAAAGCAGCTTAACAGACATATTGGTTGAAATAGCCCTAGCTAACAGACAAAATGTCTGGTTTCAAATGGATGGCTGCCAAGGTCATAATAGCCGGAATGTATGGGATGAATATTTTGGGGTGCAATGTAGTGGAAGGTACGGTCCGGTAAGTTGGCCACCAAGGAGCCCCGACCTTGCGGCCTTAGATTTTTTGTCCGGAACATCATGAAAGAAAAATTGTGTCAAAATCTCGAGATAGGATCCGATCGAAAGAATAAAATTATGTTGTGCAGAAATGCGTCAGAAACGTTTGAACTTTGTAAACGATGAGTGACTTGCATTGAACAAGGCGGTGGATATTTCGAACAATTGTTATAAGTAGTAGTAGTGTGTTTTCCCTACATTTTTTCATAAAACCTGTATTAATAAACTTTACTTTATTCCCTTTATTTGTTCGAATTATTTTGATTCGACAGATAAATTCATGATTTCCATGAGAAATACTTTAATATTCAATCAAAAAGAGCTTTAAGATAGAGCAAATTTAGTTTTGGAATATTTTCGTTATAATCTTCTTAGCCATGATTATGGCAGAGAACAAGCAGCTAGCACAAAAGTTGCAATGTCAAAAGCACACTAAATGAGGTATTTTTTGCTGAAAACAAAAAACATGTCCAAAATTAATAATTTTTCATTGATAAAACCATTGCAAAAATATGACTGATTTTGTTCACTTCAGAATTTTCATTCATCTCCTTACCAAGGCCACAATAAGAATATTTTAGCACACAGATCTCAATATCTCGTAGTAAATTTAATGTCTTTTCCAGATATGTGGTCAAATTTGATGAGGCTGAGGATAACTGAAGTATAATTGATTTTATGGAAAAACTTGAAATTTTTCGTGAAATCAAGAAATGTTAAATTGAATAATAACCAGTAACATTTCGACCATGTGTTATATGACATTTTTTGTTGCCAATAACTTATATGATCTCGCCTTGAAGTTTGGCCCTTTTAAAAATAGACACGCCGTATAAAGTAATTCGGTCTGTTTGCAAGAGATTAAAACATTAAATTTTCGAATAGTAACAGCTGACTGCAGCAGTTTTAGACAGATTGAAGAACTGCCGATAACCTCCAGTTTGAATTGTTTTGAGTTTCATACATAACGTTTTTGTTACGCTATTAAAAATATCAGATCATGGTGACCACACTTTTCAACATAAAATTCCCTGACTTTTCCAGGTTTTCCAGAGATCTAATTTTAAAATTCCCTGACTAAGTTTAAAAATATTCGATTATATCTGTATGGTTAATAGACAACTGCATTTAAAGAATATTCCTTAGGAAAAGTGTAGTAAGTAAGAAATTACCATAACACTTTTGTTTTATTTATATTTATTAAATAAATATGGAAAATTAACACTTTTAGTGCAAAAAACAAGACATCATTTGTAATACATATATACTCTTTTCTTTCTTATAATTATTCACTTATTCTTTAATTTTTCAATTTCATCATTTATGGATGAAATATCTCGGTGACTAGTTTCGACTAGAGTTTTCTTCTTATCTAAAAGATTTTTCAATTGCTGTTCCTTCATATATTTATTCTTAGTATCAAGATCATCTAATTCTTTATTTTTTAAAATTTTTCTTCAGTTTTGTGGCCACCATGCAGATTTTTTGATAAATAAACAGCATTTGTGGGAAATTCCCATTTTTTGTTGTACAGATGAAGCTCATCGTATGCTTGAGGATGTTTATGGTGACAATGCTCCAACAAGTCGAGTAGAGAATGGTTTCGGCGCTTCAAAAGTGGTGATTTCAGGATGGAAGATAGACCTCTCTTGAGACAGCAAAAAAATTCGAAGATGATGAAACACAGACATTACTTGATGAAGATCCGAGTCTAATGCAAAACGTGTCTGCACTTACCTTGGGAGTGATCCAACAAGTAGTGTCTGTTTGTTTGAAATCTATGGCAAGACAATTGGGTTCCTTATGAATTTAAATCAAGAGATCAGAAAAGTCCATTATTTTCTTATGCGCAGCTGCTTCAAAGACCAAAAAAAAAGGGTTTTTATACTGGGTAATGACTAATGACAAAAAGTGAATCTTCTACTATGCTTTGCCCAGATAATCGTTACCATCAACCTCAACCTCTACACCAAAGATTCATGGTTATGCTGTGTACCTGGTGGGACCAAGAGGGCATTGTGTACTACGAGCTGCTAAAACCTAGTGATTCGATTACAGGCGATCGGTACAGACTGCAATTACTTGGTTTGAAGCGTGCCTTGCGAGAAAAAAGGCGGGAATATAAGGACAGACATGATAAAATAATTCTTTTGGCTTCACGTTGAAACAGTTGTCAAAAAATACTTAAAAATGATCAAATGGAATATCTTACCCCACCCACCCTATTCTGGAGACATTGCCCCTTCTGAATATTGGCTGTTTCGACATATGCAAAATTGGCTTACTTCAAAAGACAAGAAGTCTCTCCGAGACAGGATTCAGAAATTGTCGGAGAGGTGGGGAAAAGCAGTAAGCAGTGATGTACAATATTTTGATAATTTGTTAATTCATTATTCTGAAATAAATTTTTTGAGCTACAAAAACAGACCGAATCAATTTGTACTACCAATAAAATTGTAAAAAAAGTGGTAAATGGGCTACCACTATGAGTTTTGTTTTGTTAAAATATTTATATTCTATCTACATAAAGTATCTACCTCGTCAAATTTCATGCCACCAGAAAAATTATTTGCTATATTATTACCTTTACATTGATTTATAGTCTTTCTCAATCTGTTATACCTAGGCAACCATATTGATGCTATAGAGGATAGAAGACAATGCGTCGTATCATAATATTTAAAAATGTATGATTTTACAGTACTAATGAAAATTTATGACTCAGAAAACATAAGTGATTTAAAGAAAAAGAATCTTTTTTTAATGTGAGAAAAAGAACTTACGCATTCTGCTGTAAACTGTAATGTGGGTCAGATATAATAAAACTTGATGCCATAGATAAAATAATTGCCAAAATAATAGGTAGAAGCTGCAGGAATGCACCATATCCTCCTTGCTAAAAGAATAAAGAGAATCAGATTAGGATTATTCAGTCAGAATAAGTTTCACCTCATTTCTTTGTCTTTCCTGATTAGGGGCCGGTCTGTGCCAACGTCCATCTCTTCTAACATAAACATTGGAACCTCCATAACCTCCTCCAAAGAACATATTGAACAAATCCTCAGGAGTCGCCTCTGCTTCAAAACCTCTAGTAAATGAATGAGAATGGAATTGAGAATTCTTGGTCACTCTTTCATCACCACCATATAAATCATATTGTTTACGCTTTTCAACATCAGTTAATATAGCCACAGCATTTCCTAAAATTAACAATAATAAGCACATTATTCATTTTTTATCGGAAGTATAACATACCTATAGCTTTGAATGCCTCAGCAGAACCCGGGGCCTTATTTTTGTCAGGATGAAACTGTAGGGCTAACTTTTTGTAAGCTTTCTTGATATCCGAATCAGTCGCATCTTTGCTGACGCCCAAAATTTCATAATAATCTTTACACTTTTTTATTTTCTTCACGGCTTCTACTTGGTCTTGGGTATAATCAATCGTTTTAGGCCCCTCTTCAGTTTTAGGCGCTACTTTCCGTTTTCTTGGCTTTTGTGCTTCTGATGTAGAAGCCATCAGACTTACCCGCACCAGTAAGTCTGAAATATGATAATAATATTCAACTTGAAGGTTAGTTTTTTATGACAAATTATTTACCCTTCGCTTTTTGTGTCGGAAATAGACGTTCTGCCTTGTGAAGGAATTTTTCTGCCTTCTCACGATTTGTTTCTTCTATATATTTCTCAGCCAATTGAATACACCTTTCAGCTTCATCCTTATTTCCGTCCATGATTTTCACGTTTAACTTTAGGTATACACTCTAGATTTCCTCGTAAAATCTATCTATACAAAATAACCAAATATAATCACAAACGTAACTAGAATAACATCTTGTGATTTGTCAATTCAATTGACAGATTGTTAAATAACATTTGCGCGAACATCGAAATGTTCGTAGGAAATGAACTTTCCATTCGTTTTTCATTGTGAATATTGATATAAAATTGGTGAATAGCTTTGACACGAAGTCCCAAGCTGAGGCGTAGTTTTTCAACAGTCCATATCTCTTGAAAATTTCAAATTTGTGAATTAATTCTTGAAGAAACTACATATGATGAATACAAGCACAGAACACTGTAATTTGTCATCAGAAAGTCAAAAAACGTCATTTTTAATAATTCTGGAACTGTTTTCCCGAAGGGACGGAAAATTGCAGCAAAATGAGAAAGATATGGCTGAATGGCTCCTTTCTGTTGGGGAAGTAAACTTCCCCTCTCTGCTAACTCATGCCTAAGCCCATTTGATAAAGGGTATAATGAATAGTCAACCGTCATAAGCCACGGTATAATGAACAGTTAACCGTCATATATGAACTACCAGAATCGGACCAGTATTCGATGAATAACCGGCCCCCGGTGAACTAAGGTAGATTAGTCAAGTGAGTTATGAGCTATTAAAACCGTTATTATTCTAATAAAAACACCGTTTTATTAAAACAGCATCAAAATTGAGTCATTTGAGAATCATCTCAAGAAGGTGTTGGAGGGAAGCTCTGAACGTATGCGGTGTTGTGAGGTAGCTTCTACCTCTTAATTTGAGAAGCGGCGTTTCATTCTAAGCATGCGCACCTGAACTCTTCAGACAGGCATGGTGCGCATGTCTGCCTGTAACGCCAGTGATCATGTGTTCCACGCCGGATTTGCCGTCGAACGCTGTGTGCCTTACCCTACCCGAACCCGGTGGGGATTCAGTCAGGTATTGTTAAGACCAGTCGTATCCTCCATATGCTACGCCGGGAAGTAGAGCAGAGCAGAATTCCGGAATTCCCCTTCCAGTCAGCGTCGATAGGGTCACGGAATAGGGTTTTGAGATCAGGCAAAGAAACGGTCCGCCGCTGGGCTGGAAGCGGTGCCATCTCCAGCGGGGTTACTGTGGAACGAGAGGAAGGCTACCACGGAAATATTGGATGGGGTAGTTAGGGCCTCCAATGAATTGGTGATTCGCTCTTAAAGCATCAATGAAACTTTGAAAGAATGCGGTGTTGTGAGGGAGCTTCTACCTCTTAATTTGGGAGGCGGAGTTTCGTTCTGAGCATGCGCATCTGAACTCTTCAGAAGGAGTGGTGCGCATGACTGTGGTGACGCCAGTGACCTTGTGTTCCACGTCGGAACGGTTGTCGAACGCTCTGTGCCTTACCTTACTTGAACCCGGCGGGGACGGTCAGTCAGGTATTGTCAAGACTCTATATGCTATGCCGGGAAGTAGAGCAGAGCAGAACTCTGGATGAGGAAGGACACTACAGGAGAAAACATATGATGATTTGTATACCCTTAATTACAGAATATTTTAGAAGGAGAATAGTTACCACAGCATTGCGTCCAACAACAACCCTTGAGAGTTAGTGAATGACTGACAATATAATTACTAAACATAAGGCCCTGGAAACTGAATTTAATCTTGAAGTTATTGTGATAAAGTTACTTGTTAGAATTGATAATAAATATAAAGAAGGCCATCCGTAATCAATATTCTATAATACTATATTGCAATGCCATAAGAAGACGAGGAATATAGAGTATGTAAAGCAAAAAAAAAAATATACATTGATAATAAAAAAAGCAGTAAGTTTTTTTTTTAATTATTTGTTTGTAATATAAGAATAAGAAAATCAGCTTAAGCTATCCCGTATTATACGGAGTACTCTAAAATATCCGGGATTATACAGAGGACTCTAAAGAACGCTAACCTTTTTATCGTGATCATCTAGTGGCGGGAGAATAGGACAACTCAAATTACATCTAACGAGAGCAAGGAAACAGTAACGGGAAGTTCAAATATTCAAAACACAGTAACGTCAGAATATGTTTATATTAGTAATCTTGAACAGCAACAACCCTCAATGAATGGAAACAAACATTTATAAGCCTGCTGTTAAATCTACTTCACTCAGTGGTTCGTTAAGCTCCACAGTGAACCTAATAGCGCCCCGGGTCTAAATGACTTATTCTACATATCGTTACGTCGGTCACTTGCTCGGATCGGATATCATTCTTAAACAGCGGAAAGGGTTAGAGAGGACATAATACAGCCAGCATGCACCTTCAATTGCAATTTCGGTAACCAGTGAAGAACCTAACAGTTACAAGGGGTGAGTTTGGGTAACGTGGAATGCCCAGGAAATCTCCTTAAAGAGTGGGTCTAACATAATTCGAGTCGACCGGAAATGTTACTATCAAATGGACAGTATCTGGCCTCCTCGGGGTGGCCAAGGCCAGGATATTCGGAGTTATTTACTGTCTCTATAGGATACGTCGTCCTCTATTAGGACTACCCAGCGATTTACCCTATCGAACGCAGCTGGTTCACAAGGAATACAATCTCTCAAAATGAGCTCGAGGCACATGCATATGACAAATATGTAACACAAATTGACTAGGACATTATAAAATAGATACAGTACCCCATCACATGGGCGTGTTCATGAACGTTATAATAAAAACAATCAAAGAAATAGATAACCGGGGAATCACACAAGAGTACATGCAAATCAGTTACATATGATCATATGAACAACCATAATGTAATCCCAGAGAAGCAATCAGGTTTTCTTGTGTACAAAGATCGATTATGAGCCTACGACTACTTTATCCTCACAGAAGATCACTTTCTAGAAAACTGAAAATCACTGTTTCTAATTCGTTAGTGTTGTCCAATTTCAACTATGGTATAAGGAAGTTCGACAGAATAAGTCATAAACTATCCGATACTGGATGGCTTAATATGATGAATAGGTTTAAAAATTCGGCATTAGTTCTTTACCATCGCATAGTCACATTCCTTCATACCTCCACAGAAAAATTAGGTATAGATCTGATATTCACAATATCAATATTAGGAATCGTGGCCTTAAATCGGCCCCTTCTCACAGGCTTTCTCTTTTTGAAAGATCCTTCACATTCAATATCTATATATATATATATATATATATATATAGATATTGAATGTGAAGGATATATATATATATATATATATATATATATATATATATATATTGTCATGGTATTTACAGTTAAAATAAATAATTACATAAATATATTAAGGAAAAGACTCACCTTTGTATATAAGTTGACTCGTTAAAGTATAACCAGAGCACATTTCATTAAATAATATCCATTCTGACAGAAATATTAATAATTCAATTCGTAAAAACACTCACAAGCTAAAATTATGAAGAAAAAGCATATTCAGGATACATAACGACTAGTCGATTGAAAATTCTTTGAACAGTAATGAAAAAACAGTACTCTTGTTGACAGTTTATGAATAGAATTCACAGGGAGATTTCAATTTACAATTATTCAATATAAAACCAGCCAAAGTTGCAATAAATAGAAGTAATTTGAATTTAGAGATCCAATTTAAAATTGATGAAGAATTTGTTGAAAAGATTTGTTATTATAATGAATCACATATAAACTTTAGTGAAATTGTTGACAAAGAACAAGCTAAATTAAATATAACTTACCAGAATTATGTAAATAGGACACATTTGATCAAAATTCACTTAATTCAATGAAAGATAACATCTACGTCAGATATTTTCAAATGATTAATGTAACAGAGATCCTTCAAGATGTTTAGGCATCAATAGTATTGTAATAGCATCTAAGCTAAAGAAATTTAATCAATTTCATAAGTAATATTAAGTATTTTATAAGTTATAAGCATTAGAAGTTAAAATTTGTTAAATTTTGACACTTGAAATACTTTACGAAGGAAAAGCAAGACTTTTACTGTTCTGTTTAACATGAAACATACATCAAAATGTAGTTAAAAAAATAAGCTAATTTTCAAAAGTAATTTCAAACCAGGAAATATTGTAAATTTTGTAAAATCATCAAAAGCATCATTTTTATATAATTTTGACAGAAGCTAGTAAGCTTTGATATTCAACTTTTCTTGAAAACTATAAATAGGGCAGACACAAAAAAAATCGGCAGTCTCCAATTAATAGCAGAGCAGAGTCCTTGTCGGTCCATAAAAAAAAAGTACCAAAAAAAGTATCATCATCTGAAAAAAGAAGATTATTTGGTTATTGTGAATGGAAATTGAATCCAGAAAATACATTACCTGAATGTGAATGGAAAAATATCACATAGAAATCAAGTTTCAAACGAATTGAATAGATCGAAGAAAATCAACAAGTAGCCTGTGAATTTCAGAACGTTCTAGAAGTGTTGTTTCCAACGAAACCAGCGTTATTCCTGAAAGAAGAGACAATAAAAAAAGAACAATCCTAAATTGATGAACAAACTTACCAAAGGTATTCAAATTCAATCCTGTTAATATTTCCACAAGAAGATTAGAAATAGCAATCATTGTTTACATTAGAATTACGTTAGGTTATTTAGATGAGGTTAGGTTAACATAGAATTAGATCTAGCTTATTGTTCACTGATTATAATATTTCAAATTACTTCCATAAAATATAATTTAAAAATTCAAATTTTTTAGAAAATTCAAATTGAATCCTCCCTCAAATATTAATCAAATTTAATAATATTTTAATTTCAATTATTCAAAATTATAATCTTAAGAGCTAGCCGGAATCATAGAATACAGCAACTAGATACAAGGGTGATCTAACAAGTATTCATTCACAAAATTTCATTAAATTAATACCATAACAATATATATATATTTATATATATATAAATATATATATATATATATATATATTTATATATATATATATATATATATATATATATATGTAGATATTGAATGTGAAGGATCTTTCAAAAAGAGAAAGCCTGTGAGAAGGGGCCGATTTAAGGCCACGATTCCTAATATTGATATTGTGAATATCAGATCTATACCTAATTTTTCTGTGGAGGTATGAAGGAATGTGACTATGCGATGGTAAAGAACTAATGCCGAATTTTTAAACCTATTCATCATATTAAGCCATCCAGTATCGGATAGTTTATGACTTATTCTGTCGAACTTCCTTATACCATAGTTGAAATTGGACAACACTAACGAATTAGAAAGAGTGATTTTCAGTTTTGTAGAAAGTGATCTTCTGTGAGAATTTTTATATAAATTTAACATATAAATAATTCGGTATATGTATTTTGAATGATTCGAAATTTAGATGTGCAATTAGATTGACAGAAGAGTGAAAATTTATAACTTTCAGTTGGGTCCAAATCTAATTTCCAGGTAACAGTGTACAGGTAGAATTTAGATAGTAAATTACTGGGTGGGGGAATATCAAGCCTCGGTATAAAACGAATTAACGAGCAGCTGAACCATCAGTTCATTGGTAGTTTAGAAAAGGCACCTATGTCTCCGATACTATTATTGTAGACATAAAGTTAGAATTGTAAATATAAGTGGTAATACTAAGGTCAATGTGATTTTTGGTTCATAGTGAACTAAAGATATAATTGATAATAGTGAATTGTATTAATGAGCCTGAATTCGTTACTGTGAAATAGTTTACATCAGTGAAAATTGTGGTTATCGTTTTGATTTCATAATTTCTACCGCAGATTAAAAATAATTATGAAATTTCATATATTATTATGAAGGATAAATAAACTGTTTTATAATAATATGAAACTAAAGTGAATAAGTTGACAAAGCGGTAAGTTTTTCGATTATTGAATTATTTCTAATTCGAAATGACATTCAGAAACGAAAATTTCGTGCTAGATCTTTGAAGTGTATACTTAAGGGTAACTATTCAATATTTACACCTAAATGGCCGATTTCTTTACAGTTAAAAGGTCTGTATGAGTATAAACTGGAGTCATATTTTAGATTTAATAATTTCTATCGTAGTTTACTAATAATTATAAAACAATATATGGTTTCATCTAGAATATTATTCTAGATGTGGCAAGTGTTTCATATTACTATGAACTATAAAAACAAGAGTCAATTTTTTCCAATATCAGTAGTTTTCCCCGATTGTTATAT
This sequence comes from Megalocaria dilatata, assembly GCA_034642435.1. NCBI lineage: Eukaryota > Metazoa > Arthropoda > Insecta > Coleoptera > Coccinellidae > Megalocaria > Megalocaria dilatata. The sequence continues at coordinate 94,186,203 of CM067854.1, forward strand.
TAACATAACATATGAATAATTCAGTATTAGTTTTTAAATTAATTAAAAATTCGCAATTAGATTTGGCAACTGAAATTATGTGCTATGGACTTTGAGTGTATATCTAAATGTATTTAGTTATTATTTTTGTTAAAATGATGATCCATATCTATAATGCATTTTCTATTTATATAAACTCAACATATAAACAATTCGGTATATGTATTTTGAATGATTCAAAATTTAGATGTGCAATTAGATTGGCAGAAATGTGAAAATTTGTAACTTTCATTTGGGTCCAAATCTAATTTCCAGGTAACAGTGTACAGGTAGAATTTAGATAGTAAATTACTGGGTGGGAGAATATAAAGCCCCGGTATAAAACGAACTAACGAGTAGCTGAACCCTCAGTTTGTTGTTAGTTTAGAAACTGCACTTATGTCTCCGATACTATTATTGCGGACATAAAGTTAGAATTGTGAATATAAGTGGTAATACTAAGGTCAATGTGATTTTTGGTTCATAGTGAACTAAGGATATAATTGATAATAGTGAATTGTATTAATGAGCCTGAATTCGTTACTGTGAAATAGTTTTAATCAGTGAAAATTGTGGTTATCGTTTTGATTTCATAATTTCTACCGCAGATTAATAATAATTATGAAACTTCATATATTATTATGAAGGATAAATAAACTGTTTTATAATAATATGAAACTAAAGTGAATAAGTTGACAAAGCGGTAAGTTTTTCGATTATTGAATTATTTCTAATTTGAAATGACATTCAGAAACGAAAATTTCGTGCTAGATCTTTGAAGTGTATACTTAAGGGTAACTATTCAATATTTACACCTAAATGGTCGATTTCTTTACAGTTAAAAGGTCTGTATTGTTAGGTTATTAGTGGAACGCACCTGTTCTTTATCTTGTTGTGTTCTGTGGATCTGTGACACAGAAGCAACAATATAACCTCCCTACAGCAGTAACAAAACAGACACGCTTGTAAGTACATGTACATAGTAGTAATTAAATAAAACAGTTGTTAACCAGTGCTTATTCTAATTTATATTTACATAAACCTGAACTTTATTACATGACGCTGCGAACAGTTTAAGTATTGGTAATTAAATAATTCAAAATAATGGGTGACAGTCGTGGAATATCACAAATGAAGTTGGAAGGCAACGTGGCTGAAAACTGGAAGATATGGAGAAGCCGATTCGAAAATTATTTGGTAGCCAGTGAAGTTAATCTTAAGAGTGAGTCTACACAATGTGCACAATTATTACATTACATTGGAGAAGAATGTTTTCGAATTTACACAACATTCACCTTTGAAGAAGACGAGAAGAACAAATTGTCTAAACTAATTGAGAAATTTGAACAACATTTTCTACCGAAGGAAAATGTTACCTACGAAAGGTACAAATTTTTTTCAAGTCAACAACAAACTGGCCAATCGCTAGAAAATTTTGTCACAAGTTTGAAAGAAGCATCAATGAAATGTAAGTTGGGAAGCCTTCAGGAGAGCTTAACAAAAACTGTCCTTATCTGTGGCATACAGAACACTGCTACTAGAGAAAAATTGCTCCAAGAAGATAGAGAGGATAAAATGACTCTCGAAGAAGCTGTCCACATATGTCAGATACTGGAGACATCGAAACAAAGAAGTGAGGCAATTCAAGGTCATAATTACCCAGTGGAAGTAGATGCAGTAAACAGGAGAATTCAAATTAAGTCATGCAAGAGATGCGGAGGCAACCATGCAATCAACGAATGTCCAGCATATGGTAAAGAGTGCTTCAACTGCAAGAAGAAGAATCATTTCTCCAATTGTTGTAAGCAAAAGAAGACCAGAAGAGTTAATAATGTGGAACAAGAAGTAAATGAAGTGATTCAAATCTCAGGTACAGATAATTCAAGTTCAATTTTTATAGGCAATGTTGAAAGAATCAATGCAATTAGGGATGAATGGATTACAGAAATTAAAATAAATGATAGAATAGTTAATTTTAAAGTAGACACAGGAGCCATGGTTAATGTTTTACCTTATCAAATGTTTAAAAAATTGAATTTGAATGAATCGTTAATCGAAAAAACTAGTCAAAAATTGGCTTCTTATACAGGCGATCTATTAGATATAAAGGGAACATGTAAATTGAAGTGTCAAAAACGTGATAACATATTTGACATAATGTTTTACATTGTAAATAATAATTCTCAATCAATATTGGGTTTAAAAGATTGTGAAAAATTTAATCTGTTCAAAAGAATTGATAAAATAAGTAATGGAAATTATTATGACTTTTTAATTAATGAATTTGAAGACATTTTTACTGGGATGGGGTGTTTAAATTCTGAGCCATATCACATCCAAATCGAAAAAGATGCTGTACCAGTGGTGCATCCAGTGAGAAAAGTCCCCATTCCATTGATGGATATGTTGAAAACAAGTATTGAGGAATTAGTTAATAATAAAATTATTCAGGGAGTGGAGGGACCTTCTGATTGGGTTAATCCACTGGTGATTGTAAAGAAACCCAGTGGAAAATTGAGGATTTGTTTAGATCCAAAAGACTTGAATAAGGTAGTAAAAAGGGAATATTGTCCGATACCCACATTAGATCAAATTACAAGCGATATGGCTGGAGCAACAATATTTAGTACTTTAGATGCTGCTCAGGGTTTTTACCAAATAATGTTAGATAAAGAAAGTTCTGATCTGTGCACTTTTGGTACCCCATTTGGTAGGTTCAAATTTTTGAGGTTGCCTTATGGACTAAAACCTGCTCCAGAAGTTTTTCAGCAGAAATTTCAAAATTTATTCAAATCAACAAATTCAAAAATTTATATTGATGATGTTATTGTGTGGGGAAAAACTAAAAGTGAACATGATCAGAGATTGAGAAATGTATTAGAGATAGCTCGAAATAATAACATTACCTTTAATTTAGATAAATGTAGATTCGGACAAGAACAAATAAAGTTTATGGGTCAGGAAATAACCCAAGAGGGAATAAAACCCACGGACGAAAGAATGAAAGCTATTTTAGAAATGCCAGAACCGACAGATAAGAAGGGAGTTCAACGGTTATTGGGTATTCTAACTTATGTTAGCAAATATATTCAAAATTTTTCACATAACACTTGGCCACTGCGTCAACTTTTAAAGAAAGATGTAGAATTTATGTGGATGGATGAACAGAAAAAGGCTTTCAGTAATTTAAAGAAATTATTAGTGTCAGGTCCAGTACTGCAATTTTACGATAGAAATAAACCTATAGTGTTATCTGTCGATAGTTCGAAAAATGGCCTCGGTGCTGTATTATTACAGAATAATTTACCGTGTGCATATGCGTCAAAGGCCTTAACAGAAACACAGATGAATTATGCTCAAATTGAAAAGGAATTGTTAGCAATTTGTTTTGGTATGACAAAGTTTTATGAATATATTTATGGAAGGAAAATTATTGTTGAAACTGACCATCAGCCCTTACTTCAAATTTTCAAAAAACCTCTCAATAGTTGTCCTGCTCGATTACAAAGAATGTTACTACAATTACAGAAATTTGATTTCGATGTAATTTATAAACGAGGCAAAGACTTGATAATAGCGGATGCACTTTCAAGAGCATATTTACCTGACACATTTAACACTTTGGAGTCGGAAATTGAAGCACAAGTTTGTTTAATAAAAAATAGTATAAATGCCACGCCTGAAAAGTTAGAACAATTGAAATCGGAGACAAAAAATGATGAAGAACTTCAAACGTTAATGCATATTATCAAAAATGGATGGCCAAATAATAGTAAAAAATTGAGTCAAAATCTGAAATTGTATTTCCCATATAAGAGTGAACTTCACATAGTAGATGAAATCATATTTAAAGGTGAGGCAATAGTTATTCCTAAAAGTTTGAGAATGGAAATGTTGGACAGAGCGCATTATAGTCATTTAGGTATTAATAGAACTAAAAGTATGGTGAAAGATTCAATATTTTGGCCAGGAATGAAAAATCTCATTAAACAGAAAATCAGTCAATGTCATTTATGTTTGAAATATGCTAATTCACAAAGCTCGGAACCGTTAATTTCACATAATATACCAGATTTGAGATGGAATAAAGTAGGCTGTCATATTTTTGAAATAGATGGAAAAAAATTCTTGTTAGTGGTAGACTATTTTTCAAAATTTGTTGAAGTAGTTGTTCTAAATAATAACACTACGAGCAGAAATATTATAAATTCTTTAAAATCGGTATTTTGCACACATGGAATACCCTTAACGTTGATATCAGATGGAGGTCCACAATTTACATCAGATGAATTCAAACAGTTCGCAAAAGATTGGGAGTTTACACATATTATGTCCTCGCCTACATATGCTCAAAGTAATGGTATGGCGGAAAGACATATACAAACTATAAAGAAAATCATTAAAAAAACTATGGAGGAAAAAAAAGATATATATTTAGCGCTATTGAATTTCAAAAATGCTTGTCTCGATTCAGGATATACCTCATCACAGATGTTGATGTCAAGGAACATCAGATCTAACTTAATAGGTAATAAAAATTATTATCAACCTAGGATAGTTAAGGATGTGAATAAAACATTTGAAAAAACTCGCCTCACACAAGAAAAATATTATAATAAAGGTGTTAAAAAATTGCCAGAAATTCCTCTATATACTAAAGTCTATGTTCAGACCAAACCAAATTCTAATTGGACCCCTGGTATTGTAATTGAAAAATTAAGAGATAGGGTCTATAGAATTGAAATGGAGAATGGTGGAAAACTTTACAGAAATAGAAAATTCATAAAAATTGTACCATGTAACATAACGTCTAGGAAAGTAGAACACAATTCTCCAGTTTATCCAAAAGAAAATGTAAACTATTATATAGAGATAGAGAATAAGAATCACTTAGAAAATGTAAGAGAAAATGTAGGTTTGACCGAAAGTCCTGAGTTGGAACCAAGTTTCAGTAGTCAGATGCCAAATCAAAGAAAAACCACATCTGGAAGGACGGTCAGGCCTCCAAGAAAACTGAATCTTTAATGTATTGGTAATTAACTAAATATTTGTTATGAAGGGAGATGTTAGGTTATTAGTGGAACGCACCTGTTCTTTATCTTGTTGTGTTCTGTGGATCTGTGACACAGAAGCAACAATATAACCTCCCTACAGCAGTAACAAAACAGACACGCTTGTAAGTACATGTACATAGTAGTAATTAAATAAAACAGTTGTTAACCAGTGCTTATTCTAATTTATATTTACATAAACCTGAACATTATTACATGTATGAGTATAAACTGGAGTTATATTTTAGATTTAATAATTTCTATCGTAGTTTACTAATAATTATAAAACAATATAATGTTTCATCTACAATATTATTCTAGATGTGGCAAGTGTTACATATTACTATGAACTATGGAAGCTAAAGTCAATTTTTTCCAACATCAGTAGTTTTCTTCGATTGTTATATTAACATAACATATAAATTATTCAGTATTTGATTTAAGATTTATTAAAAATTCGCAATTAGATTTCACAACAGAAATTTTGTGCTATGGACTTTGAGTGTATATCTAAATGTATTTAGTTATTTTTTTTGTTAAAATAATGATCTATATCTATAATGCATTTTTTATTTATATAAACTTAAAATATAAATAATTCGTTATATTTATTTTGAATGATTCGAAATTTAGATGTGCGATTAGATTGACAGAAAAGTGAAAATTTATAACTTTCATTTGGGTCCAAATCTAATTTCCAGGTAACAGTGTACAGATAGAATTTAGATAGTAAATTACTGGGTGGGGGAATATCAAGCCCCGGTATAAAACGAACTAACGGGTAGCTGAACCTTCAGTTTGTTGTTAGTTTAGAAAAGGCACTTATGTCTCCGATACTATTATTGCAGACATAAAGTTAGAATTGTGAATATAAGTGGTAATACTAAGGTCAATGTGATTTTTGGTTCATAGTGAACTAAAGATATAATTGATAATAGTGAATTGTATTAATGAGCCTGAATTCGTGACTGTGAAATAGTTTCAATCAGTGAAAATTGTGGTTATCGTTTTGATTTCATAATTTCTACCACAGATTAATAATAATTATGAAACTTCATATATTATTATGAAGGATAAAAAAATTGTTTTATAATAATATGAAACTAAAGTGAATAAGTTGACAAAGCGGTAAGTTTTTCGATTATTAAACTATTTCTAATTTCAAATGACATTCAGAAACGAAAATTTCGTGCTAGATCTTTGAAGTGTACACTTAAGGGTAACTATTCAATATTTACACCTAAATGGCCGATTTCTTTACAGTTAAAAGGTCTGTATGAGTATAAACTGGAGTTATATTTTAGATTTAATAATTTCTATCGTAGTTTACTAATAATTATAAAACAATATAATGTTTCATCTACAATATTATTCTAGATGTGGCAAGTGTTACATATTACTATGAACTATGGAAGCTAAAGTCAATTTTTTCCAACATCAGTAGTTTTCTTCGATTGTTATATTAACATAACATATAAATTATTCAGTATTTGATTTAAGATTAATTAAAAATTCGCAATTAGATTTCACAACAGAAATTTTGTGCTATGGACTTTGAGTGTATATCTAAATGTATTTAGTTATTTTTTTTGTTAAAATAATGATCTATATCTATAATGCATTTTTTATTTATATAAACTTAAAATATAAATAATTCGTTATATTTATTTTGAATGATTCGAAATTTAGATGTGCGATTAGATTGACAGAAAAGTGAAAATTTATAACATTCATTTGGGTCCAAATCTAATTTCCAGGTAACAGTGTACAGATAGAATTTAGATAGTAAATTACTGGGTGGGGGAATATCAAGCCCCGGTATAAAACGAACTAATGGGTAGCTGAACCCTCAGTTTGTTGTTAGTTTAGAAAAGGCACTTATGTCTCCGATACTATTATTGCAGACATAAAGTTAGAATTGTGAATATAAGTGGTAATACTAAGGTCAATGTGATTTTTGGTTCATAGTGAACTAAAGATATAATTGATAATAGTGAATTGTATTAGTGAGCCTGAATTCGTTACTGTGAAATAGTTTACATCAGTGAAAATTGTGGTTATCGTTTTGATTTCATAATTTCTACCGCAGATTAATAATAATTATGAAATTTCATATATTATTATGAAGGATAAAAAAAACTGTTTTATAATAATATGAAACTAAAGTGAATAAGTTGACAAAGCGGTAGGTTTTTCGATTATTGAATTATTTCTAATTTGAAATGACATTCAGAAAAGAAAATTTCGTGCTAGAACTTTGAAGTGCATACTTAAGGGTAATTATTCAATATTTACACCTAAAGGGCCGATTTCTTTACAGTTAAAAGGTCTGCATGAGTATAAACTGGAGTTATATTTTAGATTTAATAATTTTAATTTCTATCGTAGTATACTAATAATTATAAAACAATATATGGTTTCATCTAGAATATTATTCTAGATGTGGCAAGTGTTTCATATTACTATGAACTATAAAAACAAGAGTCAATTTTTTCCAATATCAGTAGTTTTCCCCGATTGTTATATTAACATAACATATGAATAATTCAGTATTAGTTTTTAGATTAATTAAAAATTCGCAATTAGATTTGACAACTGAAATTATGTGCTACGGACTTTGAGTGTATATCTAAATGTATTTAGTTATTATTTTTGTTAAAGTAATTATCTATATCTATAATGCATTTTCTATTTATATAAACTTAACATATAAATAATTCGTTATATGAATTTTGAATGATTCGAAATTTAGATGTGCAATCAGATTGGCAGAAAAGTGACAATTTGTAACTTTCATTTTGGTCCAAATCTAATTTCCAGGTAACAGTGTACAGGTAGAATTTAGACAGTAAATTACTGGGTGGGGGAATATCAAGCCCCGGTATAAAACGAACTAACGAGTAGCTGAACCCTCAGTTTGTTGTTAGTTTAGAAAAGGCACTTATGTCTCCGATACTATTATTGCAGACATAAAGTTAGAATTGTTAATATAAGTGGTAATACTAAGGTCAATGTGATTTTTGGTTCATAATGAAATAAAGAAATCATAGATTATAGTGAATTGTATTAATGTGCTTGAATTCGTAACTGTGAAATTATTTACTTGAGTGAAGTTAGTGGTTATAGTTTTGATTTCATAATATCTACCGTGGATAATGAAACTTCATATATTATGATAAGGCATAAAAAACCTGTTTTATAATAAAATGAAACTAAAGTGAATAAATTGCCAAAGCGGTAGTTTTTTCGAATATTATATTATTATAACTTACGAATCATTTGGTATATAAATATATTATAATATATATATATATATATATATATATATATATATATATATATATATTTTTTTTTTTTTTTTTTTTAATAATCACCATTATGGGAGTTTCCTCTAGAAGGTCCGGGTCTTAACGACCAAGGACCTTCTAGGCAGCTGTAAGGAACATTCTAACAATTCTTGTTGTCCAGAGGATCACCTCCTTCTGAGCTTTACTTATCAACTCCTGATCCAGTTCAAGGAGTTCCGTATTTTCTGCCAGGTGGCTCTCAACCAATCCATTCGTGGAGATTATCAGGGGTAGAATCTTTACCGTTCTTAGCTGGTGTATCTCTTTTATTTCAAAAGCCAGGTCGTGGTACTTTGTTAGTTTCTCCGTGTACGCTCTACTTATGTTATCATCTGCCGGGACGGTTATATCAATGATTGTTGCTTTGCGGTTTCCTTTATCAAAGATCACGATGTCGGGCCTGTTGTGCGGCACCGATCTATCCGTTATTATCGGGTTGTCCCAGTAGAGTTTGAACTGACTGTTTTCAAGTATCGGCTTGGGTAAGTATTCGTGTACCCTTCGAGAGGTAAGTATAAGTCCTACTTTCATGGCAATGGCTTGGTGAAAGATTTTTGCCATAGCATTATGCCGCTGGGTGTACTCCCTGGGTGCAAGAATGGGGCATGAGGATGTCACATGTTGTATAGACTCCAAGGCTTGGCAGCATTTCCGGCATCTGTCAGTCGGTATGTTCTTTTTGGCTATATGCTTCAGGTACGCTCTTGTTGGCACTACCTGATCTTGGATTGCGATAAGACGTCCCTCGGTTTCTGGGAATAAATAACCGGATTTAAGGTAAGTTAGTGACTGCTCTCTATTAACTCTATTTTCTTTCAGTGCCTCCGGATACCTGCCATGTAAGGGTTTGCCGTGCCATTCCTCCAGTAGTTGTTCAGATGATGGCGTCTGTGGTGGGTTATTTCTGCTTGCCAGATTTAAAGCCGTGATGTTGCGGTCTTCCTGGCATATTGATTGAAAGAACGGTAAGTTTTTTGAGTGGAAATATTCTCTGAGTTCAGTTACCGCTTTATTGTGGGCCTTTTCAACATTTCGCAAACCCCTTCCTCCTTGGTGCCTGGGCATGTAAAGTCTGATCACCGATGCATGGGGATGGTGGATGCCGTATTTAGACATTAGGACTCGCACATGTGTGTCAATCGCCTTCAACTCTGTGCTCGACCACCTGATCACGCCGAAAGAGTAGGCTATACTTGGAATTGCCCATGTATTGATTGCCGTAAACATTGCCTTGGAGTTCAGTTTACTGCGGAGGGTTTTTTTTATTCTAGCAAAAAATTTATTTTTGAAATCTTCTTTCTGTTTTGATGTTCTTATCTCCAATGCTTGTTGTATACCCAGGTACTTATATGATTCTTCTGGGCTTAGTTCTTGTATAGCCACCTCATCTTGAATAAGCATTTCTCCCCCTTGTGTCAACTTTCCTCTCTTGACGTGTAATGAGGCACATTTGTCCAGCCCCATCTCCATTCTGATGGTTTGTGTGAAAGATGTCACTATCCCAAGAAGGCTCCTCAGTTGCTCCTCATTCGCGGCATATAGCTTGAGGTCATCTATATACAGTTGATGAGTAATTTTGATGTTTGACCTGTCGTCCACAAGGTATCCGTATCGGTTGTTGTTGAGCAGCCTACTGAGGGGGTTTAAAGCTAGACAAAACCAGAGGGTGCTGAGTTTATCCCCTTGGAAGATGCCAGTTAAGATTCTTATCTCTGGTGTTATTATTTTGCCGAATGTTAAGTTCGTCCTCCAGGTTGTCATCAGATGTTCTAGTAAGCCTATAATGTTTCCAGATACACCGTAGAGTTTCAGAACTTTAAGAAGCCAGGAGTGCGGGACCGAGTCGAAAGCCTTTTTGTAGTCGACCCATGCGACCGAGATGTTCCTTAACTTCTTCCTTGCCTGTTTGGTTATAAGATGATCGATGGTTAACAACTCCTTGCAGCCCTGGGCACCTCCTCTGCAGCCATTCTGCTCTCGTGCAAGGATCTTGTACTTGCTTACATGCTTCCACAGATGTTTGGTGATTATTCCTGTGAGTATCTTATAGACAGTAGGAAGACATGTAATGGGTCGATAAGCCTTGGGGTCAGGACTGGTGTTTCCTTTTGGAAGCATATGGGTGACCCCCAAAGTGAAAAACTCTGGTATGATGGAGGGTTCCGCCAACGCTCTCTGAAAAAATTTGGCCAATTTATGGTGAGTGGCCTTGAAGTTTTTCCACCAGTAATTATGGAGTTTGTCAGATCCTGGAGCAGCCCAGTTATTTGAGTTCTTAAGGACAGATGATATGTCTTCCTCCATAATTTCGAGATCTTCCATGGTGTAGTTTCCTGCCTCCTTCTCAGCGTCTTTTATCCAGAAAGCCTCATCATCATGAGTCTCCCTTCGCTCCCAAATTCCCTTCCAGACTTCAAACATTTCTCTCTCATCTGGGTTCACTCCTTCCGTGTTGTTTGCGTTCTCAAGCTTGCGGAAGAACTCTTTAGGATTTTTGTAGTACAGCTGGTTGTTCCTATACCTCTTTACTCTTTCGTTGTACCTTTGTATGCGGTTTCCTAACGCTTTCACCTTCTGTTTCAGCTTGTCGAGGACCACCATCATCTGCTCTGCGAGAAGTTGGTTCGAGCCATTTGTTCTAATACGTGATTCTGATGCGATCTGCCGTACTCCCTTCATGATCCTGTTGGACGGTATTTCTGTATTGAGGTAAGTATGTAAGGTGCCAATTCTTTTTCTTATAATCCTAATTTTCTTTTCCAGCCTCATTTTCCATGGTGGTATCATTTCTTGACGGCGAGTTGGTTGGGCCCCGCTTATGCTTATTTTGAGATCTTCGCATACTGTGATTGCTCCAGCGTATACGCAGTCGACCACCTCTCTCAGTGTGGCGGTTACATCGATGTATCTCTCCATTATCCTGTTGATTTTTTGGACACACTCTAGCATTTCTTTGGATTGCTTCATTCTTGGGATGTTTGCCCTTTTACTCGGAGAAAGTCCTGAGTATTTCTGGAGGTTTCGGTAATAATTACGTTCTAGCCTGGATGGTTGTACGCTCATTCGGATATGTGATCTGGTTTCCATTCGTGTTTCTTCATCAGGCTCTGCATTTATAGGGGCACCACGCGGGATATAACTTTGAGCAATGGTGTCAAGTTCAGTGGTGGAGAACTTTTCCCTTTCAAGAAGCCACCTGACTCTATTTGCCAGAAGGTTGGCGTAAGATGGTCTCTGCGGGTTGGTGTCATTCCATAATTCTGTAAGTAGCTCTCTGTATGTCTTTCCTGTTCTTGGTTGCATTTCCTTCGCTATAAAATGAACGCGCATTATAAGGATGTTGTCCTCCTCCGTCCATCGCGTTCTCGCATCTCGCCTATTTGAAACTCCCGTGGGACGAGATCCTCTCTCGTCCAAACTTGAGCTTCCTTCCATATTCCGTGAAACGAGATCCTGGCTTACGGTGCCATCTCGGGGGGCTGCGCCGCTTGCACCACAGCTGACCCCATCGGGCTCTGCCTCCAGACGGTTCCGAAGAGGACCAGCCCGCTGTCCCCTACCGCCCTGATTCTGGCTTCTAGTGATAGGAGCGATATATTCTGCAGAGCCTCAGGATGCTGACCTGAGGCTCTGGATGACTCGGGTATGCGGGGTCGTCACGCCCCGATAGCTAATGCTACCCTGCATATATATATACTACTATATATATATGCTACCCTGCATATATATATATATATATATATATATATATATATATATATATATATATATATATATATATAGATATATATATATATGAAAAATTTTGTGCTAGAACTCTGAAATGTACACTTAAATGTATTTATTCATTACTTACACGTAAGTGCCTGAATTCACTTCGAATGTTTGCGTGAGTGAAATGTGTAGCAATATTTTTGATATGATAATTTCTATCGTAGATTCATCATAATTATGAAATGTTTCTTCTAGAATATTCCAGATGTGGAAACTGTTTCATAATAATATGAACTATGGATACAAAAGTGAAATTGTTGCGATATCGACAGTTTTTTTGCATTTTTATATAAATTTAACATATAAATAATTCGGTAATTGTATTTTGAATGATTCGAAATTTAGATGTGCAATTAGATTGACAGAAAAGTGAAAATTTGTAACTCTCATTTGCGTACAAATCTAATTTCCAGGTAACAGTGTACAGGTAGAATTTAGATAGTAAATTACTGGGTGGGGGAATAAAACGAACGGTATAAAACGAACTAACGAGTAGCTGAACCCTCAGTTTGTTGTTAGTTTAGAAAAGGCACTTATGTCTCCGATACTATTATTGCAGACATAAAGTTAGAATTGTGAATATAAGTTGTAATACTAAGGTCAATGTGATTTTTGGTTCATAATGAACTAAAGAAATCATAGATTATAGTGAATTGTGTTAATGTGCCCGAATTCGTTACTGTGAAATTATTTACTTGAGTGAAGTTAGTGGTTATAGTTTTGATTTCATAATATCTACCGTGGATAATGAAACTTCATATATTATGATAAGGCATAAAAAAGCTGTTTTATAATAAAATGAAACTAAAGTGAATAAATTGCCAAAGCGGTAGTTTTTTCGAATATTATATTATTATAACTTACGAATCATTTGGTATATAAATATATTATAATATATATTTATATATATATATATATATATATATATATATCTATATATTTATGAAAAATTTCGTGCTAAAACTTTTAAAGGTACACTTAAATATGTTTATTCATTACTTACACGTAAGTGCCTGAATTCACTTCGAATGTTTGCGTGAGTGAAATGTGTAGTAATATTTTTGATATGATAATTTCTATTGTAGATTCATCATAATTATGAAATGTTTCTTCTAGAATATTCCAGATGTGGAAACTGTTTCATAATATTATGAACTATGGATACAAAAGTGAATTTGTTGCGATATCGACAGTTTTCTTGCCTTTTTATATAAATTTAACATATAAATAATTCGGTAATTGTATTTTGAATGATTCGAAATTTAGATGTGCAATTAGATTGACAGAAAAGTGAAAATTTATAACTTTCATTTGGGTCCAAATCTAATTTCCAGGTAACAGTGTACAGATAGAATTTAGATAGTAAATTACTGGGTGGGGGAATATCAAGCCCCGGTATAAAACGAACTAACGAGTAGCTGAACCATCAGTTCCTTGGTAGTTTAGAAAAGGCACTTATGTCTCCGATACTATTTTTGCAGACATAAAGTTAGAATTGTGAATATAAGTGGTAATACTAAGTTTAATGTGATTTTTGGTTCATAGTGAACTAAAGATATAATTGATAATAGTGAATTGTATTAGTGAGCCTAAATTCGTTACTGTGAAATAGTTTACATCAGTGAAAATTGTGGTTATCGTTTTGATTTCATAATTTCTACCGCAGATTAATAATAATTATGAAATTTCATATATTATTATGAAGGATAAAAAAACTGTTTTATAATAATATGAAACTAAAGTGAATAAGTTGACAAAGCGGTAGGTTTTTCGATTATTGAATTATTTCTAATTTGAAATGACATTCAGAAAAGAAAATTTCGTGCTAGAACTTTGAAGTGTATACTTAAGGGTAATTATTCAATATTTACACCTAAAGGGCCGATTTCTTTACAGTTAAAAGGTCTGTATGAGTATAAACTGGAGTTATATTTTAGATTTAATAATTTCTATCGTAGTTTACTAATAATTATAAAACAATATAATGTTTCATCTAGAATATTATTCTAGATGTGGCAAGTGTTACATATTACTATGAACTATGGAGGCAAAAGTCAATTTTTTCCAATATCAGTAGTTTTCTTCGATTGTTATATTAACATAACATATAAATAATTCAGTATTTGATTTTAGATTAATTAAAAATTCGCAATTAGATTTGGCAACTGAAATTATGTGCTATGGACTTTGAATGTATTTAGTTATTATTGTAACATATCTATAATGCATTTTTTACAGTACATAATCACTGTCACCTGGGTATAATTGTAGCTATCAGAAACCAGGTAAATATTGGATTTTAAATAATGTGGTATAAATTCAAGCGTGGGTATGAAACAATGTAACGACTAGCTGAAATATCAGTTCGTAGGTACTTTCGAAGAAGGACTTTTGTCTCCGACACTATTATTGCAGATATAAAGTTAGAATTGTGAATATAAGTTGTAATACTAAGGTCAATGTGATTTTTGGTTCATAATGAACTAAAGAAATCATAGATTATAATGAATTGTGTTAATGTGCCTGAATTCGTTACTGTGAAATTATTTACTTGAGTGAAGTAAGTGGTTATAGTTTTGATTTCATAATATCTACCGTGGATAATGAAACTTCATATATTATGATAAGGCATAAAAAAGCTGTTTTATAATAAAATGAAATTAAAGTGAATAAATTGCCAAAGCGGTAGTTTTTTCGAATATTATATTATTATAACTTACGAATCATTTGGTATATAAATATATTATAATATATATTTATATATATATATATATATATATATTCATATATAAATATATATATATATATATATATATATATTTATGAAAAATTTCGTGCTAGAACTTTGAAAGGTACACTTGAATGTGTTTATTCATTACTTACAGGTAAGTGTCTGAATTCACTTCGAATGTTTGCGTGAGTAAAATGTGTAGTCATATTTTTGATATGATAATTTCTATCGTAGATTCATCATAATTACGAAATGTTTCTTCTAGAATATTTCAGATGTGGAAACTGTTTCATAATATTATGAACTATGGATACAAAAGTGAATTTGTTGCGATATCGACAGTTTTCTTGCATTTTTATATAAATTTAACATATAAATAATTCGGTAATTGTATTTTGAATGATTCGAAATTCAGTTGTGCAATTAGATTGACAGAAAAGTGAAAATTTATAACTTTCATTTGGGTCCAAATCTAATTTCCAGGTAACAGTGTACAGATAGAATTTAGATAGTAAATTACTGGGTGGGGGAATATAAAGCCCCGATATAAAACGAACTAACGATTAGCTGAACCATCAGTTCCTTGGTAGTATAGAGAAGGCACTTATGTCTCCGATACTATTATTGCAGACATAAAGTTAGAATTGTGAATATAAGTGGTAATACTAAGGTCAATGTGATTTTTGGTTCATAATGAACTAAAGAAATCATAGATTTTAGTGAATTGTATTAATGTGCCTGAATTCGTTACTGTGAAATTATTTACATCGGTGAAAATGGTGGTTATCGTTTTGATTTCATAATTTCTACCGCAGATTAATAATAATTATGAAACTTCATATATTATTATGAAGGATAAAACTGTTTCATAATAATATGAAACTAAAATGAATGAGTTGACAAAGCGGTAGGTTTTTCGATTATTGAATTATTTCTAATTTGAAATGCCATTCAAAAACGAAAATTTCGTGCTAGAACTTTGACGTGTATACTTAAGGGTAATTATTCAATATTTACACCTAAATGGCCGATTTCTTTACAGTTAAAAGGTCTGTATGAGTATAAACTGGAGTTATATTTTAGATTTAATAATTTTGATTTCTATCGTAGTTTACTAATAATTATAAAACAATATATGGTTTCATCTAGAATATTATTCTAGATGTGGCAAGTGTTACATATTACTATGAACTATGGAAACAAGAGTCAATTTTTTCCAATATCAGTAGTTTTCTCGGATTGTTATATTAACATAACATATGAATAATTCAGTATTAGTTTTTAGATTAATTAAAAATTCGCAATTAGATTTGGCAACTGAAATTATGTGCTATGGACTTTGAGTGTATATCTAAATGTATTTAGTTATTATTTTTGTTAAAGTAATGATCTATATCTATAATGCATTTTCTATTTATATAAACTTAACATATAAATAATTCGTTATATGTATTTTGAATGATTCGAAATTTAGATGTGCAATCAGATTGGCAGAAAAGTGAAAATTTGCAACTTTCATTTGGGTCCAAATATAATTTCCAGGTAACAGTGTACAGATAGAATTTAGATTGTAAATTACTGGGTGGGGGAATATAAAGCCCCGGTATAAAACGAACTAACGAGTAGCTGAACCATCAGTTCTTTGGTAGTTTAGAAAAGGCACTTATGTCTCCGATACTATTATTGCAGACATAAAGTTAGAATTGTTAATATAAGTGGTAATACTAAGGTCAATGTGATTTTTGGTTCATAGTGAACTAAAGAAATCATAGATTATAGTGAATTGTATTAATGTGCTCGAATTTGTTACTGTGAAATTATTTACTTGATTGAAGTTAGTGGTTATAGTTTTGATTTCATAATATCTACCGTGGATAATGAAACTTCATATATTATGATAAGGCATAAAAAAGCTGTTTCATAATAAAATGAAAATAATGTGAATAAATTGCCAAAGCGGTAGTTTTTTCGAATATTATATTAATATAACTTACGAATCATTTGGTTTATAAATATATTATAATATATATTTATATATATATATATATATTCATATATAAATAAATATATATATATATATATATGTATATATATATATATAAATATATATATATATATATATATATATATATATATATATATATATATATATATATGAAATATTTCGTGCTAGAACTCTGAAATGTACACTTAAATGTATTTATTCATTACTTACACGTAAGTGCCTGAATTCACTTCGAATGTTTGCGTTAGTGAAATGTGTAGTAATATTTTTGATATGATAATTTCTATCGTAGATTCATCATAATTATGAAATGTTTCTTCTAGAATATTCCAGATGTGGAAACTGTTTCATAATATTATGAACTATGGATACAAAAGTGAATTTGTTGCGATATCGACAGTTTTCTTGCATTTTTATATAAATTTAACATATAAATAATTCGGTAATTGTATTTTGAATGATTCGAAATTTAGATGTGCAATTAGATTGACAGAAAAGTGAAAATTTGTAACTCTCATTTGCGTACAAATCTAATTTCCAGGTAACAGTGTACAGGTAGAATTTAGATAGTAAATTACTGGGTGGGGGAATATCAAGCCCCGGTATAAAACGAACTAACGAGTAGCTGAACCCTTAGTTTGTTGTTAGTTTAGAAAAGGCACTTATGTCTTCGATACTATTATTGCAGACATAAAGTTAGAATTGTTAATATAAGTGGTAATACTAAGGTCAATGTGATTTTTGGTTCATAGTGAATTAAAGAAATCATAGATTATAGTGAATTGTATTAATGTGCCTGAATTCGTTACTGTGAAATTATTTACTTGAGTGAAGTTAGTGGTTATCGTTTTGATTTCATAATTTCTACCGCAGATTAATAATAATTATGAAATTTCATATATTATTATGAAGGATAAAAAAAACTGTTTTATGATAAAATGAAACTAAAGTGAATAAATTGCCAAAGCGGTAGTTTTTTCGAATATTATATTAATATAACTTACGAATCATTTGGTATATAAATATATTATAATATATATTTATGCATATATATATATATTCATATATAAATATATATTTATATATATATATATATTTTTTTTTTTTTTTTTTTTTTTTTTAACCACCGTGTCTTTTACGGGTCCTATGCTATGCACGCCGGGTTATTTACCAAGGTGTGCACCGCCGCTACGGGCCTTGGAGAAATTTTCTTACTATTCTTGTCGTACTCAGAATTATCTGTTTTTGCGAACCGGAAATCACGCGCTGATCCAGGCAGAGTCTCCGAGTATTCTCAGGTAAGTGCTTTTCTATCAACCCATTCACCGATATAATCAGCGGGAGCACGTTTACAGATTTCAACCGGTGCATTTCGCGGAGTTGGAAGGCGAGATCAGAGTATTTTGTTATCTTCTTCGAGTATGCCCTCGCCAAACTATCATCTGCGGGTATAGTGAAGTCCAGCAGCAAACATGTTTCCTTTTCACTGTCGAAGATGGCAATATCTGGTCTGTTGTGAGCCACTCCTCTGTCGGTCACCAGCGTTGCGTCCCAATACACCTTATAGCGCTGATTCTCCAGGAGGACTTTAGGTGAGTATAAATGTTGTTCCACCTCATTCTGAAGCAATCCTAACCTCAGGGCAATTTGCTGGTGGTAGATCTTTCCCATCGCGTTGTGCCTATCAAGATATTCCCTAGGAGCGAGTATGGGGCACGAGGAGGTGACATGCTGTATAGACTCCGCGCCCTGGGCGCACCTCCGACACCGATCTGATGGAATCGCTTGTTTGGCGATATGCTTCATGTACATCCTGGTGGGCATCACTTGATCTTGAATCGCCAAAAGCCTTCCTTCCGTTTCCGGGTATAGATAGCCCGCACGCAGGTAAGTTATCGACTCTGTTTTTTCTACCTGTCTACTTTGCAGGTGAGTAGGGTATCTGCCGTGCAAGGCCTTGGCGCTCCACTCTTGGATACGTTCCTCCACAGAGGGCCAGGAGAGCTGATATGTCGGTTCAGCGAGCTTTAGCGCGGACATTTTATCATCAGCCTCACAGATCGCTCTGAAGAAAGGTGAGTTGTTCCTCAGGAAGTGTTCTCTTAGATCACTGACGTTTTTTCCGTGAGCTTCCTCTAAGCTCGTTAGTCCTCTTCCTCCTTGATGTCGCGGAAGGTAAAGTCTGATTGTAGAGGAGTGGGGATGGTGAACTCCATATTTTGTCAGCATTGACCTGATATCTTTATCCAGCGCGCGGAGGTCAGTTGTTGACCAACTGAGGATTCCGAACGAATACGTCATGCTTGGGATTGCCCAGATGTTAATGGCCGTAAAGAGGGACTTTGAGTTAAGCTTTGCCTTAAGGAGCAGGGAAACTCTGGTCAGCAGCTTTTCTTTGAAGCATTGTTTCATTTCAGGGGTTTTTATATATATATATATATATATATATGAAAAATTTCGTGCTAGAACTTTGAAATGTACACTTAAATGTATTTATTCATTACTTACACGTAAGTGCCTGAATTCACTTCGAATGTTTGCGTGAGTGAAATGTGTAGTAATATTTTTGATATGATAATTTCTATCGTAGATTCATCATAATTATGAAATGTTTCTTCTACAATATTCCAGATGTGGAAACTGTTTCATAATATTATGAACTATGGATACAAAAGTGAATTTGTTGCGATATCGAAAGTTTTCTTGCATTCTTATATAAATTTAACATATAAATAATTCGGTAATTGTATTTTGAATGATTCGAAATTTAGATGTGCAATTAGATTGACAGAAAAGTGAAGATTTATAACTTTCATTTGGGTCCAAATCTAATTTCCAGGTAACAGTGTACAGATAGAATTTAGATAGTAAATTACTGGGTGGGGGAATATAAAGCCCCGGTATAAAACGAACTAACGAGTAGCTGAACCCTCAATTTGTTGTTAGTTTAGAAAAGGCACTTATGTCTACGATACTATTATTGCAGACATAAAGTTAGAATTGTGAATATAAGTGGTAATACTAAGGTCAATGTGATTTTTGTTTCATAGTGAACTAAAGATATAATTGATAATAGTGAATTTTATTAGTGAGCCTGAATTCGTTACTGTGAAATAGTTTACATCAGTGAAAATTGTGGTTATCGTTTTGATTTCATAATTTCTACCGCAGATTACTAATAATTATGAAATTTCATATATTATTATGAAGGATAAAAAAAACTGTTTTATAATAATATGAAACTAAAGTGAATAAGTTGACAAAGCGGTAGGTTTTTCGATTATTGAATTATTTCTAATTTGAAATGACATTCAGAAAAGAAAATTTCGTGCTAGAACTTTGAAGTGTATACTTAAGGGTAATTATTCAATATTTACACCTAAAGGGCCGATTTCTTTACAGTTAAAAGGTCTGTATGAGTATAAACTGGAGTTATATTTTAGATTTAATAATTTCTATCGTAGTTTACTAATAATTATAAAACAATATAATGTTTCATCTAGAATATTATTCTAGATGTGGCAAGTGTTACATATTACTATGAACTATGGAGGCAAAAGTCAATTTTTTCCAATATCAGTAGTTTTCTCCGATTATTATATTAACATAACATATGAATAATTCAGTATTAGTTTTTAGATGAATTAAAAATTCGCAATTAGATTTGGCAACTGAAATTATGTGCTATGGAATTTGAGTGTATATCTAAATGTATTTAGTTATTATTTTTGTTAAAACAATGATCTATATCTATAATGCATTTTCTATTTATATAAACTTAACATATAAATAATTCGTTATATGTATTTTGAATGATTCGAAATTTAGATGTGCAATTAGATTGGCAGAAAAGTGAAAATTTGTAACTTTCATTTGGGTCCAAATCTAATTTCCAGGTAACAGTGTACAGATAGAATTTAGATAGTGAATTACTGGGTGGGGGAATATCAAGCCTCGGTATAAAACGAATTAACTAGTAACTGAACCATCAGTTCGTTGGTAGTTTAGAAAAGGCACTTATTTCTCCGATACTATTATTGCAGACATAAAGTTAGAATTGTGAATATAAGAGGTAATACTAATGTCAATGTGATGTTTGGTTCATAGTGAACTAAAGATATAATTGATAATAGTGAATTGAATTAATGAGCCTGAATTCGTTACTGTGAAATAGTTTACATCAGGGAAAATTGTGGTTATCGTTTTGATTTCATATTTCTACCGCAGATTAATAATAATTATGAAATTTCATGTATTATTATGAAGGATAAAAAAAATGTTTTATAATAATATGAAACAAAAGTGAATAAGTTGACAAAGCGGTAGGTTTTTCGATTATTGAATCATTTCTAATTTGAAATGACTAATGATCTATATCTATAATGCATTTTCTATTTATATAAACTTAACATATAAATAATTCGGTATATGTATTTTGAATGATTCGAAATTTAGATGTGCAATTAGATTGGCAGAAAAGTGAAAATTTGTAACTTTCATTTGGGTCCAAATCTAATTTCCAGGTAACAGTGTACAGGTAGAATTTAGATAGTATATTACTGGGTGGGGGAATATCAAGCCTCGGTATAAAACGAATTAACTAGTAGCTGAACCATCAGTTCGTTGGTAGTTTAGAAAAGGCACCTATTTCTCCGATACTATTATTGCAGACATAAAGTTAGAATTGTGAATATAAGGGGTAATACTAAGGTCAATGTGATTTTTGGTTCATAGTGAACTAAAGATATAATTTATAATAGTGAATTGTATTAATGAGCCTGAATTCGTTACTGTGAAATAGTTTACATCAGTGAAAATTGTGGTTATCGTTGTGATTTCATAATTTCTACCGCAGATTAATAATAATTATGAAATTTCATATATTATTATGAAGGATATAAAAACTGTTTTATAATAATATGAAACTAAAGTGAATAAGTTGACAAAGCGGTAGGTTTTTCGATTATTGAATCATTTCTAATTTGAAATGACTAATGATCTATATCTATAATGCATTTTCTATTTATATAAACTTAACATATAAATAATTCGGTATATGTATTTTGAATGATTCGAAATTTAGATGTGCAATTAGATTGGCAGAAAAGTGAAAATTTGTAACTTTCATTTGGGTCCAAATCTAATTTCCAGGTAACAGTGTACAGGTAGAATTCAGATAGTAAATTAGTGGGTGGGCGAATTTCAAGTCCCGGTATAAAACGAACTAACGAGTAGCTGAACCATCAGTTCGTTGTTAGTTTAGAAAAGGCACCTATTTCTCCGATACTATTATTGCAGACATAAAGTTAGAATTGTGAATATAAGTGGTAATACTAAGGTCAATGTGATTTTTGGTTCATAGTGAACTAAGGATATAATTGATAAGAGTGAATTGTATTAATGAGCCTGAATTCGTTACTGTGAAATAGTTTACATCATTGAAAATTGTGGTTATCGTTTTGATTTCATAATTTCTACCGCAGATTAATAATAATTCTGAAATTTCATATATTATTATGAAGGATAAAAAAACTGTTTTATAATAATATGAAACTAAAGTCAATAAGTTGACAAAGCGGTAGATTTTTCGATTTTTGAATTATTTCTAATTTGAAATGACATTCAGAAACGAAAATTTCGTGCTAGAAGTTTGAATTGTATACTTAAGGGTAATTATTCAATATTTACACCTAAATGGCCGATTTCTTTACAGTTAAAAGGTCTGTATGAGTATAAACTGGAGTTATATTTTAGATTTAATAATTTCTATCGTAGTTTACTAATAATTATAAAACAATATAATGTTTCATCTAGAATATTATTCTAGATGTGGCAAGTGTTACATATTACTTTGAACTATGTAAGCAAAAGTCAATTTTTTCCAACATCAGTAGTTTTATTCGATTGTTATATTAACATAACATATAAATTATTCTGTATTTGATTTTAAATTAATTTAAAATTCGCAATTAGATTTGGCAACTGAAATTATGTGCTATGGACTTTGAGTGTATATCTAAATGTATTTAGTTATTATTTTTGTTAAAATATTGATTCATATCTATAATGCATTTTCTATTCATATAAACTCAACATATAAATAATTCGGTATATGTATTTTGAATGATTCGAAATTTATATGTGCAATTAGATTGGCAGAAAAGTGAAAATTTGTAACTTTCATTTGGGTCCAAATCTAATTTCCAGGTAACAGTGTACAGGTAGAATTTAGATAGTGAATTACTGGGTGGGGGAATATCAAGTCCCGGTATAAAACGAACTAACGAGTAGCTGAACCATCAGTTCGTTGGTAGTTTAGAAAAGGCACTTATGTCTCCGATACTATTATTGCAGACATAAAGTTAGAATTGTGAATATAAGTGGTAATACTAAGGTCAATGTGATTTTTGGTTCATAGTGAACTAAAGATATAATTGATAATAGTGATTTGTATTAATGAGCCTGAATTCGTTACTGTGAAATAGTTTACATCAGTGAAAATTGTGGTTATCGTTTTGATTTCATAATTTCTACCGCAGGTTAATAATAATTATGAAATTTCATATATTATTATGAAGGATATAAAAACTGTTTTATAATAATATGAAACTAAAGTGAATAAGTTGACAAAGCGGTGGGTTTTTCGATTATTGAATTATTTCTAATTTGAAATGACTAATGATCTATATCTATAATGCATCTTCTATTTATATAAACTTAACATATAAATAATTCGGTATATGTATTTTGAATGATTCGAAATTTAGATGTGCAATTAGATTGGCAGAAAAGTGAAAATTTGTAACTTTCATTTGGGTCCAAATCTAATTTCCAGGTAACAGTGTACAGGTAGAATTTAGATAGTATATTACTGGGTGGGGGAATATCAAGCCTCGGTATAAAACGAATTAACTAGTAGCTGAACCATCAGTTCGTTGGTAGTTTAGAAAAGGCACCTATTTCTCCGATACTATTATTGCAGACATAAAGTTAGAATTGTGAATATAAGTGGTAATACTAAGGTCAATGTGATTTTTGGTTCATAGTGAACTAAAGATATAATTGATAATAGTGTATTAATGAGCCTGAATTCGTTACTGTGAAATAGTTTACATCAGTGAAAATTGTGGTTATCGTTTTGATTTCATAATTTCTACCGCAGGTTAATAATAATTATGAAATTTCATATATTATTATGAAGGATATAAAAACTGTTTTATAATAATATGAAACTAAAGTGAATAAGTTGACAAAGCGGTGGGTTTTTCGATTATTGAATTATTTCTAATTTGAAATGACTAATGATCTATATCTATAATGCATCTTCTATTTATATAAACTTAACATATAAATAATTCGGTATATGTATTTTGAATGATTCGAAATTTAGATGTGCAATTAGATTGGCAGAAAAGTGAAAATTTGTAACTTTCATTTGGGTCCAAATCTAATTTCCAGGTAACAGTGTACAGGTAGAATTTAGATAGTAAATTAGTGGGTGGGCGAATTTCAAGTCCCGGTATAAAACGAACTAACGAGTAGCTGAACCATCAGTTCGTTGTTAGAAAAGGCACCTATTTCTCCGATACTATTATTGCAGACATAATGTTAGAATTGTGAATATAAGTGGTAATACTAAGGTCAATGTGATTTTTGGTTCATAGTGAACTAAGGATATAATTGATAAGAGTGAATTGTATTAATGAGCCTGAATTCGTTACTGTGAAATAGTTTACATCAGTGAAAATTGTGGTTATCGTTTTGATTTCATAATTTCTACCGCAGATTAATAATAATTCTGAAATTTCATATATTATTATGAAGGATAAAAAAACTGTTTTATAATAATATGAAACTAAAGTGAATAAGTTGACAAAGCGGTAGGTTTTTCGATTTTTGAATTATTTCTAATCTGAAATGACATTCAGAAACGAAAATTTCGTGCTAGAAGTTTGAATTCTATACTTAAGGGTAATTATTCAATATTTACACCTAAATGGCCGATTTCTTTACAGTTAAAAGGTCTGAATGAGTATAAACTGGAGTTATATTTTAGATGTAATAATTTCTATCGTAGTTTACTAATAATTATAAAACAATATAATGTTTCATCTAGAATATTATTCTA
Source organism: Megalocaria dilatata (assembly GCA_034642435.1). NCBI lineage: Eukaryota > Metazoa > Arthropoda > Insecta > Coleoptera > Coccinellidae > Megalocaria > Megalocaria dilatata. Next base: position 94,211,257 of record CM067854.1, read on the forward strand.
GATGTGGCAAGTGTTACATATTACAATTAACTATGGAAGCAAAAGTCAATTTTTTCCAACATCAGTAGTTTTCTTCGATTGTTATATTAACATAACATATAAATTATTCAGTAGTTGATTTTAGATTAATTAAAAATTCGCAATTAGATTTGACAACTGAAATTTTGTGCTATGGACTTTGAGTGTATATCTAAATGTATTTAGTTATTATTTTTGTTAAAATATTGATTCATATCTATAATGCATTTTCTATTCATATAAACTCAACATATAAATAATTCGGTATATGTATTTTGAATGATTCGAAATTTATATGTGCAATTAGATTGGCAGAAAAGTGAAAATTTGTAACTTTCATTTGGGTCCAAATCTAATTTCCAGGTAACAGTGTACAGGTAGAATTTAGATAGTGAATTACTGGGTGGGGGAATATCAAGTCCCGGTATAAAACGAACTAACGAGTAGCTGAACCATCAGTTCATTGGTAGTTTAGAAAAGGCACTTATGTCTCCGACACTATTATTGCAGACATAAAGTTAGAATTGTGAATATAAGTGGTAATACTAAGGTCAATGTGATTTTTAGTTCAAAGTGAACTAAGGATATAATTGATAATAGTGAATTGTATTAATGAGCCTGAATTCGTTACTGTGAAATAGTTTACATCAGTGAAAATTGTGGTTATCGTTTTGATTTCATAATTTTTACCGCAGATTAATAATAATTATGAAACTTCATATATTATTATGAAGGATAAAAAAACTGTTTTATAATAATATGAAACTAAAGTGAATAAGTTGACAAAGCGGTAGGTTTTTCGATTATTGAATTATTTCTAATTTGAAATGACTAATGATCTATATCTATAATGCATTTTCTATTTATATTAACTTAACATATAAATAATTCGGTATTTGTATTTTGAATGATTCGAAATTTAGATGTGCAATTAGATTGGCAGAAAAGTGAAAATTTGTAACTTTCATTTGGGTCCAAATCTAATTTCCAGGTAACAGTGTACAGGTAGAATTTAGATAGTGAATTACTGGGTGGGGGAATATCAAGTCCCGGTATAAAACGAACTAACGAGTAGCTGAACCATCAGTTCGTTGGTAGTTTAGAAAAGGCACTTATGTCTCCGACACTATTATTGCAGACATAAAGTTAGAATTGTGAATATAAGTGGTAATACTAAGGTCAATGTGATTTTTGGTTCATAGTGAACTAAAGATATAATTGATAATAGTGATTTGTATTAATGAGCCCGAATTCGTTACTGTGAAATAGTTTACATCAGTGAAAATTGTGGTTATCGTTTTGATTTCATAATTTCTACTGCAGATTAATAATAATTATGAAATTTCATATATTATTATGAAGGATATAAAAACTGTTTTATAATAATATGAAACTAAAGTGAATAAGTTGACAAAGCGGTAGGTTTTTCGATTATTGAATTATTTCTAATTTGAAATGACTAATGATCTATATCTATAATGCATTTTCTATTTATATAAACTTAACATATAAATAATTCGGTATTTGTATTTTGAATGATTCGAAATTTAGATGTGCAATTAGATTGGCAGAAAAGTGAAAATTTGTAACTTTCATTTGGGTCCAAATCTAATTTCCAGGTAACAGTGTACAGGTAGAATTTAGATAGTAAATTACTGGGTGGGGGAATATCAAGCCTCGGTATAAAACGAATTAACTAGTAGCTGAACCATCAGTTCGTTGGTAGTTTAGAAAAGGCGCCTATTTCTCCGATACTATTATTGCAGACATAAAGTTAGAATTGTGAATATAAGTGGAAATACTTAAATCAATGTGATTTTTGGTTCAAAGTGAACTAAGGCTATAATTGATAATAGTGAATTGTATTAATGAGCCTGAATTCGTTACTGTGAAATAGTTTACATCAGTGAAAATTGTGGTTATCGTTTTGATTTCATAATTTCTACCGCAGATTAATAATACTTATGAAATTTCATATATTATTATGAAGGATATAAAAACTGTTTTATAATAATATGAAACTAAAGTGAATAAGTTGACAAAGCGGTAGGTTTTTCGATTATTGAATTATTTCTTATTTGAAATGACATTCAGAAAAGAAAATTTCGTGCTAGAACTTTGAAGTGTATACTTAAGGGTAATTATTCAATATTTACATCTAAAGGGCCGATTTCTTTACAGTTAAAAGGCCTGTATGAGTATAAACTGGAGTTATATTTTAGATTTAATAATTTCTATTGTAGTTTACTAATAATTATAAAACAATATAATGTTTCATCTAGTATATGAGTATAAACTTGAATTATATTTTAGATTTAATAATTTCTATCGTAGTTTACTAATAATTATAAAACAATATAATGTTTCATCTAGAATATTATTCTAGATGTGGCAAGTGTTACATATTACTATGAAATATGGAGGCAAAAGTCAATTTTTTCCAATATCAGTAGTTTTCTTCGATTGTTATATTAACATAACATATAAATAATTCAGTATTTGATTTTAGATTAATTAAAAATTCGCAATTAGATTTGGCAACTGAAATTATGTGCTATGGACTTTGAATGTATTTAGTTATTATTGTAACATATCTATAATGCATTTTTTACAGTACATAATCATTGTCACCTGGGTAGCTATCGGAAACCAGGTAAATATTGGATTTTAAATAATGTGGTATAAATTCAAGCGTGGGTATAAAACAATGTAACGACTAGCTGAAATATCAGTTTGTAGGTACTTTCGAAGAAGGACTTTTGTCTCCGACACTATTATTGCAGACATAAAGCTAGAATTGTGAATATAAGTTGTAATACTAAGGTCAATGTGATTTTTGGTTCATAATGAACTAAAGAAATCATAGATTGTAGTGAATTGTGTTAATGTGCCTGAATTCGTTACTGTGAAATTATTTACTTGAGTGAAGTTAGTGGTTATAGTTTTGATTTCATCATATCTACCGTGGATAATGAAACTTCATATATTATGATAAGGCATAAAAAAGCTGTTTTATAATAAAATGAAACTAAAGTGAATAAATTGCCAAAGCGGTAGTTTTTTCGAATATTATATTATTATAACTTACGAATCATTTGGTATATAAATATATTATAATATATATTTATATATATATATATATATATATATATATATATATATATATATTTATGAAAAATTTCGTGCTAGAACTTTGAAAGGTACACTTAAATGTGTTTATTCATTACTTACACGTAAGTGCCTGAATTCACTTCGAATGTTTGCGTGAGTGAAATGTGTAGTAATATTTTTGATATGATAATTTCTATCGTAGATTCATCATAATTATGAAATGTTTCTTCTAGAATATTCCAGATGTGGAAACTGTTTAATAATATTATGAACTATGGATACAAAAGTGAATTTGTTGCGATATCGACAGTTTTCTTGCATTTTTATATAAATTTAACATATAAATAATTCGGTAATTGTATTTTGAATGATTCGAAATTTAGATGTGCAATTAGATTGGCAGAAAAGTGAAAATTTGTAACTTTCATTTGGGTCCAAATATAATTTCCAGGTAACAGTGTACAGATAGAATTTAGATTGTAAATTACTGGGTGGGGGAATATAAAGCCCCGGTATAAAACGAACTAACGAGTAGCTGAACCATCAGTTCGTTGGTAGTTTAGAAAAGGCACCTATTTCTCCGATACTATTATTGCAGACATAAAGTTAGAATTGTGAATATAAGTGGAAATACTTAAATCAATGTGATTTTTGGTTCAAAGTGAACTAAGGCTATAATTGATAATAGTGAATTGTATTAATGAGCCTGAATTCGTTACTGTGAAATAGTTTACATCAGTGAAAATTGTGGTTATCGTTTTGATTTCATAATTTCTACCGCAGATTAATAATAATTATGAAATTTCATATATTATTATGAAGGATATAAAAACTGTTTTATAATAATATGAAACTAAAGTGAATAAGTTGACAAAGCGGTAGGTTTTTCGATTATTGAATTATTTCTAAATTGTGAATATAAGTGGTAATACTAAGGTCAATGTGATTTTTGGTTCATAGTGAACTAAAGATATAATTGATAATAGTGAATTGTATTAGTGAGCCTGAATTCGTTACTGTGAAATAGTTTACATCAGTACATAATTTCTACCGCAGATTTATAATAATTATGAAATTTCATATATTATTATGAAGGATAAAAAAAACTGTTTTATAATAATATGAAACTAAAGTGAATAAGTTGACAAAGCGGTAGGTTTTTCGATTATTGAATTATTTCTTATTTGAAATGACATTCAGAAAAGAAAATTTCGTGCTAGAACTTTGAAGTGTATACTTAAGGGTAATTATTCAATATTTACATCTAAAGGGCCGATTTCTTTACAGTTAAAAGGCCTGTATGAGTATAAACTGGAGTTATATTTTAGATTTAATAATTTCTATTGTAGTTTACTAATAATTATAAAACAATATAATGTTTCATCTAGTATATGAGTATAAACTTGAATTATATTTTAGATTTAATAATTTCTATCGTAGTTTACTAATAATTATAAAACAATATAATGTTTCATCTAGAATATTATTCTAGATGTGGCAAGTGTTACATATTACTATGAAATATGGAGGCAAAAGTCAATTTTTTCCAATATCAGTAGTTTTCTTCGATTGTTATATTAACATAACATATAAATAATTCAGTATTTGATTTTAGATTAATTAAAAATTCGCAATTAGATTTGGCAACTGAAATTATGTGCTATGGACTTTGAATGTATTTAGTTATTATTGTAACATATCTATAATGCATTTTTTACAGTACATAATCATTGTCACCTGGGTATAATTGTAGCTATCGGAAACCAGGTAAATATTGGATTTTAAATAATGTGGTATAAATTCAAGCGTGGGTATAAAACAATGTAACGACTAGCTGAAATATCAGTTTGTAGGTACTTTCGAAGAAGGACTTTTGTCTCCGACACTATTATTGCAGACATAAAGCTAGAATTGTGAATATAAGTTGTAATACTAAGGTCAATGTGATTTTTGGTTCATAATGAACTAAAGAAATCATAGATTGTAGTGAATTGTGTTAATGTGCCTGAATTCGTTACTGTGAAATTATTTACTTGAGTGAAGTTAGTGGTTATAGTTTTGATTTCATAATATCTACCGTGGATAATGAAACTTCATATATTAAGATAAGGCATAAAAAAGGTGTTTTATAATAAAATGAAACTAAAGTGAATAAATTGCCAAAGCGGTAGTTTTTTCGAATATTATATTATTATAACTTACGAATCATTTGGTATATAAATATATTATAATATATATTTATATATATATATATATATATATATATATATATATATATATATTTATGAAAAATTTCGTGCTAGAACTTTGAAAGGTACACTTAAATGTGTTTATTCATTACTTACACGTAAGTGCCTGAATTCACTTCGAATGTTTGCGTGAGTGAAATGTGTAGTAATATTTTTGATATGATAATTTCTATCGTAGATTCATCATAATTATGAAATGTTTCTTCTAGAATATTCCAGATGTGGAAACTGTTTAATAATATTATGAACTATGGATACAAAAGTGAATTTGTTGCGATATCGACAGTTTTCTTGCATTTTTATATAAATTTAACATATAAATAATTCGGTAATTGTATTTTGAATGATTCGAAATTTAGATGTGCAATTAGATTGGCAGAAAAGTGAAAATTTGTAACTTTCATTTGGGTCCAAATATAATTTCCAGGTAACAGTGTACAGATAGAATTTAGATTGTAAATTACTGGGTGGGGGAATATAAAGCCCCGGTATAAAACGAACTAACGAGTAGCTGAACCATCAGTTCCTTGGTAGTTTAGAAAAGGCACTTATTTCTCCGATACTATTATTGCAGACATAAAGTTAGAATTGTGAATATAAGAGGTAATACTAATGTCAATGTGATTTTTGGTTCATAGTGAACTAAAGATATAATTGATAATAGTGAATTGAATTAATGAGCCTGAATTCGTTACTGTGAAATAGTTTACATCAGTGAAAATTGTGGTTATCATTTTGATTTCATATTTCTACCGCAGATTAATAATAATTATGAAATTTCATGTACTATTATGAAGGATAAAAAAATTGTTTTATAATAATATGAAACAAAAGTGAATAAGTTGATAAAGCGGTAGGTTTTTCGATTATTGAATTATTTCTAATTTGAAATGATATTCAGAAACGAAAATTTCGTGCTAGAACTTTGAAGTGTATACTTAAGGGTAACTATTCAATATTTGCACCTAAATGGCCAATTTCTTTGCAGTTAAAAGGTCTGTATGAGTATAAACTGAAGTCATATTTTAGATTTAATAATTTCTATCGTAGTTTACTAATAATTATAAGACAATATATGGTTTCATCTAGAATATTATTCTAGATGTGGCAAGTGATACATATTACTATGAACTATGGAGGCAAAAGTCAATTTTTTCCAATATCAGTAGTTTTCTTCGATTGTTATATTAACATAACATATAAATAATTCAGTATTTGATTTTAGATCAATTAAAAATTCGCAATTAGATTTGGCAACTGAAATTATGTGCTATGGACTTTGAATGTATTTAGTTATTATTGTAACATATCTATAATGCATTTTTTACAGTACATAATCATTGTCGCCTGGGTATAATTGTAGCTATCAGAAACCAGGTAAATATTGGATTTTAAATAATGTGGTATAAATTCAAGCGTGGGTATAAAACAATGTAACGACTAGCTGAAATATCAGTTTGTAGGTACTTTCGAAGAAGGACTTTTGTCTCCGACACTATTATTGCAGACATAAAGTTAGAATTGTGAATATAAGTTGTAATACTAAGGTCAATGTGATTTTTGGTTCATAATGAACTAAAGAAATCATAGATTATAGTGAATTGTGTTAATGTGTCTGAATTCGTTACTGTGAAATTATTTACTCGAGTGAAGTTAGTGGTTATAGTTTTGATTTCATAATATCTACCGTGGATAATGAAACTTCATATATTATGGTAAGGCATAAAAAAGCTGTTTTATAATAAAATGAAACTAAAGTGAATAAATTGCCAAAGCGGTAGTTTTTTCGAATATTATATTATTATAACTTACGAATCATTTGGTATATAAATATATTATAATATATATTTATATATATATATATATGTATATATATATATATATATATATATTCATATATAAATATATATATATATATATATATATATATATATATATATATATATATATTTATGAAAAATTTCGTGCTGGAACTTTGAAAGGTACACTTAAATGTGTTTATTCATTACTTACACGTAAGTGCCTGAATTCACTTCGAATGTTTGCGTGAGTGAAATGTGTAGTAATATTTTTGATATGATAATTTCTATCGTAGATTCATCATTATTATGAAATGTTTCTTCTAGAATATTCCAGATGTGGAAACTGTTTCATAATATTATGAACTATGGATTCAAAAGTGAATTTGTTGCGATATCGACAGTTTTCTTGCATTTTTATATAAATTTAACATATAAATAATTCGGTAATTGTATTTTGAATGATTCGAAATTTAGACGTGCAATTAGATTGACAGAAAAGTGAAAATTTATAACTCTCATTTGGGTCCAAATATAATTTCCAGGTAACAGTGTACAGATAGAATTTAGATTGTAAATTACTGGGTGGGGGAATATAAAGCCCCGGTATAAAACGAAGGATAAAAAAACTGTTTTATAATAATATGAAACTAAAGTGAATAAGTTGACAAAGCGGTAGGTTTTTCGATTTTTGAATTATTTCTAATCTGAAATGACATTCAGAAACGAAAATTTCGTGCTAGAAGTTTGAAGTGTATACAGTGGTAATACTGAGGTCAATGCGATTTTTGGTTCATAGTGAACTAAGGATATAATTGATAATAGTGAATTTTATCAATGAGCCTGAATTCGTTTCTGTGAAATAGTTTACATCAGTGAAAATTGTGGTTATCGTTTTGATTTCATAATTTCTACCGCAGATTAATAATAATTATGAAATTTCATATATTATTATGAAGGATATAAAAACTGTTTTATAATAATATGAAACTAAAGTGAATAAGTTGACAAAGCGGTAGGTTTTTCGATTATTGAATCATTTCTAATTTGAAATGACTAATGATCTATATCTATAATGCATTTTCTATTTATATAAACTTAACATATAAATAATTCGGTATATGTATTTTGAATGATTCGAAATTTAGATGTGCAATTAGATTGGCAGAAAAGTGAAAATTTGTAACTTTCATTTGGGTCCAAATCTAATTTCCAGGTAACAGTGTACAGGTAGAATTTAGACAGTAAATTAGTGGGTGGGCGAATTTCAAGTCCCGGTATAAAACGAACTAACGAGTAGCTGAACCATCAGTTCGTTGTTAGTTTAGAAATTTCTCCGATACTATTATTGCAGACATAAAGTTAGAATTGTGAATATAAGTGGTAATACTAAGGTCAATGTGATTTTTGGTTCATAGTGAACTAAGGATATAATTGATAAGAGTGAATTGTATTAATGAGCCTGAATTCGTTACTGTGAAATAGTTTACATCAGTGAAAATTGTGGTTATCGTTTTGATTTCATAATTTCTACTGCAGATTAATAATAATTATGAAATTTCATATATTATTATGAAGGATATAAAAACTGTTTTATAATAATATGAAACTAAAGTGAATAAGTTGACAAAGCGGTAGATTTTTCGATTTTTGAATTATTTCTAATTTGAAATGACATTCAGAAACGAAAATTTCGTGCTAGAAGTTTGAATTGTATACTTAAGGGTAATTATTCAATATTTACACCTAAATGGCTGATTTCTTTACAGTTAAAAGGTCTGAATGAGTATAAACTGGAGTTATATTTTAGATGTAATAATTTCTATCGTAGTTTACTAATAATTATAAAACAATATAATGTTTCATCTAGAATATTATTCTAGATGTGGCAAGTGTTACATATTACAATTAACTATGGAAGCAAAAGTCAATTTTTTCCAACATCAGTAGTTTTCTTCGATTGTTATATTAACATAACATATAAATTATTCAGTATTTGATTTTAAATTAATTTAAAATTCGCAATTAGATTTGGCAACTGAAATTAAGTGCTATGGTCTTTGAGTGTATATCTAAATGTATTTAGTTATTATTTTTGTTAAAATATTGATTCATATCTATAATGCATTTTCTATTCATATAAACTCAACATATAAATAATTCGGTATATGTATTTTGAATGATTCGAAATTTATATGTGCAATTAGATTGGCAGAAAAGTGAAAATTTGTAACTTTCATTTGGGTCCAAATCTAATTTCCAGGTAACAGTGTACAGGTAGAATTTAGATAGTGAATTACTGAGTGGGGGAATATCAAGTCCCGGTATAAAACGAACTAACGAGTAGCTGAACCATCAGTTCGTTCGTAGTTTAGAAAAGGCACTTATGTCTCCGATACTATTATTGCAGACATAAAGTTAGAATTGTGAATATAAGTGGTAATACTAAGGTCAATGTGATTTTTGGTTCATAGTGAACTAAAGATATAATTGATAATAGTGATTTGTATTAATGAGCCTGAATTCGTTACTGTGAAATAGTTTACATCAGTGAAAATTGTGGTTATCGTTTTGATTTCATAATTTCTACCGCAGGTTAATAATAATTATGAAATTTCATATATTATTATGAAGGATATAAAAACTGTTTTATAATAATATGAAACTAAAGTGAATAAGTTGACAAAGCGGTAGGTTTTTCGATTATTGAATTATTTCTAATTTGAAATGACTAATGATCTATATCTATAATGCATTTTCTATTTATATAAACTTAACATATAAATAATTCGGTATATGTATTTTGAATGAATCGAAATTTAGATGTGCAATTAGATTGGCAGAAAAGTGAAAATTTGTAACTTTCATTTGGGTCCAAATCTAATTTCCAGGTAACAGTGTACAGGTAGAATTTAGATAGTAAATTACTGGGTGGGGGAATATCAAGCCTCGGTATAAAACGAATTAACTAGTAGCTGAACCATCAGTTCGTTGGTAGTTTAGAAAAGGCACCTATTTCTCCGATACTATTATTGCAGACATAAAGTTAGAATTGTGAATATAAGTGGTAATACTAAAATCAATGTGATTTTTGGTTCATAGTGAACTAAGGATATAATTGATAATAGTGAATTTTATTAATGAGCCTGAATTCGTTTCTGTGAAATAGTTTACATCAGTGAAAATTGTGGTTATCGTTTTGATTTCATAATTTCTACCGCAGATTAATAATAATTATGAAATTTCATATATTATTATGAAGGATATAAAAACTGTTTTATAATAATATGAAACTAAAGTGAATAAGTTGACAAAGCGGTAGGTTTTTCGATTATTGAATCATTTCTAATTTGAAATGACTAATGATCTATATCTATAATGCATTTTCTATTTATATAAACTTAACATATAAATAATTCGGTATATGTATTTTGAATGATTCGAAATTTAGATGTGCAATTAGATTGGCAGAAAAGTGAAAATTTGTAACTTTCATTTGGGTCCAAATCTAATTTCCAGGTAACAGTGTACAGGTAGAATTTAGACAGTAAATTAGTGGGTGGGCGAATTTCAAGTCCCGGTATAAAACGAACTAACGAGTAGCTGAACCATCAGTTCGTTGTTAGTTTAGAAAAGGCACCTATTTCTCCGATACTATTATTGCAGACATAAAGTTAGAATTGTGAATATAAGTGGTAATACTAAGGTCAATGTGATTTTTGGTTCATAGTGAACTAAGGATATAATTGATAAGAGTGAATTGTATTAATGAGCCTGAATTCGTTACTGTGAAATAGTTTACATCAGTGAAAATTGTGGTTATCGTTTCGATTTCATAATTTCTACCGCAGATTACCGCAGATTAATAATAATTATGAAATTTCATATATTATTATGAAGGATATAAAAACTGTTTTATAATAATATGAAACTAAAGTGAATAAGTTGACAAAGCGGTAGGTTTTTCGATTTTTGAATTATTTCTAATTTGAAATGACATTCAGAAACGAAAATTTCGTGCTAGAAGTTTGAAGTGTATACAGTGGTAATACTAAGGTCAATGCGATTTTTGGTTCATAGTGAACTAAGGATATAATTGATGATAGTGAATTTTATTAATGAGCCTGAATTCGTTACTGTGAAATAGTTTACATCAGTGAAAATTGTGGTTATCGTTTTGATTTCATAATTTCTACCGCAGGTTAATAATAATTATGAAATTTCATATATTATTATGAAGGATATAAAAACTGTTTTATAATAATATGAAACTAAAGTGAATAAGTTGACAAAGCGGTAGGTTTTTCGATTATTGAATTATTTCTAATTTGAAATGACTAATGATCTATATCTATAATGCATTTTCTATTTATATAAACTTAACATATAAATAATTCGGTATATGTATTTTGAATGATTCGAAATTTAGATGTGCAATTAGATTGGCAGAAAAGTGAAAATTTGTAACTTTCATTTGGGTCCAAATCTAATTTCCAGGTAACAGTGTACAGGTAGAATTTAGATAGTAAATTACTGGAGGGGGAATATCAAGCCTGGGTATAAAACGAATTAACTAGTAGCTGAACCATCAGTTCGTTGGTAGTTTAGAAAAGGCACCTATTTCTCCGATACTATTATTGCAGACATAAAGTTAGAATTGTGAATATAAGTGGTAATACTAAGGTCAATGTGATTTTTGGTTCATAGTGAACTAAGGATATAATTGATGAGAGTGAATTGTATTAATGAGCCTGAATTCGTTACTGTGAAATAGTTTGCATCAGTGAAAATTGTGGTTATCGTTTTGATTTCATAATTTCTACCGCAGATTAATAATAATTATGAAATTTCATATATTATTATGAAGGATATAAAAACTGTTTTATAATAATATGAAACTAAAGTGAATAAGTTGACAAAGCGGTAGGTTTTTCGATTATTGAATCATTTCTAATTTGAAATGACTAATGATCTATATCTATAATGCATTTTCTATTTATATAAACTTAACATATAAATAATTCGGTATATGTATTTTGAATGATTCGAAATTTAGATATGCAATTAGATTGGCAGAAAAGTGAAAATTTGTAACTTTCATTTGGGTCCAAATCTAATTTCCAGGTAACAGTGTACAGGTAGAATTTAGATAGTAAATTAGTGGGTGGGCGAATTTCAAGTCCCGGTATAAAACGAACTAACGAGTAGCTGAACCATCAGTTCGTTGTTAGTTTAGAAAAGGCACCTATTTCTCCGATACTATTATTGCAGACATAAAGTTAGAATTGTGAATATAAGTTGTAATACTAAGGTCACTGTGATTTTTGGTTCATAATGAACTAAAGAAATCATAGATTATAGTGAATTGTGTTAATGTGCCTGAATTCGTTACTGTGAAATTATTTACTTGAGTGAAGTTAGTGGTTATAGTTTTGATTTCATTATATCTACCGTGGATAATGAAACTTCATATATTATGATAAGGCATAAAAAAGCTGTTTTATAATAAAATGAAACTAAAGTGAATAAATTGCCAAAGCGGTAGTTTTTTCGAATATTATATTATTATAACTCACGAATCATTTGGTATATAAATATATTATAATATATATTTATATATATATATATATATATATATTTATGAAAAATTTCGTGCTAGAACTTTGAAAGGTACACTTAAATGTGTTTATTCATTACTTACACGTAAGTGCCTGAATTCACTTCGAATGTTTGCGTGAGTGAAATGTGTAGTAATATTTTTGATATGATAATTTCTATCGTAGATTCATCATAATTATGAAATGTTTCTTCTAGAATATTCCAGATGTGGAAACTGTTTCATAATATTATGAACTATGGATACAAAAGTGAATTTGTTGCGATATCCACAGTTTTCTTGAATTTTTATATAAATTTAACATATAAATAATTCGGTAATTATATTTTGAATGATTCGAAACTTAGATGTACTATTGGATTGACAAAAAAGTGAAAATTTATAACTTTCATTTGGGTCCAAATTTAATTTCCAGGTAACAGTGTACATATAGAATTTAGATAGTAAATTACTGGGTGGGGGAATATAAAGCCCCGGTATAAAACGAACTAACGAGTAGCTGAACCATCAGTTCCTTGGTAGTTTAGAAAAGGCATTTATGTCTCCGATACTATTATTGCAGACATAAAGTTAGAATTGTGAATATAAGTGGTAATACTAAGGTCAATGTGATTTTTGGTTCATAGTGAACTAAAGATATAATTGATAATAGTGAATTGTATTAGTGAGCCTGAATTCGTTACTGTGAAATAGTTTACATCAGTACATAATTTCTACCGCAGATTTATAATAATTATGAAATTTCATATATTATTATGAAGGATAAAAAAAACTGTTTTATAATAATATGAAACTAAAGTGAATAAGTTGACAAAGCGGTAGGTTTTTCGATTATTGAATTATTTCTAATTTGAAATGACATTCAGAAAAGAAAATTTCGTGCTAGAACTTTGAAGTGTATACTTAAGGGTAATTATTCAATGTTTACATCTAAAGGGCCGATTTCTTTACAGTTAAAAGGCCTGTATGAGTATAAACTGGAGTTATATTTTAGATTTAATAATTTCTATCGTAGTTTACTAATAATTATAAAACAATATAATGTTTCATCTAGTATATGAGTATAAACTTGAATTTTATTTTAGATTTAATAATTTCTATCGTAGTTTACTAATAATTATAAAACAATATAATGTTTCATCTAGAATATTATTCTAGATGTGGCAAGTGTTACATATTACTAAGAAATATGGAGGCAAAAGTCAATTTTTTCCTATATCAGTAGTTTTCTTCGATTGTTATATTAACATAACATATAAATAATTCAGTATTTGATTTTAGATTAATTAAAAATTCGCAATTAGATTTGGCAACTGAAATTATGTGCTATGGACTTTGAATGTATTTAGTTATTATTGTAACATATCTATAATGCATTTTTTACAGTACATAATCATTGTCACCTGGGTATAATTGTAGCTATCGGAAACCAGGTAAATATTGGATTTTAAATAATGTGGTATAAATTCAAGCGAGGGTATAAAACAATGTAACGACTAGCTGAAATATCAGTTCGTAGGTACTTTCGAAGAAGGACTTTTGTCTCCGACACTATTATTGCAGACATAAAGCTAGAATTGTGAATATAAGTTGTAATACTAAGGTCAATGTGATTTTTGGTTCATAATGAACTAAAGAAATCATAGATTGTAGTGAATTGTGTTAATGTGCCTGAATTCGTTACTGTGAAATTATTTACTTGAGTGAAGTTAGTGGTTATAGTTTTGATTTCATAATATCTACCGTGGATAATGAAATTTCATATATTATGATAAGGCATAAAAAAGCTGTTTTATAATAAAATGAAACTAAAGTGAATAAATTGCCAAAGCGGTAGTTTTTTCGAATATTATATTATTATAACTTACGAATCATTTGGTATATAAATATATTATAATATATATTTATATATATATATATATATATATATTTATGAAAAATTTCGTGCTAGAACTTTGAAAGGTACACTTAAATGTGTTTATTCATTACTTACACGTAAGTGCCTGAATTCACTTCGAATGTTTGCGTGAGTGAAATGTGTAGTAATATTTTTGATATGATAATTTCTATCGTAGATTCATCATTATTATGAAATGTTTCTTCTAGAATATTCCAGATGTGGAAACTGTTTCATAATATTATGAACTATGGATTCAAAAGTGAATTTGTTGCGATATCGACAGTTTTCTTGCATTTTTATATAAATTTAACATATAAATAATTCGGTAATTGTATTTTGAATGATTCGAAATTTAGATGTGCAATTAGATTGACAGAAAAGTGAAAATTTATAACTTTCATTTGGGTCCAAATATAATTTCTAGGTAACAGTGTACAGATAGAATTTAGATTGTAAATTACTGGGTGGGGGAATATAAAGCCCCGGTATAAAACGAAGGATAAAAAAACTGTTTTATAATAATATGAAACTAAAGTGAATAAGTTGACAAAGCGGTAGGTTTTTCGATTTTTGAATTATTTCTAATCTGAAATGACATTCAGAAACGAAAATTTCGTGCTAGAAGTTTGAAGTGTATACAGTGGTAATACTGAGGTCAATGCGATTTTTGGTTCATAGTGAACTAAGGATATAATTGATAATAGTGAATTTTATTAATGAGCCTGAATTCGTTTCTGTGAAATAGTTTACATCAGTGAAAATTGTGGTTATCGTTTTGATTTCATAATTTCTACCGCAGATTAATAATAATTATAAAATTTCATATATTATTATGAAGGATATAAAAACTGTTTTATAATAATATGAAACTAAAGTGAATAAGTTGACAAAGCGGTAGGTTTTTCGATTATTGAATTATTTCTAATTTGAAATGACATTCAGAAACGAAAATTTCGTGCAAGAACTTTGAAGTGTATACTTAAGGGTAATTATTCAATATTTACACCTAAATGGCCGATTTCTTTACAGTTAAAAGGTCTGTATGAGTATAAACTGGAGTTATATTTTAGATTTAATAATTTCTATCGTAGTTTTCTAATAATTATAAAACAATATAATGTTTCATCTAGAATATTATTCTAGATGTGGCAAGTGTTACATATTACTATGAACTATGTAAGCAAAAGTCAATTTTTTCCAACATCAGTAGTTTTCTTCGATTGTTATATTAACATAACATATAAATTATTCAGTATTTGATTTTAAATTAATTTAAAATTCGCAATTAGATTTGGCAACTGAAATTAAGTGCTATGGTCTTTGAGTGTATATCTAAATGTATTTAGTTATTATTTTTGTTAAAGTAATGATCTATATCTATAATGCATTTTCTATTTATATAAACTTAACATATAAATAATTCGGTATATGTATTTTGAATGATTCGAAATTTAGATGTGCAATTAGATTGGCAGAAAAGTGAAAATTTGTAACTTTCATTTGGGTCCAAATCTAATTTCCAGGTAACAGTGTACAGGTAGAATTTAGATAGTAAATTAGTGGGTGGAGGAATATTTAGTCCCGGTATAAAACAAACTAACGAGTAGCTGAACCATCAGTTCGTTGGTAGTTTAGAAAAGGCACTTATGTCTCCGATACTATTATTGCAGACATAAAGTTAGAATTTTGAATATAAGTGGTAAGGTCAATGTGATTTTTGGTTCATAGTGAACTAAGGCTATAATTGATAATAGTGAATTGTATTAATGAGCCTGAATTCGTTACTGTAAAATAGTTTACATCAGTGAAAATTGTGGTTATCGTTTTGATTTCATAATTTCTACCGCAGATTAATAATAATTATGAAATTTCATATATTATTATGAAGGATATAAAAACTGTTTTATAATAATATGAAACTAAAGTGAATAAGTTGACAAAGCGGTAGGTTTTTCGATTATTGAATTATTTCTAATTTGAAATGACATTCAGAAACGAAAATTTCGTGCAAGAACTTTGAAGTGTATACTTAAGGGTAATTATTCAATATTTACACCTAAATGGCCGATTTCTTTACAGTTAAAAGGTCTGTATGAGTATAAACTGGAGTTATATTTTAGATTTAATAATTTCTATCGTAGTTTTCTAATAATTATAAAACAATATAATGTTTCATCTAGAATATTATTCTAGATGTGGCAAGTGTTACATATTACTATGAACTATGTAAGCAAAAGTCAATTTTTTCCAACATCAGTAGTTTTCTTCGATTGTTATATTAAAATAACATATAAATTATTCAGTATTTGATTTTAAATTAATTTAAAATTCGCAATTAGATTTGGCAACTGAAATTAAGTGCTATGGTCTTTGAGTGTATATCTAAATGTATTTAGTTATTATTTTTGTTAAAATATTGATTCATATCTATAATGCATTTTCTATTCATATAAACTCAACATATAAATAATTCGGTATATGTATTTTGAATGATTCGAAATTTATATGTGCAATTAGATTGGCAGAAAAGTGAAAATTTGTAACTTTCATTTGGGTCCAAATCTAATTTCCAGGTAACAGTGTACAGGTAGAATTTAGATAGTGAATTACTGGGTGGGGGAATATCAAGTCCCGGTATAAAACGAACTAACGAGTAGCTGAACCATCAGTTCGTTGGTAGTTTAGAAAAGGCACTTATGTCTCCGACACTATTATTGCAGACATAAAGTTAGAATTGTGAATATAAGTGGTAATACTAAGGTCAATGTGATTTTTGGTCATAGTGAACTAAAGATATAATTGATAATAGTGATTTGTATTAATGAGCCTGAATTCGTTACTGTGAAATAGTTTACATCAGTGAAAATTGTGGTTATCGTTTTGATTTCATAATTTCTACTGCAGATTAATAATAATTATGAAATTTCATATATTATTATGAAGGATATAAAAACTGTTTTATAATAATATGAAACTAAAGTGAATAAGTTGACAAAGCGGTAGATTTTTCGATTTTTGAATTATTTCTAATTTGAAATGACATTCAGAAACGAAAATTTCGTGCTAGAAGTTTGAATTGTATACTTAAGGGTAATTATTCAATATTTACACCTAAATGGCCGATTTCTTTACAGTTAAAAGGTCTGAATGAGTATAAACTGGAGTTATATTTTAGATGTAATAATTTCTATCGTAGTTTACTAATAATTATAAAACAATATAATGTTTCATCTAGAATATTATTCTAGATGTGGCAAGTGTTACATATTACAATTAACTATGGAAGCAAAAGTCAATTTTTTCCAACATCAGTAGTTTTCTTCGATTGTTCTATTAACATAACATATAAATTATTCAGTAGTTGATTTTAGATTAATTAAAAATTCGCAATTAGATTTGACAACTGAAATTTTGTGCTATGGACTTTGAGTGTATATCTAAATGTATTTAGTTATTATTTTTGTTAAAATATTGATTCATATCTATAATGCATTTTCTATTCATATAAACTCAACATATAAATAATTCGGTATATGTATGTTGAATGATTCGAAATTTATATGTGCAATTAGATTGGCAGAAAAGTGAAAATTTGTAACTTTCATTTGGGTCCAAATCTAATTTCCAGGTAACAGTGTACAGGTAGAATTTAGATAGTAAATTACTGGGTGGGGGAATATCAAGCCTCGGTATAAAACGAATTAACTAGTAGCTGAACCATCAGTTCGTTGTTAGTTTAGAAAAGGCACCTATTTCTCCGATACTATTATTGCAGACATAAAGTTAGAATTGTGAATATAAGTGGTAATACTAAGGTCAATGTGATTTTTGGTTCATAGTGAACTAAGGATATAATTGATAAGAGTGAATTGTATTAATGAGCCTGAATTCGTTACTGTGAAATAGTTTACATCAGTGAAAATTGTGGTTATCGTTTTGATTTCATAATTTCTACCGCAGATTAATAATAATTATGAAATTTCATATATTATTATGAAGGATATAAAAACTGTTTTATAATAATATGAAACTAAAGTGAATAAGTTGACAAAGCGGTAGGTTTTTCGATTATTGAATCATTTCTAATTTGAAATGACTAATGATCTATATCTATAATGCATTTTCTATTTATATAAACTTAACATATAAATAATTCGGTATATGTATTTTGAATGATTCGAAATTTAGATGTGCAATTAGATTGGCAGAAAAGTGAAAATTTGTAACTTTCATTTGGGTCCAAATCTAATTTCCAGGTAACAGTGTACAGGTAGAATTTAGATAGTAAATTAGTGGGTGGGCGAATTTCAAGTCCCGGTATAAAACGAACTAACGAGTAGCTGAACCATCAGTTCGTTGTTAGTTTAGAAAAGGCACCTATTTCTCCGATACTATTATTGCAGACATAAAGTTAGAATTGTGAATATAAGTTGTAATACTAAGGTCACTGTGATTTTCATAATGAACTAAAGAAATCATAGATTATAGTGAATTGTGTTAATGTGCCTGAATTCGTTACTGTGAAATTATTTACTTGAGTGAAGTTAGTGGTTATAGTTTTGATTTCATAATATCTACCGTGGATAATGAAACTTCATATATTATGATAAGGCATAAAAAAGCTGTTTTATAATAAAATGAAACTAAAGTGAATAAATTGCCAAAGCGGTAGTTTTTTCGAATATTATATTATTATAACTTACGAATCATTTGGTATATAAATATATTATAATATATATTTATATATATATATATTCATATATAAATATATATATATATATATATATATATATATATATATATATATATATATATTTATGAAAAATTTCGTGCTAGAACTTTGAAAGGTACAGTTAAATGTGTTTATTCATTACTTACACGTAAGTGTCTGAATTCACTTCGAATGTTTGCGTGAGTGAAATGTGTAGTAATATTTTTGATATGATAATTTCTATCGTAGATTCATCATAATTATGAAATGTTTCTTCTAGAATATTCCAGATGTGGAAACTGTTTCATAATATTATGAACTATGGATACAAAAGTGAATTTGTTGCGATATCCACAGTTTTCTTGAATTTTTATATAAATTTAACATATAAATAATTCGGTAATTATATTTCGAATGATTCGAAACTTAGATGTACAATTGGATTGACAAAAAAGTGAAAATTTATAACTTTCATTTGGGTCCTAATTTAATTTCCAGGTAACAGTGTACAGATAGAATTTAGATAGTAAATTACTGGGTGGGGGAATATAAAGCCCCGGTATAAAACGAACTAACGAGTAGCTGAACCATCAGTTCCTTGGTAGTTTAGAAAAGGCACTTATGTCTCCGATACTATTATTGCAGACATAAAGTTAGAATTGTGAATATAAGTGGTAATACTAAGGTCAATGTGATTTTTGGTTCATAGTGAACTAAAGATATAATTGATAATAGTGAATTGTATTAGTGAGCCTGAATTCGTTACTGTGAAATAGTTTACATCAGTACATAATTTCTACCGCAGATTTATAATAATTATGAAATTTCATATATTATTATGAAGGATAAAAAAAACTGTTTTATAATAATATGAAACTAAAGTGAATAAGTTGACAATGCGGTAGGTTTTTCGATTATTGAATTATTTCTAATTTGAAATGACATTCAGAAAAGAAAATTTCGTGCTAGAACTTTGAAGTGTATACTTAAGGGTAATTATTCAATATTTACATCTAAAGGGCCGATTTCTTTACAGTTAAAAGGCCTGTATGAGTATAAACTGGAGTTATATTTTAGATTTAATAATTACTATCGTAGTTTACTAATAATTATAAAACAATATAATGTTTCATCTAGTATATGAGTATAAACTTGAATTATATTTTAGATTTAATAATTTCTATCGTAGTTTACTAATAATTATAAAACAATATAATGTTTCATCTAGAATATTATTCTAGATGTGGCAAGTGTTACATATTACTATGAAATATGGAGGAAAAAGTCAATTTTTTCCAATATCAGTAGTTTTCTTCGATTGTTATATTAACATAACATATAAATAATTCAGTATTTGATTTTAGATTAATTAAAAATTCGCAATTAGATTTGGCAACTGAAATTATGTGCTATGGACTTTGAATGTATTTAGTTATTATTTTAACATATCTATAATGCATTTTTTACAGTACATAATCATTGTCACCTGGGTATAATTGTAGCTATCAGAAACCAGGTAAATATTGGATTTTAAATAATGTGGTATAAATTCAAGCGTGGGTATAAAACAATGTAACGACTAGCTGAAATATCAGTTCGTAGGTACTTTCGAAGAAGGACTTTTGTCTCCGACACTATTATTGCAGACATAAAGCTAGAATTGTGAATATAAGTTGTAATACTAAGGTCAATGTCATTTTTGGTTCATAATGAATTAAAGAAATCATAGATTGTAGTGAATTGTGTTAATGTGCCTGAATTCGTTACTGTGAAATTATTTACTTGAGTGAAGTTAGTGGTTATAGTTTTGATTTCATTATATCTACCGTGGATAATGAAACTTCATATATTATGATAAGGCATAAAAAAGCTGTTTTATAATAAAATGAAACTAAAGTGAATAAATTGCCAAAGCGGTAGTTTTTTCGAATATTATATTATTATAACTTACGAATCATTTGGTATATAAATATATTATAATATATATTTATATATATATATATATATATATATATATATATATATTTATGAAAAATTTCGTGCTAGAACTTTGAAAGGTACACTTAAATGTGTTTATTCATTACTTACACGTAAGTGCCTGAATTCACTTCGAATGTTTGCGTGAGTGAAATGTGTAGTAATATTTTTGATATGATAATTTCTATCGTAGATTCATCATAATTATGAAATGTTTCTTCTAGAATATTCCAGATGTGGAAACTGTTTCATAATATTATGAACTATGGATACAAAAGTTAATTTGTTGCGATATCGACAGTTTTCTTGCATTTTTATATAAATTTAACATATAAATAATTCGGTAATTGTATTTTGAATGATTCGAAATTTAGATGTGCAATTAGATTGACAGAAAAGTGAAAATTTATAACTTTCATTTGGGTCCAAATATAATTTCCAGGTAACAGTGTACAGATAGAATTTAGATTGTAAATTACTGGGTGGGGGAATATAAAGCCCCGGTATAAAACGAACTAACGAGTAGCTGAACCATCAGTTCCTTGGTAGTTTAGAAAAGGCACTTATTTCTCCGATACTATTATTGCAGACATAAAGTTAGAATTGTGAATATAAGAGGTAATACTAATGTCAATGTGATTTTTGGTTCATAGTGAACTAAAGATATAATTGATAATAGTGAATTGAATTAATGAGCCTGAATTCGTTACTGTGAAATAGTTTACATCAGTGAAAATTGTGGTTATCATTTTGATTTCATATTTCTACCGCAGATTAATAATAATTATGAAATTTCATGTATTATTATGAAGGATAAAAAAATTGTTTTATAATAATATGAAACAAAAGTGAATAAGTTGACAAAGCGGTAGGTTTTTCGATTATTGAATTATTTCTAATTTGAAATGACATTCAGAAACGAAAATTTCGTGCTAGAACTTTGAAGTGTATACTTAAGGGTAACTATTCAATATTTGCACCTAAATGGCCAATTTCTTTGCAGTTAAAAGGTCTGTATGAGTATAAACTGAAGTCATATTTTAGATTTAATAATTTCTATCGTAGTTTACTAATAATTATGAAACAATATATGGTTTCATCTAGAATATTATTCTAGATGTGGCAAGTGATACATATTACTATGAACTATGGAGGCAAAAGTCAATTTTTTCCAATATCAGTAGTTTTCTTCGATTGTTATATTAACATAACATATAAATAATTCAGTATTTGATTTTAGATTAATTAAAAATTCGCAATTAGATTTGGCAACTGAAATTATGTGCTATGGACTTTGAATGTATTTAGTTATTATTGTAACATATCTATAATGCATTTTTCACAGTACATAATCATTGTCGCCTGGGTATAATTGTAGCTATCAGAAACCAGGTAAATATTGGATTTTAAATAATGTGGTATTAATTCAAGCGTGGGTATAAAACAATGTAACGACTAGCTGAAATATCAGTTTGTAGGTACTTTCGAAGAAGGACTTTTGTCTCCGACACTATTATTGCAGACATAAAGTTAGAATTGTGAATATAAGTTGTAATACTAAGGTCAATGTGATTTTTGGTTTATAATGAACTAAAGAAATCATAGATTATAGTGTATTGTGTTAATGTGTCTGAATTCGTTACTGTGAAATTATTTACTCGAGTGAAGTTAGTGGTTATAGTTTTGATTTCATAATATCTACCGTGGATAATGAAACTTCATATATTATGATAAGGCATAAAAAAGCTGTTTTATATTAAAATGAAACTAAAGTGAATAAATTGCCAAAGCGGTAGTTTTTTCGAATATTATATTATTATAACTTACGAATCATTTGGTATATAAATATATTATAATATATATTTATATATATATATATATATATATATGTATATATATATATATATATATATATATTCATATATAAATATATATATATATATATATATTTATGAAAAATTTCGTGCTGGAACTTTGAAAGGTACACTTAAATGTGTTTATTCATTACTTACACGTAAGTGCCTGAATTCACTTCGAATGTTTGCGTGAGTGAAATGTGTAGTAATATTTTTGATATGATAATTTCTATCGTAGATTCATCATTATTATGAAATGTTTCTTCTAGAATATTCCAGATGTGGAAACTGTTTCATAATATTATGAACTATGGATTCAAAAGTGAATTTGTTGCGATATCGACAGTTTTCTTGCATTTTTATATAAATTTAACACATAAATAATTCGGTAATTGTATTTTGAATGATTCGAAATTTAGATGTGCAATTAGATTGACAGAAAAGTGAAAATTTTTAACTTTCATTTGGGTCCAAATATAATTTCCAGGTAACAGTGTACAGATAGAATTTAGATTGTAAATTACTGGGTGGGGGAATATAAAGCCCCGATATAAAACGAAGGATAAAAAAACTGTTTTATAATAATATGAAACTAAAGTGAATAAGTTGACAAAGCGGTAGGTTTTTCGATTTTTGAATTATTTCTAATCTGAAATGACATTCAGAAACGAAAATTTCGTGCTAGGAGTTTGAAGTGTATACAGTGGTAATACTGAGGTCAATGCGATTTTTGGTTCATAGTGAACTAAGGATATAATTGATAATAGTGAATTTTATTAATGAGCCCGAATTCGTTTCTGTGAAATAGTTTACATCAGTGAAAATTGTGGTTATCGTTTTGATTTCATAATTTCTACCGCAGATTAATAATAATTATGAAATTTCATATATTATTATGAAGGATATAAAAACTGTTTTATAATAATATGAAACTAGGGTGAATAAGTTGACAAAGCGGTAGGTTTTTCGATTATTGAATCATTTCTAATTTGATATGACTAATGATCTATATCTATACTGCATTTTCTATTTATATAAACTTAACATATAAATAATTCGGTATTTGTATTTTGAATGATTCGAAATTTAGATGTGCAATTATATTGGCAGAAAAGTGAAAATTTGTAACTTTCATTTGGGTCCAAATCTAATTTCCAGGTAACAGTGTACAGGTAGAATTTAGATAGTAAATTAGTGGGTGGAGGAATATTTAGTCCCGGTATAAAACAAACTAACGAGTAGCTGAACCATCAGTTCGTTGGTAGTTTAGAAAAGGCACTTATGTCTCCGATACTATTATTGCAGACATAAAGTTAGAATTGTGAATATAAGTGGTAATACTAAGGTCAATGTGATTTTTGGTTCATAGTGAACTAAGGCTATAATTGATAATAGTGAATTGTATTAATGAGCCTGAATTCGTTACTGTAAAATAGTTTACATCAGTGAAAATTGTGGTTATCGTTTTGATTTCATAATTTCTACCGCAGATTAATAATAATTATGAAATTTCATATATTATTATGAAGGATATAAAAACTGTTTTATAATAATATGAAACTAAAATGAATAAGTTGACAAAGCGGTAGGTTTTTCGATTATTGAATTATTTCTAATTTGAAATGACATTCAGAAACGAAAATTTCGTGCAAGAACTTTGAAGTGTATACTTAAGGGTAATTATTCAATATTTACACCTAAATGGCCGATTTCTTTACAGTTAAAAGGTCTGTATGAGTATAAACTGGAGTTATATTTTAGATTTAATAATTTCTATCGTAGTTTACTAATAATTATAAAACAATATAATGTTTCATCTAGAATATTATTCTAGATGTGGCAAGTGTTACATATTACTATGAACTATGTAAGCAAAAGTCAATTTTTTCCAACATCAGTAGTTTTCTTCGATTGTTATATTAACATAACATATAAATTATTCAGTATTTGATTTTAAATTAATTTAAAATTCGCAATTAGATTTGGCAACTGAAATTAAGTGCTATGGTCTTTGAGTGTATATCTAAATGTATTTAGTTATTATTTTTGTTAAAATATTGATTCATATCTATAATGCATTTTCTATTCATATAAACTCAACATATAAATAATTCGGTATATGTATTTTGAATGATTCGAAATTTATATGTGCAATTAGATTGGCAGAAAAGTGAAAATTTGTAACTTTCATTTGGGTCCAAATCTAATTTCCAGGTAACAGTGTACAGGTAGAATTTAGATAGTGAATTACTGGGTGGGGGAATATCAAGTCCCGGTATAAAACGAACTAACGAGTAGCTGAACCATCAGTTCGTTGGTAGTTTAGAAAAGGCACTTATGTCTCCGATACTATTATTGCAGACATAAAGTTAGAATTGTGAATATAAGTGGTAATACTAAGGTCAATGTGATTTTTGGTTCATAGTGAACTAAAGATATAATTGATAATAGTGATTTGTATTAATGAGCCTGAATTCGTTACTGTGAAATAGTTAACATCAGTGAAAATTGTGGTTATCGTTTTGATTTCATAATTTCTACCGCAGGTTAATAATAATTATGAAATTTCATATATTATTATGAAGGATATAAAAACTGTTTTATAATAATATGAAACTAAAGTGAATAAGTTGACAAAGCGGTAGGTTTTTCGATTATTGAATTATTTCTAATTTGAAATGACTAATGATCTATATCTATAATGCATTTTTTATTTATATAAACTTAACATATAAATAATTCGGTATATGTATTTTGAATGATTCGAAATTTAGATGTGCAATTAGATTGGCAGAAAAGTGAAAATTTGTAACTTTCATTTGGGTCCAAATCTAATTTCCAGGTAACAGTGTACAGGTAGAATTTAGATAGTAAATTACTGGGTGGGGGAATATCAAGCCTCGGTATAAAACGAATTAACTAGTAGCTGAACCATCAGTTCGTTGGTAGTTTAGAAAAGGCACCTATTTCTCCGATACTATTATTGCAGACATAAAGTAAGAATTGTGAATATAAGTGGTAATACTAAAATCAATGTGATTTTTGGTTCATAGTGAACTAAGGATATAATTGATAATAGTGAATTTTAATAATGAGCCTGAATTCGTTTCTGTGAAATAGTTTACATCAGTGAAAATTGTGGTTATCGTTTTGATTTCATAATTTCTACCGCAGATTAATGATAATTATGAAATTTCATATATTATTATGAAGGATATAAAAACTGTTTTATAATAATATGAAACTAAAGTGAATAAGTTGACAAAGCGGTAGGTTTTTCGATTATTGAATCATTTCTAATTTGAAATGACTAATGATCTATATCTATAATGCATTTTCTATTTATATAAACTTAACATATAAATAATTCGGTATATGTATTTTGAATGATTCGAAATTTAGATGTGCAATTAGAGTGGCAGAAAAGTGAAAATTTGTAACTTTCATTTGGGTCCAAATCTAATTTCCAGGTAACAGTGTACAGGTAGAATTTAGATAGTAAATTACTGGGTGGGGGAATATCAAGCCTCGGTATAAAACGAATTAACTAGTAGCTGAACCATCAGTTCGTTGGTAGTTTAGAAAAGGCACCTATTTCTCCGATACTATTATTGCAGACATAAAGTTAGAATTGTGAATATAAGTGGTAATACTAAAATCAATGTGATTTTTGGTTCATAGTGAACTAAGGATATAATTGATAATAGTGAATTGTATTAATGAGCCTGAATTCGTTACTGTAAAATAGTTGACATCAGTGAAAATTGTGGTTATCGTTTTGATTTCATAATTTCTACCGCAGATTAATAATAATTATGAAATTTCATATATTATTATGAAGGATATAAAAACTGTTTTATAATAATATGAAACTAAAGTGAATAAGTTGACAAAGCGGTAGGTTTTTCGATTATTGAATTATTTCTAATTTGAAATGACATTCAGAAACGAAAATTTCGTGCAAGAACTTTGAAGTGTATAATTAAGGGTAATTATTCAATATTTACACCTAAATGGCCCATTTCTTTACAGTTAAAAGGTCTGTATGAGTATAAACTGGAGTTATATTTTAGATTTAATAATTTCTATCGTAGTTTACTAATAATTATAAAACAATATAATGTTTCATCTAGAATATTATTCTAGATGTGGCAAGTGTTACATATTACTATGAACTATGTAAGCAAAAGTCAATTTTTTCCAACATCAGTAGTTTTCTTCGATTGTTATATTAACATAACATATAAATTATTCAGTATTTGATTTTAAATTAATTTAAAATTCGCAATTAGATTTGGCAACTGAAATTAAGTGCTATGGTCTTTGAGTGTATATCTAAATGTATTTAGTTATTATTTTTGTTAAAATATTGATTCATATCTATAATGCATTTTCTATTCATATAAACTCAACATATAAATAATTCGGTATATGTATTTTGAATGATTCGAAATTTATATGTGCAATTAGATTGGCAGAAAAGTGAAAATTTGTAACTTTCATTTGGGTCCAAATCTAATTTCCAGGTAACAGTGTACAGGTAGAATTTAGATAGTGAATTACTGGGTGGGGGAATATCAAGTCCCGGTATAAAACGAACTAACGAGTAGCTGAACCATCAGTTCGTTGGTAGTTTAGAAAAGGCACTTATGTCTCCGATACTATTATTGCAGACATAAAGTTAGAATTGTGAATATAAGTGGTAATACTAAGGTCAATGTGATTTTTGGTTCATAGTGAACTAAAGATATAATTGATAATAGTGATTTGTATTAATGAGCCTGAATTCGTTACTGTGAAATAGTTTACATCAGTGAAAATTGTGGTTATCGTTTTGATTTCATAATTTCTACCGCAGGTTAATAATAATTATGAAATTTCATATATTATTATGAAGGATATAAAAACTGTTTTATAATAATATGAAACTAAAGTGAATAAGTTGACAAAGCGGTAGGTTTTTCGATTATTGAATTATTTCTAATTTGAAATGACTAATGATCTATATCTATAATGCATTTTCTATTTATATAAACTTAACATATAAATAATTCGGTATATGTATTTTGAATGATTCGAAATTTAGATGTGCAATTAGATTGGCAGAAAAGTGAAAATTTGTAACTTTCATTTGGGTCCAAATCTAATTTCCAGGTAACAGTGTACTGGTAGAATTTAGATAGTAAATTACTGGGTGGGGGAATATCAAGCCTCGGTATAAAACGAATTAACTAGTAGCTGAACCATCAGTTCGTTGGTAGTTTAGAAAAGGCACCTATTTCTCCGATACTATTATTGCAGACATAAAGTTAGAATTGTGAATATAAGTGGTAATACTAAAATCAATGTGATTTTTGGTTCATAGTGAACTAAGGATATAATTGATAATAGTGAATTTTATTAATGAGCCTGAATTCGTTTCTGTGAAATAGTTTACATCAGTGAAAATTGTGGTTATCGTTTTGATTTCATAATTTCTACCGCAGATTAATGATAATTATGAAATTTCATATATTATTATGAAGGATATAAAAACTGTTTTATAATAATATGAAACTAAAGTGAATAAGTTGACAAAGCGGTAGGTTTTTCGATTATTGAATTATTTCTAATTTGAAATGACATTCAGAAACGAAAATTTCGTGCAAGAACTTTGAAGTGTATACTTAAGGGTAATTATTCAATATTTACACCTAAATGGCCGATTTCTTTACAGTTAAAAGGTCTGTATGAGTATAAACTGGAGTTATATTTTAGATTTAATAATTTCTATCGTAGTTTACTAATAATTATAAAACAATATAATGTTTCATCTAGAATATTATTCTAGATGTGGCAAGTGTTACATATTACTATGAACTATGTAAGCAAAAGTCAATTTTTTCCAACATCAGTAGTTTTCTTCGATTGTTATATTAACATAACATATAAATTATTCAGTATTTGATTTTAAATTAAATTAAAATTCGCAATTAGATTTGGCAACTGAAATTAAGTGCTATGGTCTTTGAGTGTATATCTAAATGTATTTAGTTATTATTTTTGTTAAAATATTGATTCATATCTATAATGCATTTTCTATTCATATAAACTCAACATATAAATAATTCGGTATATGTATTTTGAATGATTCGAAATTTATATGTGCAATTAGATTGGCAGAAAAGTGAAAATTTGTAACTTTCATTTGGGTCCAAATCTAATTTCCAGGTAACAGTGTCCAGGTAGAATTTAGATAGTGAATTACTGGGTGGGGGAATATCAAGTCCCGGTATAAAACGAACTAACGAGTAGCTGAACCATCAGTTCGTTGGTAGTTTAGAAAAGGCACTTATGTCTCCGATACTATTATTGCAGACATAAAGTTAGAATTGTGAATATAAGTGGTAATACTAAGGTCAATGTGATTTTTGGTTCATAGTGAACTAAAGATATAATTGATAATAGTGATTTGTATTAATGAGCCTGAATTCGTTACTGTGAAATAGTTTACATCAGTGAAAATTGTGGTTATCGTTTTGATTTCATAATTTCTACCGCAGGTTAATAATAATTATGAAATTTCATATATTATTATGAAGGATAAAAAACTGTTTTATAATAATATGAAACTAAAGTGAATAAGTTGACAAAGCGGTAGATTTTTCGATTTTTGAATTATTTCTAATTTGAAATGACATTCAGAAACGAAAATTTCGTGCTAGAAGTTTGAATTGTATACTTAAGGGTAATTATTCAATATTTACACCTAAATGGCCGATTTCTTTACAGTTAAAAGGTCTGAATGAGTATAAACTGGAGTTATA